>OY755045.1:33596966-34196966 GCA_963576565.1 Aspidapion aeneum
TCGTAGGAGCTTTAATTTCTGAGATATTTACAAAAAACTGTTTTCAGGGCTGATATATTACGGCTTCACTTGAAGTGTGCTAATTGGCCAAGCGCGGATTTGAAGGGGGTAACGGGGTAATTAACCCCCCCTTGAAGAAAAAATATGCACTTTTTCCTAATAAAATAAGGGAAAACAGGAGAATTGCCCCCCCCCCCCCCTTGAAAAAAAAATTATATTAGAAAAAAAATATATGGTGACTATTACCCCCCCCCCCCCCCCTAGATTTTAACCCAAATCCGCGCTTGTAATTGGCAAGCTAGGAAGTTTTCCGATCTGTCAGGGATCCATTTATTTTAATACTCGTTTTATTCCTTTTTATAAAAGCAAACAAATTTTGTAATAAATAATACATTTTTGCTATATCAAGTAGTTTTTGAGATTATGAATATTTCCGCACGCAATAGGAATAAAAATATCCATGCTGATTTTATTGAGTGTAGTTATAATAAAATTCAAATTTTGATTCTTTTTTGTGACATGAAAGACTTTAGACCCTTCAAACAAGAGGATTTCGGTTTTATGTTTTTAAATTTCGGTGGATAGTACCCGAGACGAGCAAACACATGCTCATCTTAGTTTCTCTTGGATAGGACCCCTAAAGGCTGTCTTAAAAGGGTTGGTTCCTAAAAATAAGAATATAAAAAAGTGATTTTGCAGCGAAACTTTACATCTACAAAAAAACAGAATAATTTTTTATAGCACTTTTTAGTCCGCTTGTTTTGATATATCGCTTAGCTTCCATGCGTCCAAGCTAGCTATGATGTACAATTTTGCAAAAATTATATGTTTTTGTTATAAAAACTTCGCAGGAGCTTCAAGTCATGGCGTCTGCTAATGGGCTAGGAAGGTATCAGATCCATCGTGGATCCATTTATTATACGAGGATGGGATGAAAAGTTTTCGGCCTAGCCTATAGCAGGCCCGTTTTGCTTTCCTGTTCCAACGTGTTTGTGTAGCCGCGCTTGTGATCAGTATACGCTCGAAGTTTAAAGTGAGTGCGTCAAGTAGTTTGTCTCCTGCTTATTTTGAAAGTTTATACAGTGTGTCAATCTTAAAAGATGGAAAAAAACGAGATAAGAGCCGTGATAAAATATTGTCATATCAAAGGATTATCGCCGCCGGAAATAAAAGCTGAACTAGATGCTACACTAGGGGAATCTGCACCTTCCTTTACCACAGTTAAAACCTGGGTATCGGACTTTAAACGTGGTCGTACTAACACTGATGATGCTCCGCGTTCTGGCAGGCCAAAAACGGCAACTTCTGAAGAAATGGTGCAAACCATTCACAAACTAATTCTAAAAGATCGCAGATTAAGACTGGAAGAGGTAGCTGAGGCTGTGGGCATATCAAAAGAGCGAGTTCACCATATTTTATGTAAAGTTTTAGGTATGAGAAAGCTATCCGCCCGATGTGTGCTGCGTTTGCTCACGCCAGATCAAAAGCTCGTGCGTCTAACCATTTCAGAGGAGAATTTGGCACTGTTTAGACGTGATTTAGGGGACTTTTTCCGTGGATTTGTTATTATCTCGAAAAAGGAAGAACAATAAATTCAGAGTACTACAGCGACTTACTCGACCAGCTCAAGCAGAATAAAAGCGATAAACGCCCTGGTTTGCCACAAGTCCGCTCTTGTAATGGCTAAAATCCATCATTTAGGCTTTGAACTGTTAAACCATCCACCTTATTCGCCAGACCTAGCTCCGTCAGACTTTTATAAGCTTCTAAACCTAAAAAAATATCTTGCTGGAAAAAAAAATTCCTCAGATTTAGAAGTCATTGCAGCTACAAACGCCTATTTTGACGAGTTGGATAAGTCAGACTTCAGTGATAGCATGAAATCAGTTGAACATCGTTGGGCCAAACGTATTACCTTACAAGGGGACTATGTAGAAAAATAAATTATTATTTAGTCACTATGGTGTTGCGTTCTTTAGGCCGGAAACTTTTCATCCCATCCTCGTAATTAGTAATTGTTCATTTTAAAGATTTTTCTACCTTTCGTTGAATTTTCTTTGATTTTTCAAAACCCACAGAAAACAGGTGTAAACTCAGTTGTTCAAAATTCATTTAACCACGTGAAGTTTGCTTGAAAAAGTCGACATTTTCAACGCATTTTAGTAAACGAAAGTGACTGGTCGGCAATTGTTTTTAGAAAATTTTCCGAAATTTATAAAGAAGCTTATACAGCCACGTAGCTTGTATTTATTAAGAAGTGTCGGTCATTTGAGTTTTTAACAGGGGTATATGAGGTATGCCAAATTAACACTAAAAAAACCCACAGATCTAATATCTAGCTTTTATATTTTGTGGAGTTTTTTATTTATAAAAATTCAATTTTTTATAAAAGAAAACTGTTAAATTGAATTTTATCTGACACTTTTAGTTTATGAAATATTGCATAAACTTTTTATTTCTTATTGGAATGGCCTTATTTTTTTATACATCGCTGCCTTGCTTTGATAGTGGCATAACTGGAAATCATAATTTTTAGGAAACGCTTTTTAAAAATTATGCCAAAAGCAAACATTTATATATTTTTGTTGTTTTAATTAAATCAATCAATAACTTACCCATGCTTGAAATAGACAATAAGAAAAATTTTGTGGTAAAAATATATACAATACGATGAGAAGTTAGTTTGTACAGAAAACGCAAAAACGCATTTTTTTAGTTGTGCCACTATGAAAGCAAAGCAGCGATATATATTTATATTTTTTAATATTGTTAGTTTATAATTTACATTTAAATTTTTAACTGGGCTTAAAATATTTTAAAATGATCAAATTAGGACATTAATCAATACTGAAAATGTTATTAAAAATACTTTTAAAAAAATTATTAAAAAAATTAAATATTGAGTGTGACACATCAGTTTAAAGGAAATTTTAAGCTGATTTCACAACTCGAATAAAACGTAACTCATTCCATTACAAAAATGCCAGCTTTATAAAAAATTGTTTGTGCTTAAGACCACACGGCAGAAGTGTAAACTTCAACAAGGCGAAATTAATAATAGTTCTGAAGTAAGCCACAGAATCGCCTACTTTCGGATATACCATTAAATTAGGTGTTGGATCTTAATTTTAAGAATGTGTGTTCAAACAAAGTGTGGGTCATAGATTTCTCAGGAATAGGGGTCCAAATTGAAATTGTTGTCAAAAACTTTACCTATTTTTGATTCTATGCCCAGTGTCATGTGTTGACGTGACACGTCAAAATCACTAAAAAAGGCGAGATATTCGTCCCTTTCCAACTTTGACCATCATCGAGACCACACGCGGACCGGAGCTTCGACGCCCTCGAACTTGTCTCCTGTGCCGAGATTTGTTCGATAATGGGTGAGTTGAGCACTTTTTGTAGGGCATAGAATAGGGAAAATGGGATTATAAGGGTTCGGGATTTTTAGTGAATTTTTAGCAATAAATAAATGTGTTTAGTGAACAGTTGCGTTCATTAGGAACACCCTGCGTAGTTTTATTTATACCTTTGTTGTATGAGAGAGTAACTCTCTAACGATACCTTTTTATAAAATATATATATATATATATATATATATAGATGTGTGAGTTTGTGTCTGTCCGATCCACAATAGCTCTGGAACCGCTGGACGAATTTTCATGAGAATATCATGAAAAATAATGTTTGCACTGTAAGTACATAATAATAATAATAATAATAATAATAATAATAATAATAATAATAATAATAATAATAATAATAATAATAATAATAATAATAATAATAATAATAATAATAATAATAATAATAATAATAATAATAATAATAATAATAATAATAATAATAATAATAATAATAATAATAATAATAATAATAATAATAATAATAATAATAATAATAATAATAATAATAATAATAATAATAATAATAATAATAATAATAATAATAATAATAATAATAATAATAATAATAATAATAATAATAATAATAATAATAATAATAATAATAATAATAATAATAATAATAATAATAATAATAATAATAATAATAATAATAATAATAATAATAATAATAATAATAATAATAATAATAATAATAATAATAATAATAATAATAATAATAATAATAATAATAATAATAATAATAATAATAATAATAATAATAATAATAATAATAATAATAATAATAATAATAATAATAATAATAATAATAATAATAATAATTGCAGACAAAGTTTATCAACATCTAGAAAACAACGACATTTTAGCTCTGGAACAGAAGGGATGTCGAAGGGCAACAAAAGGCTGCAAGGACCAACTGGTAATTGACTCAATTGTTGCCGGAAATGCCAAGAAGCATAAGAAGAATCTCTTTACAGCATACGTTGATTATCAGAAGGCTTTCGACAGCGTACCACATTCCTGGCTCTTGGAAGTTCTTGAAATATACAAAGTAGACTATAAAATACAGAATCTACTTAAAAATATGATGAAAAATTGGAACACTAGACTTACCATTAAATCGGGAAATTCAAGGAAATCCTCAGGAGATATCCAAATAAAATGCGGTATCTTCCAAGGCGACGCACTCAGCCCTTTATGGTTTTGTATGGCCCTAAATCCTCTCTCAACTGCCCTAAAAAGACAAAACAGAGGTGTGAAATTGGAAAATGACAATACTTACCCATCTACTCTATATGGACGACCTCAAAGTATATGCAGTATCCGACGAAGACCTGAAACGGAATATTAAATTAATAAAAGATTTTAGTTCGGATATTGGTATGATATTTGGATTGGATAAATGTCGCACAAACGTCATGGAGAAAGGGAAATGGAAAAGACACCAGGGAATAGAGCTGGGAGAGGAAGAAGGACGCGTAGAAGGAATGACACAGGACGAACTGTACAAGTATTTGGGATATCAACAAGCAAGGGGAATCGACCAGAAAGAAGCAAAGCGGACACTAACGGCCAACTTTAAAGGAAGACTGAAGAATGTTATGAAGACCAAGCTGAATGCTAAAAACCTGGTAAAAGCGGTCAACACATATGCAATACCGGTGTTGGCATACAGTTATGGAATCATAAACTGGACACAAACAGAGCTAGACCAGCTCAACAGAGAGATCCGCACAACAGCGACGAAACAAAGAAAACATCACCCCCGAAGCTCTATCGAAAGGTTTCACCTACCACGCGATGCTGGTGGACGAGGATTCCTCAACATATCAGAACAACACCATAAACAAATAAAAAGCCTTCGTACATATTTCCATAAAATATCGGAACAAAACACACTGTATGCATCCATAGTAAATATAGACAACAAAATTTCTCCGCTTAACCTAAAGACAAGAAACTTGCAAGAAAGAGAGCCGACCAATTACATTGAAAACTGGATGCGTAAAGAGCTACATGGTCGATACCCTGCGTTGCTTAGGCAAAACCACATAGACCAAATAGCTTCGACAGACTGGTTGCGGAAAGGGTATTTGTTTCCAGAAACAGAGGGCTTTGTTTGTGCAATCCAAGACCAAGTAATAGCGACCCGAAACTACCAAAGACACATAATGAGGATTAGAATAGAAACAGATAAATGTCGTATGTGTGGGGACGAAACAGAGTCAATTGACCACGTTATAGGAGGGTGCAAAACCCTAGCGCCCAACGAGTACACCAAACGACACGACAATGTGGGAAAAGTAGTATACCAGGAACTGCTCAAAAAAATTGACACTGAAACAGCACAGAAACCATACTATAACTTTAAACCAGAGTCCGTTATAGACAGTGAGCATTACAAGCTCTACTGGAATAGAGATATCATCACGGACGTTCACATACAAAGTAATAGACCAGATATTGTATTCGTAGATAAGCAAGCTAAACAAACGTACCTTATTGATATAGCCGTACCATTATCAGCAAACCTGCAACGAAAACATCAAGAAAAAATTAACAAATACATACCATTGTCTAACGAAATAAAAGAGATGTGGGATCAAGACAACGTAACCATAATACCAATTGTCCTCGGAGCTACAGGTGAAGTTCCGCATGCCACACTAAAGAGCCTGAAAAATCTAAATATCAAAGACAACATTATCTGCACTATGCAAAAAATAGTTCTAATAGAAACAACGGGAATAGTACGTAAAGTAATGAACCTCTAAATAAGTCTGCCTCAACAAATTCTGATCCAGCCAGCTTTTTATCCTTGTGCGTAAGCACCGGAAATAAGTTGAAACCCGGGAGAAAATCCTGCGAGAAACAAAAATAATAATAATAATAATAATAATAATAATAATAATAATAATAATAATAATAATAATAATAATAATAATAATAATAATAATAATAATAATAATAATAATAATAATAATAATAATAATAATAAATTTATTTGCAATAACCAAGTATGTTACAATACATTATGTGCCGGATTTTTTTCTAAATTATTGCAAAAAGGGACTAGAAGGCAATAAATTGATCTAGTCCATCGCCAGCCCCTATCTTATTGTATGTTACAGAATATTTTTTTTTAGTTTTGGTTTTACATTTAAAAGATCACAGATAATATTTTCTTTCAAGATGTAATTTTCAAATTTTAGATAAACATTATTAAAATATGCAAAGGATTGATGTTTTTATTATTTGATTAAAAAAAAATATATTACATTTATATATTTATAATAGCAGTCAGAGCAGAAAAAAAGTATTTACGTTTAGAGCAAAGTTTATAATTTTTTTTAACTACAAAGTATATATATATATATTCTTTAACTCTTTTTTTAAAAGTTGCAATTTTTTGTGTTTTAAACTGAGCGGGTAGGCCATCGTACAGGCTGTAGACGGTATACGAAAAACTTCTTTTGAACATTGTTGTGTGATGCGGTGGTGGGGTTATCAATCCTCTAAACCTAAGGTTCAGATTGTGAACATCGGTTCTAAATTTTATTGCACTCCAAAGGAATTAAAATTGTATGCAATACCACAAGAAATGCCGCTAAAACTGACTTTTTACCAGAAACAAAGCCTCTACCGATCAGTTCAACAGGTCCGACTTCAGTCCTGTTAAGTTCAGGCAAAACGTACGTTTTATTGTCTACACAAAAGGTTTTGCCTGATCCGTTTTATCTGATCAAGTAAAACGTCAGGAAAAACGTTATGTGTAGACCCCGCTTAAGATACTGTTTTCAAGGCTGTATGTAGTGTGTAGTTCAATCAATCAATCAATAAGGTATCAATTCCCTCACGGATCCATTTATTACATTAACCCATAACACAAAAATCACAACAACGTTAAATTAACGTGAACAAAAATAATAAAGTTTTTTTGCTCTAGAAAACAATCTCATACTCTCACTTACATGCTCAAAGATAACTTAAAAAACAAGTAGGAATCAAGCTTTGAGAATGTAATTTTTGCTTAGGTTTCTGGTGCCGTGTTTATAACGTCTTTTCCACCCTCGTTATTTTCATGTGCCAAATTCAAACTTGAAAAGTCCTTCACAACATGTTCTAAAACGCCACTAGATTCAGACTTCTAAAAACTACCAACTTTCGGTTTCTTCTTTTGTCACGTTTTTTAATAACTTTTTTTTTACTTAAAAATGAAGAAACAAGATTTTTCAACTGTATCCACTTTCACGCAGCATTAATCTGTCTTTATCAGGTTAATAACTGATGCGTCGTGATCGTGAAGGATCAGGGATCAGTTCATTAATTGGTTTTTGGGGTTTAGAGGTCAAAGCACTCCAGGATAGATTTCTTCGAAGAAAAAGGTCGCCAATAGGTGGCACTGCTTCTAGTAAAATCTGAAAAATATTTGGTAGAAAAGTCATGCAGGGCGCGTTTTAAAATTTGTGTACAAAAGACATGAATCTAATGTGATTTTAACGTTGATAAAAATCTACCTAGAATTCACTTGAAAATAACGTAAAAACATTGCTATTTTCATTTGATAATGGCGTTATTACAACGCCGTTTTTAGCAAGGATATTTTTGATAGCGTTAATGAATGACCTATTAAGCTTGTTTTCATATATGAAATAAACGATTTTTTTTTAGCAGCTTTTAAACTCAACTTTTTTTTTCTCACGCGCGTTTTTTACGTGTTAAACACGTGATTGTGCTATGTGGGAACTTTTCTTTAGTAACAGGGGTGTCATACATTTTTGCTTATTAAGATACGTGGACTACCAAAGATAAATTGCGCGAAGGTGTTTTGAGACCAAAAATACTAATTCATTGAAATATTTGTTTTCGAAAGTATTTCGTTCGTTAAATTTGTCATTTTCAAAAGCAGTTGTTCACAGCAAACATTTTTAGATAAGTGTTCCAGAATTTGTTGGAAAAAAACTCCGAGACAGAACAGAGACTGATGAATCTTATCCATCTGTCCCTGCTGCAACTAACAGAAATCTCTTTAATATTTAGGATTGTTCAAGTAGAAGTTACAACAATTTAAAAATCCTTTAATGGAATGGAAATATAACGAGCAATTTGAGAAATCTGATTAAACCATTTTATTTAAGGGTTTTGCATAAATAGTTTGCTTTTCGTCAGATTTTCCTCACTGTATGTTGGAGTGATGATACATATCTAAGAATATTTTCCCATACTTTTTGCTTGACCTTCTGTCGCTATTTGCCCTTCCTTGCACTTGTAAGTATAAAGTAAGTCGGTTGCTTCACCCTTTAAAGAAATCACCTGACTGTATCCAAATTTCCTTTTCCTTCTATGATACCGTGCAAGGAACAGGTGGTAAAATCGTTTGTTTGTAATTTTTACCCGAATTTTTACCTAATATAATCGTCAAACACTTGCTTTCTTTTTGAAAATATATGTTAGCTAAGCTTGGTTAGCCATATAGAAATCCTTAGGGGAAAACTTTGCCGTTTAAAAGATGATAATTTTACTAAAAGTTTACTGTGAACACTGTGCTGTGGTCTATTTAAGAAATGCTATGATTTAAATAAAATTAGATATAAAAAAAATTCAATTTCCCAAAACTTTTAGATTTTTTGTGTTTCAGTATTAGTTTGACATGTCCAATAGGAATTCTAAGCTAAAAGATATATCTATGCCTGGAAGAACCTCCTTAAACTTAGCATTACCACTTCAGAATTGAATATTTGCATTATTTGTCGTAAATCTACCACCCTAGAAAAAAATTAAATTTTTAAAAACTAATCTATGGAATTATTGTTGTAAATTTGTCGTGAAACAGAAATTTTGTTGGGCCACCCGTTTTCCTGAAAAGGGGTGGTAATGTTAAATTGAGTTTCAACTTACCAAATACTTGGGTGGTAGTGCTAAGTTAAGACTCGACATAGCATTTCCACCCCTTTCTAGGAAAACGGGTGGCGCAAAAACATTTTTCTTTCAAGACAAATTTACGACAAGATATTTGAAATATATGTATATATTTCAAATATCCAGTTCTTAAGTGGTAGTGCTAAGTTTAAGGAGGTCCTGCGGAAGATGGTGCAGTATTCAGGGAGCTGGTAAAACTCCGCAAAAACCGTAGAGTAGTACCTTAATAAATAAAAATTGTGTGTGCTTAAAACCACACGGCAGAAGTGTAAATTTCAACAAGGCATAATTAATAATACTGGCCTTCATCTGCATTATTATATTGCTCGCTGAATGTTCCTCTCACAGTTAGTCGACTCGAGCGGACTTCACCCGAATGAGCGTTACATAGCCGAGCCTGACGGCTCAGTTCAATTCGCTACCCACAAAAACTGCTAAACGCGCCTAAAGAAGTTTACACTTCAAAAACTTGTACCCCGTTCTAAGGCTACAAAAATGAGGATGTGTTTCTTTTATTTCCATAACCTACGAAAAAAAACTAAAATTCTGTATCAAGGAAAATCAATGCCCAGTTTTAAATTACATTTTCTAAAAAATAAATTACAAGGCACCTAAAAATTATACATTGTTAACTGAGTCTTTCGGATATTTGCAGAAAAGGCAGTGTGCTGAAATTGGCTTAAGAGAAACAAAATCTTCTCACAACTCAGCACTTCCTCCTCTTTGATTTGACACATGTTTAGGGAGCTTATTATTGAGTTCAAATCTCAAACACAAATCTGCATAACTTTTATTTCATTATGAGCCTCTTTAGTAAATATAAAAGGGTGGTTTGTTTAAACACCCGGTCATAAAAACCAACACTTTTGATTTTCATAGAGCAAGAGCTGACCGTTGCATAGCAGTATAGGTTTAGCCGATTGAGAATCAGAAACATATTCTTGTTCATATGGCCATTTATTAGGATTTTCAAAATTCAATACATTTTCAAAAAAAATAAAATTTTTTAATTTTATCCTTGCTTCAAAAATTTCAAATTTAAAAAAAAATAATTTAAGAAATTCTTAAAATTTCAAATACTGCAAAACAAAAAATACTTTATTTTCAAAATTTAAATACACAGGAATTTCCAAATTTCACATTTTGACGAAATTTTCGAAATATTGAATTTAGGATACCGGCGCGGCGGCATCTTAAACTTCATCTTCAAACAAAGGTGGTCTTACATAAATTCATTTTCGAGTTGGTCCTCAGAACGAGGTAATAGTAGCCATATGCATCAAAGTTACTGCCTTGTTAGGCATCATCATAACGGCACAACCAAAATGGATGGAAAAGCGATGAAACGAAGATGATAAAAAATGAAAAGGAAAAATTAAATATGAATACCTACTTTAAAAAACCAATTGCTAATCAGCTACGGTAGCCTCGGGTCTGAGGTAAAAATATATTACCACGGAGACAGCTAAAATCAATCTCACTAAGTATCCAAGCCCAGGTTTGGGGGTCTGAGGTAAAAATATATTACTACGGAGACAGCTAAAACCAATCTCACTAAGTATCCAAGCCCAGGTTTGGTTCAGACCCGAGGCTACCCTAGCTGATACCGCAAATTGGCAGTTGGTTTACTAAAGAGAATATCCGCGTTTCATTTTTCCTTTCCAGTTTTCATCATCATCAAAATATCTTTGATATCCACAGTGATCTTTGTTAGTTTACGTTAGGTTTTAGTTAGATAATAAGTACCAATAGTTACCAATCATATCGCCATCTCTTGGTCTATAGTTGGCTCGTTGAGCGTTCCTTGCTGGTTATTGGATGTTAGCATGATATTTTTCACATGTGTCCCACGGTAGGTCAGGGGGTCCTTTATAAAAAACGGGGAGCCCATTGCAACCATATACTTACGAATTAAAAATCTTGCAACATTTCTAGATGTTAACCAATTTTCAAATACCAAATTGCAAATAATGCAAGGACCTAAAACTACAAACAACAAGTGAAATTAAAGAAAGAAAAATAAGAAAAAAGTTTTTCTGCTTCGGCCGGGACTTGAACCCGGGATCTCTTGCTCTGTACGCAAACATTCTAAACATTGACCACCGAAGCCACACATAAATTTTCGGGAAACTTTCATCTATGCAGGCTGCGGTGTCTCAATACAAGAACGAGAGACAGGGTATTAACTCGACCAAGTCATCAAACTGATTTCTACAATTCTTCCTTCCCACTGTCAAAGGTATGAAAACTCAAACGTTAGACGTAAACTGTCAACGTCTGAAAACATGAGATCACCTTTTCGTGTGTTAAAATTTCTGATCGCAATGGGCGATTGCCAAAATAATTCTCAAATACCAAATTGCAAATAATGCAACGACCTAAAAATATCAACAACAAGTGAAATTAAAGAAAGAAAAATAAGAAAAAAAATTTTTCTGCTTCGGCCGGGACTCGAACCCGGGATCTCTTGCTATGTACGCAAACATTCTAAACATTGAACTACCGAAGCCATACATAAATTTTCGGAAAACTTTCATCTATGTATTGAGACTAAAAATTACAAAAAATTAAGATTAAAGTTATTTAAAAAAAAGTTTTGGTTAGTTTTGAGAAAAAAAAACATTTCCGAAAGAAAAATCTTTCGTTTCAGAATCAGGAAATTTCATAGAGATCTTCAAGATTCAAGTATGTTAAATAATAGATTTATTGCTTTATTTTTAAGGATTTATATTATTGGCAAAACACAAAATAATTTTTATCAACGAACACTTGGGATTTTAGGTACAGTTTTAAATAAAAAAAGCGATGCAAAACTTTTCCACAGCTTTTATTTCATCGGCATCAACGAGCTTTTTTATATGTACACCTAATTTAAAAAAAACTGATAAGAGTTGTCAAAAAGTTGCCAAAATTTGATTGCATTTCAATGTTATTTTATCAAAGTCATGTCAATACCATATCAGATTTTTTTAAAATTAGCTGTACATGTATTGTATTTACTTATTTATTTATCGTATGTATGCATATACAGAGTATATCTCAGAATGGACTTTTGGAAAAAAGTAAATACCATAATCGTCGAGACGAGAGACCCATTTTATATCGCATAACGAGACGAGAGGAGAGAAGGCCTTCTCTCGTCTCGCGGCTACACTATAAGAAAGGGTGTCGTCACTCCGAGGCTAATCAGATATAGTTTTTGCAAAGTCACTTGAATAACTCCTAATACGGGGTTCTATCGATTTCATGAAATTTTGCTTCATTCTGCCCTTCAAAAGTTATCCAAATTCATATAAAATCTTCCTGGTATAATTTCAACCCTACCGACAGAGAAAAGGCGCGGCTCTTTGCGGTCCGACCATAAAGTATTTGTTTTCCGACCGACCGAGCCCAGGTGAATGTACGGCACCTGATTGGCAGATTTTTTTAAGATGCGCTTTTAATTGCTTTCTGGTGTTCTTTTCGGGACCCCTTTAGTCGGCAGTATGCAGAGTTAGAAAATAAATCAGTGTCGTTTCTGTAGGTGTAGGAATAGAAAGTTTTATTATTTATTTTTATTTCTTTAGTTTAAGTCATAATTAAATGAAATAATTTTCATGAGTATATCTACCGCCGCCCATGTCACTTTCTTTAAAGGATATGCCGATGGTCGGCTTTTATCTTTGTTCAACTGACTTTGCAAAAACTATACTGAGTATATCAAAATTAAAAATATCTATGAGGGTTTTTAAAATGTTGAGAAAAAAATTGCTTTTTTTCGTAAAACTGAAGTTATAGTTAGTACCCAAATTTTTTTAAATAAAATATGGTTATTTTGTCTTAGTTACTATGGCGAATCGAATAACGTTAACCAAATTTTTCTAGGCCTACCAGTTTTTTTGGAAAGCTTTTTTGAGATCCACCTTGTAGGGTGGTTTCTAACTAAATCAAATAAAATAAAAAATTTAATACGTACTTCTATGGCTTTCCCATAGGTAGTAGACCAGGAAAGAATCTCTTTCCGTCCTACTGTGGCGTAGAGCACAGCTGACAGCTGTATATTGCGCAAGTGTTCATTCTTGGCACAATGAAAAATTTGTAAAACTAAAACGTTGAATGAAAAAGTTCTGGACGCGCATCTGCGAGGAAAGGTTTCTTTGTTTTCTTTTTTCTATTATAAAATATTGGCGGATAAATATTACTTTGAAGATTAATAGATTGAACATAAAACGACTTTTATTCCCTGTGCGGTGATAAAACATTAAAAATAATTTTAATGTATGACCTAATTCCTTACTAAAAGAGTATTGGGTTAGGTTAGGTTAATATAATCAAATTATTGCGTTATGTTAGAAATATGTCAAACACTAACTTCTTGTTCGCGCGTATTGGTTCCGTTTGGTCAAAAAGTACCGCGTGGACCAAAAAAACCGAACAAAATGTTTTTCATAATAACTTTTGAAATATACCATCTATTTTAATTAAACAAACTAGACTTTGCAGAAAAGTGATCAGACTCTTCATAAAAAAATATGTGTTTATCCGCCACCTCAAATTTTAAAATGACAGACAGAATCAAATCAAAGTTTAAAAAGGCTTGTTTATTCTTATATTCTCATTTTTAGAATGATTTTTGAATTTTTAAAAAAGACCTATTCCTGCCGCGTATAACAAGGTATGAATGATTGATATTGATTTAGTGGCTTCCGAATTTTTTTTTTAAATTATCTTCTCAATTATACGATCACCTTTTTCATTTTGTGTAAATTCATTTTTCCATAAATTAATTTTTACTGAACCGATTTTAAAGAAATAAAAGGCATTGTGGTAATAATTAGATGCTCTTTCAAAATTATTGGCATTGCGTCACACTCAATGTTTTTTTAATGGGTTTTTTCTTAAAAATGCGTTACGAGGGGTGGAGGGGGGGTCAAAAATCCTGAATTTTTGCGTTACGTTATTTAAGCACATTCCCTAAAATAATGTTTGCAAAAAAAATCGAAAATCTGTGAACCGATTTCAATGATTCATAACTCGTTATACGTGGCGGCAATAGGGCTTCTTCACTAATTTAAAAAATATACTAAAACATTTTCGCAACGTAACAATAAACGAGCTTCTTCGAAGGGTAATGTTTGATTCTGTCGGCCGTCTTGAAATTAAAGACAGACGACAAACAAATATATTTTTTGCCAACATCCTGATCAATTTCTCGCAAAGTACAGTTGGCCCCATTAAAATCAATTTTATAGTTCAAAATTATAATGAATAACATTTTGTCCGGTTTTTTTTTACCCACCCAGTAGTATAAATTACCTTATTTATATGGTTCTGTCCAGGGACAAATCATCAGTCTCTGGAAATGTGATGAAATGCAGATGATGAACACTGAAAAAGAAAAAAATTAAATCTGGGAAATGTATATACCCACTTTAAAAAACCCACTGCCATTTTGTAGTATAAGCTAGGTTAGCTTCGGGTTGGGAGACAGAAATCTAAAATTACTGCAAAGACAGCTAATTTTATTAAAAATGTTAAATAAAATCTTATTATTTATGTATTTATATCTTTTTTTGACATAATATAAAGCAAAAGCATATATTTTTTGTTGAATTTGAAATATTGTGCTTTAATGCTTCTTTGAAAGTCATCGGAAGTGGCATATCTGCCACACATTTGTTATTTTTACAAGACCCAACAAGAACCTAAATATTGTCGACAAATGTGACAAAATATGTTTCACAGGTTTTCTATTTTTTAAGGAAATATGCTCTTAATCTTGTCCTGCATAACATGTGTCACGTCGAAATAGTAAAATTTCATAGTATCATTGGAAAAACGAAATCTGTTTAACAGACATTGAGATTACAGAAGTTTGGGCTATAACATGTCTGGGTAAGTACAGATTGTCTCAGAATTTATTATGTTATATTTCAACGCACGTCCGTGTTAAACAGTTTCACGAGATATACAGGGTGTCTAATAATCTAATAATGAACCACCCCAAAATATCTCGAAAAATACAAATAATCTACAATTTTTAAGGGTTTAGTGGCTCAAAAAACATGGGCGCACCTAGGGAGGGGGGCTCGGAGCCCGGCCCCCCCCCCAAGCCTTAGATTGTTGTACATATTTTCCATATATTAAATTTAAACTATTACATAAAAAAATTCCGTAAGTATAGTAAGATTGTTGTTATACCTATCAGTTTATTAATCTATTATCACAAGGGTTTAAATAAAAATATAAATATGTCATTTAAATCTTAATGAGAAACCTACAAAAATTTTCGTCAAAATGTTAAATAGACCAATAAGCTTTCCTTTAATGTAAAAGTGTCTACATAAAATTTAGTGCCATGTATACAGCACAACTATTCTTTTGGTTTAGTTTATTTAAATAGACAAAATAATTTCTGAGTGTAAATTAACATAGTATTTTGTAACTTTATTTGTCTATGCTGGGTTCAGTATAGTAGCCAATGGTTAGACTTGCGCCCGGCGCACAGAGGGACCAAATGGAGCAAATGTCGGAAATAATTATTTAAACACCCAAAATATTAGAAACAAAAATAATGTGTATTGGTTATTGTGATATACGTTAAAATGCACCTATTCAATATTTTATAAAGCTTTAATATTTGTTTTTTTTACAGGGTGATTTAAAAATAGATTTTTTTTAAAGAAATTACTTTTACACAAAAAAGTAATTAAGACTTAAACATTTATTAAAAATGAGTTTAAAAATTCTACATTTTATAATATTTCTGTTTAAGTTATTTAACCTGGCTCATAATATACAGTATGTCCCAAAAGTCTGGAATCAACTTTTTTTTTTAAACTTGGAGATAAAATCATGGACACGTCAATTTTGAAATAGGAAGAGGAGTCACCTAAAAATACTATATTGTACAGAGTGTCCTCAATAAGACATATGCATGCATATTTTTTTAACTTATATTGCATCTAAAAACTAATTTTACCATTTTCTAAAAAAAAAGGAATTTAATGTAAAGGCTTTTTGGATAAAAGTTGTTTATTTTTTGCTTGCATTGTGCTATTCTCTACATACAAAATTAGGTTTTGTATTAAAGATCATTGTAAAAAAATTACATAAGGGCAAAATTTATGTTAAAATAAGACCTATTAATATTATTTTGTGGCCACACTCCACACACACAAACATTGTTTTGCTTTCTAACATTGTTTTTTTAATATTAACTTTAAACAACAAGTAAAATTAAAGTAAGAAAAATTATAAAAAAGTTTCTCTTTGGCCGGGGCTTGAACCCGGAACCTCTTGCTCTGTACGCAAACGCTCTTTCATTAACCAAAGATCATACATAAATTTTCCGAAAACTTCCACCTATGCATGTGTGTCTCAATACAAGAACGAGAAATTCTTAGGGTATTAACTCGACCAAGCCATTTAACTGAATTTTATAATTTTTCTTTTTCACTGTCAAAGATATGAAAACTCAAATTAGACGTATAGTATCCACGTCTGAAAACGTAATTTTTTTCGTGTAATAAAATTTCGGATCGCAATGAGCGAACTTAAATTTACTTTTTTTTGTTACATATCCCACTATAACATACACTAAAATTATAGTCAGTTTAACCGAGACAAAAATTCCCCATAAGGCCTGTGTAAACTAGTGCGTGGTCCTTTGATAATCCACTTAACCCTTTCCAAAACAAAGATCTGTCAAAATGATATTTTTGAAAAATTTTCGGGCACCTTTCCTAAATTAAAAATACGAAAACGGCAAGTTTGTAAAAATTTTAGTTCAAAATTTGACTTTTGAAGATTTAGCCTCCCCCACTCCTTTTAACTAAAGTAACTGTAACCGCTACCATAATTCCCTTGGCTTTTTACAGGCCTAAAAAGTTGTTTATATCAATTTGATTAAAATCCTTTATTTTAAAATTTTTTCGAACGAAGCTTTTTTTAATTTTTACGCGTCCGCCATCTTTAAATTTAATGAGTTAATCAAATTTATATTAAAAAACTATCAATCAAATTTTTAGTCAATTAAACACTTTTTATTTAATAAAAATTCGTTAATAAACAAACAAGTTTTATATTTTAGATGTATAGTTTAATTTCTTTTACTTGGGTCGTATGTGGGCACTTTATTTTTAATATTAAAAATCTCAAAAAGGTGCAAAAAAGCGCAGCCATTTTTTTTTTCATTTTGTTAAGAAACATTCAATTAACAAAAAAGTGACAATAGTTTTGCTTAACAAAATTTTATCACACACTAAATTATATTTTTTATATTTCTTTAAGGTAATTTCTAATAATAATTGACTTCTTAGTTTAAAAAATATGATTACTCTATAACAACCTACAGCTAGATAGTGGTATTTAGTGTTTTTTGGTTAAATTACCTGTGCTGGATGTCTCCATCGCAAAAAATTTTTTAGTTTTAAATACAACACTTCATATAATTAGAGAAAGTAATACATAATTATTTAATAATTTGTATGTAATTATCATAAAAATTAAACAGACGCTTTTTAAAGTGTCAAACTCACGTCATACTAAAAAACAAGTGAAAATACTCTGTTGCATTTTCAGCGCCCACTAGTTTGCTACATAATTTGAGTTCCAGATATTGTATATGTCTATTTGTATTTTTTTAGTTTCTTCCACTTTTACACCCGATTGGCCTCTTTGTGCGGCGTAGCCAAGTAGAAATATTGTCTTTGTTACAACTGATTCTATAAATTATTTTTCTCAATAGTCATTTATTATTATTATTATTATTATATTTTTAAAAAAACACAAAAAATAGCTTAAAATTCGACATCATGAGGCTTCGCACCCCCCCCCCCAAGAGGCCTCGCCCCCTTCCCCCCCCCCAAGAGGCCTCGCCCCCCCTTCCCCCCCAAAACATATTCCTCGGTGCGCCACTACAATATATATATATATATATATATATATATATATATATTTGTGTATTTTGAGTTTTATAGAGAAACTGCTTGTATCCACAACTTGTCAATACACATGTTTTCTGTATCTTGTGATTTTTTGTAAAATCAGCAGTTTCTCTATAGAAGGCAAAAGACACGAAAAAAAATGATGTGTTTTGAAGACACAGAAGCATTAAAAATGCAAATGGTTAATAGTTTTTATACAAGTGCACTACAATCCAAATAAAAAAAATTGATTTAAAATAAATCGATACATGACGGAGCTGATACCTTCCTAGCTAGCCTATTAGCACACTTCAAGTAAAGCCATGACGCCTTAAAAACAGTTTTTTGTAGATATCTTAGAAACTAAAGCTAACACAAATTATTGTGCAAAACGTAATCCACTATACTCCGAAAACCGTAACTGCGATGCTCTGTTAAAAAGTTAGCATATTGTCAAAAACTGTGACTTTTACCAAAATCTAATGAGCTCGTTAGAGTGTCGAACACTATTTTACATGAGAATTTTGTGAAAATCGGTTCAGCGGTTAAGGAGCTATCGTGTTACGGACAGACACACTCACACACACAGACATCACGACGATATTGCTTTGATAGGTGAAAATACAACTAAAGAAAAAATTTTCAACGTTATCTCAAAAAAAAAATTTTGATCGAAAATAATACCTTCTCTAGCCATTGCTGCGCGGGGAAGAAATAAAAAAGTTGTGAATTTTCCAAAAATCTTCTGTTCATGTTTGAGCCGCCATATTGTATTTGGTATGAGTTTGACAGATGTCCAATAAGTGTTCCCAAAAGTAAGGAAACGAACCGAATCTCTGGGTATCTATTCTGGCTCTTGAACGATGTGACCATCCACATCACACGCCTTGACCAATAGCAAACTCTGAGCGGTCGCTTATTGTGCGAAATGACTTATCTCGACCAACGGCATAGTCACCCGCTCTTCAGAGTTAGTGAATTTTACGCGTTTGAAGTGAAATGTGTTCTCCTGCCCCGTACCGACTGAACGGTTCGCGGTCGGATCGTAGGAGAAGCTTTTCACAGAGCACGTGACGGCTCGGAGTTAATTTAAAGCTTGCCATTTTTCGGGACATAACGGGGTCAAAACAACTCAAACAATATTGGATGTAACAAGGTAGGTAAAATGGTACCATTTTTCCAAGGAGTCATCATCACAGTCAAACTTGTACAGTGTCCAATAGGACTTGGGTCCTATGGGGTTCTGTCCGGTTACAAGTTCTGGTCCTAATTTTCTTGCATGGTAAAAAAGTTAAACAAAAAAAGTCATCACTCAAAATGGCGCAATTTTTTCGAGAATTTTTTTCAAAGTTTTTTATACTGCAATTTTTTTATTTATCCTGAGGTGTGTTCTAAGTTATCTCAAACCCCGTCCTGTAGTAGTATTTTTGGCATTATCCAATCTAATCCAGTTTTCTACTTTGTTTAAGTTTAGTCAGTAGCGCACCCAGGAATATGTCTTGAAGGGGGGGGGGGCCGAGGCCTCATAGTGTCGTATTTCATGCCATTTTGTGTGTTTATTCATGAAATATGTGGAAAATATATACAAAAATCTTAGGCTAGGGGGGGGGGTCCCGGGCCCCGGGCCCCCCCTGCGTGCGCCCATGGTTTAGTTCAGTTTTTTAGTTTGGTTAAATATTAAAAGAGCCGTGTTTACTATCCAAAAATAAATGAGAATAAAAGTAATCATTGAAATTAAAAAGCCACCAGATAATAGGCCGTATGCTCGATATGTGTGTTTTACGCTTGTAACAAACCGATGCGACACATGGAGGGCCAAATGGCCAATTCCCAATCTGTCGGTTTGTACGCTTTTAATGCAATTTTCGTTAAAAGCCTTATGGCTAAACTATGTTTTGTTATTTAATTAAAAGTTTCCTTCCTATCGGACATATAAAGGTCACTTTACATGGAACAAGGCAACCTGCAACGCAAGATACAAGCAGTGGCGGCTCGTCGGGAAAGTAGTTAAAGGGGCCTTTTAATAATAAAAATTTAGTCAAATATGTACGGTCGCAAACTCATTTGGAAAGGCAGAAATTTATGCAGACTCTAAACACTGGTAACGAAAATATTTTATTAAGTCATGATATTTATTTGAAACTATCTGACTATTAAAAAAGTGCGCGGCCGTACCTGTTAGTAAATTTTTATTTTTAAATCGACATAAAATAAATGAAAAGAGTTTTTGGTAAATATTTTAGAAACTGAATCTCCTACGAAGTTTTTGGTTATACTTGCATATTTAAACGTAATTTTTAATTCTTATCAACTTTTTTTAATAATATTATTCGATATTTAAAGGTACTTTACTCTTGAGCAAAATTCATATTTTTTGACAAAGCTCGTATACCACTAAAAAAATTTGATATTTGATGATTGTATTCTAGGTTTTAGATAATGCAGAACTTTTTATGAAGAATAACTTTTTCCTAAAATTAATAATAAAATAGTTTTCCATATGATTCCAACTTAGGGGGACATACTGTATATGGCCCCTAGGTATTATAGGTAAGGCAAAAACGAAAAAAGAAATAAAACATCGATGTACAAGAAAAGAAAAAAAAACATTGTACTAAATAATTAAGGAATCTATAGTAGAAGACCATGCGTCTTTTGTTGACTTTTTGATAAAGATTTTTTAACACATTTCTTAGTCAGTTAACTGCCTGACCTGTTAACCTGGCAACCCTAGCTTCCTAGGTTCATTAGTTACGGAGATACGTGTTGTCAAATATGAGAAGATTTTTACAAAAACTTAAATTTTACGGGTAGGGTAATGTTCCAAGCCACGTACCGGCTAAACTAATTATCCTACAGGAAAGTAATAGGGAAAGGGTGTATAGATATTTGTATTGGCTTTAACGTGGTACTAAAATTGAGGTTCTTGGTATTATATGTTGGGCAAAAACGAAAAAAGTAACAAAACATCGCGTTGTACGACAAAACAAAACAAAATATTGTACTAAATATCTAAGGAACTTATAGTAGGAGGCCATAGCGTCTTTTGTCGGCTTTTTTATAAAGATTTTTTAACACCTATCTTAGTCAATTAGTAACTGCCTGACTTGTTAACATACACAAAAACGCGAAAAAGGTAGAATATAAAAATATTGTTTCAATTCTCAACGGTTCAAAATTGAAACTTGTCACGCATATTAGCCTTCCAGCACTGATTCTTTAGCTGTCAAAAAAATTGCATATATGGCCCCTAGGTATTATAGGTAGGTCAAAAACGAAAAAAGAAATAAAACATCGATGTACAAGAAAAGAAGAAAGAAACATTGTACTGAATAATTAAGGAATCTATAGTAGGAGGCCATAGCGTCTTTTGTTGACTTTTTGATAAACATTTTTTAACACCTTTCTTAGTCAATTAACTGCCTGACCTGCACGGTAAAAAAATTGTCTTGGATTAAAGCAAATTGCTTTGAAGTTAAATAATTTGTGCTTTCCTATTCACCAAGAGAATATTTTCTTGATATAACATAAAAAATGTCTTGCCTCTTTATTTTAATGTGAAACAGAAATTGTTTTAATCTAAATTGGAACTGAATTAATCTAAGGCACCGTTTCCTCTGGAAGCAAAATATTACTTATATCAAGACAATTTGCTTTGTTACAAAACGGAGTATACTGAAACAAAATAATTAAAGAAGAAAAATAAAGTCTCATTTCAAGATAAAACGCTGCGTTGAACTAATAATAAATATTTTAATTCAAAACAAATTGTTTTAAGGTAAAACAATTTATTCAAGAAAATAACTTGTTTTCAATGTAGACAAAATTTTTTAACGTGTGTTAACCTGGCTACCCTTGCTTCCTAGGTTCATTAGTTTGAAAAAACGTGTTGTCAAATATGGGAAAATTTTTACAAAAAGTAAAATTTTACCGGTATGGTAATGTTCCAAGCCACGTACCGACTAAAGTAATTATCCTACAGGAAAGTAATAAGGAAGGGATGTAGCGATATTTGTATTGGCTTTAACATGGTACTAAAATTGTGGTTCTAGGTATTAAATGTTTGGCAAAAACGAAAAAAATAACAAAGTATCCCGATGTACCAAAAAACCCATAAAGGCCATAGCGTCTTTTGTCGGCTTTTTGATAGAGATTTTTAAACACCTATCTTAGTCAACTACTAACTGGCTGCCTGTTAACAGACACAAAAACGCGAAAAGGATAGAATAAAATATTGTTTCAATTCTCAACGGTTCAAAATTGAAACTTGTCACACATATTAGCCTTCCAGCACTGATTCTTGAGCTGTCAAAAAAATTATATTGCCCCTAGGGAGCGAATAGAGGCAAAGTCCCATAGAAAAAGTAGTTAGTTTTTTTGTGCTGATGTTTAAAAAAGTGGTTTGCTTTTTCGCATTTGCTTGTTTATTTCTGTCACCTTTTACAACATTTAAAAATTCATATCTCATCAAAAAAAATACCACAGTTTTCTTTAAAAAACTGCTGTCAAAACTTGGGCAAATTTAAGGGAAAATGAGGATCTTTTTGTTCAAACCAAAATAAAATGCAGAAATATATATTTCGATGTAACAAAATTACAACTTATTCCAGACATTAAAGTTTTCACCAAATTATTAAATTTTTGGGCTAAAGGGGCGCCAAAATTCCTTTTTGCCCAGGGCGGAGAAATTAGTAGCGTCGGGCCTGGCAAAACCGTCTGGAAAATGTATCTACATTCGGGTACAGATCAATTATAATGTAGAATAAACAATATTCAAAGCTTTTCCGTTTCTTATCTATATTCTACCAACACCAACTAGAGAAGACATATTCAGACAAGGGATTTTTTAAACAAATCACGGAAACATTATCCTTAAATTTTTACCTTTGATTAATTAAAAAAGGAATCAAATTTTTTTTCGGAACAGATTATTTTACCAATTGTGTTTTTTACAGCTGCGCATCATCGGCTTGAATATTTTTCTCATCAATTCTATGAACTGGAAATCCCACAGCTGACTTAAGAAAAGGTGCCCAGCCGTATTTCTAAGGAGAAACATATATTTAAATCCCATTGAAAAGTGAAACACTTGGGCCACATCTTTTTTAGACCATATTGCCAGTTCGGTATTGTAAACACTATCACCATATACCTGACAGATATAATGTTCAACCCTGTTTTTACAGAGGAGGAATCAATTCAAAATGTAAAAAAAAATGTTCAAAAAATCCTGCTGTTACCAAGATAATAGAAATAACAATAAGATGTGGTGGATGAAGGAAATACCGGAAATGGTCAAGGAGAAAAAACGCACATACTTGAAATGGCTCAGTACTAAAGAGCAAAGACACCTAGAAATCTAAAGGGAAACCAGAAGACAGCTAAGAAATTTGATACGCACAGAAAAAAATTAAATGTTCGAGCGCAAATGCCACGCTATAAATACACACGTATGAGGTAGGCAGAGTTCTGAAGTATGAAAATTCATTTCTACAGGAAAAAACCCAACAAAAGAAAACGTAAACATCCAGATCATCAAACCAGAACAATGGACAGAACACTACAAGGGACTGCTGCAGGAAACGAGACCCGAATATCTGTCAGCCTTTTCGAGGAGAGACATTGAAGTACATGGAGAGGAAGTAATCATCAAAAAAGAAAAAAAGCTTAAATCCGAAAAAGCTAGCGGACCTTGGGGAATATACCCTGAAATGCTCAAATATGGATCAGAGAAACTACTAGAAAATCTCACATATATTACCAATCAATGCATAAACAGACATCCAGTACCTGATGATTGGAAAATACATAACAAAGGAAACAAGCTGGATTGCAACAATTATAGAGGAATTACAGTAACCAGTACTCTAAGTAAATTGTACGGAAGGATTCTTAGAGATCTAATAGTGAATGATTTTCATGTACAAGAAGAAGAAGACCAAAGTGGGTTTCGTGCAAGCAGATCTTGTAGTGATCTGTTTAATTAAGAAAAGGAGTGCCAGAAATATAGAGACTCAGGTTACCTTTGTGGTCCTACAAAAAGCATATGGTACCGTTCCAGTAGAAAAATTATGGACAGTGTTAGAGCAAACTAATATCAATCATACATATATAAAAGCGATAACAGAACTATACAATGGGTCAAAATCTAAAATTAAAATTGGAAATCGACTTTCAAAAGAATTCGTGGTAACGAAAGGCTTAAGACAGGGATGTTGTATCACTCCATCTCTTTTTAAAATATATACCGCAGTAGCTCCAAAAAACTGGAAATATAAAGTGTATGGCATGGGAATACAACTTAACGAACGATTTACCATATACACACTACAGTTTGCTGACAACCAAGTAATTGTAGCTAATGATAAAGAAGACATGTATTATATGATGAGAAAGTTAACGGATTACCTAAAGTGGGGATAAACAGTGAACGTGGACAAGACACAGTACTTATGTATTGGATACGAATCAAGCGAGTTAGAACTAGACAATGGACAAACAATATCTCCATGCGATGTGTATGTATACTTGGGTGTCACATTTGATAAGACAGGAACAAACTGTAAAGAACTGGAAAAAAGTATAGTAAAACCAAAAAAGGTTATTGGATGCCTTAACAGTATGTTATGGAGCAGAGAGCATCTATGAAACAATAGTGAAAAGCACGCTATTGTATGGAATAGAGACTTGTCGCGTAACAGAAACATACAAAACAAAAATGGAAAGTGTCGAAATGGATGCAAGAAAAAGATCAACGGGAATATCTAGAACAGATCACATAAGAAATGAGATCATAAAAGAAAGAATGGGAATCGAGGGAAGCATAACGGATGATATCACTAAAAGACAACTGATATGGTACGGCCAAGTACAACAGATGAACGACGAAATATTACCAAGGCAGAATAGAATGGCAGCAGTCAATCAAAAAAAAACCTGACAGAAGATGATTGTCAGGATTGAAGAAGGTGGAGAATAGGTGTCGGACAACGTAGAAAAATGTTCTACACCGGTTCCGTAGTAGTAAAAAAATCCCAATGTCAAGGTAAAACCCCAATGTCTAAAAAAAGAGGGTGGGGTCGAAACGTTTGAGCTTAGGCGCCCATATAATGGCAGATTATTTCTTCAGGTGATCATATTTCCCATACCCCTTATTTTATAAGTTTTGTCAAAAACGGATGAATTACTTCTGTCTATGGTTTTGTTAAAAATCGATGTCACCTAGGAAAAAAAGTAGGTTGTATTGGCTTCCTATAAATTTTAATTTCGTTGGACAAATGCTTTACTTAAGTAGTTATAAGACAAGGTTTTTTATACGTTTACACAGGTTGCCTACCGAATTTGACCAGTCATGTGAACTTAACTGGACGACTGTAGCTCGTCATCGGGTTTCCACAAAACAAAGGCTTTAAGGCAACCCGGTGACGTATATTTTTTAATCTAATTACAGTTGGCCAGTCAGGTTTAATGTCCTATTACATTTTGTAGGTAACCTGTGTAAAAGTATAAAGACCTTCAAACAAGTTTCGTGGGTAATCGGGCAAAAAGGAGTTTTTCTTTCATATTTTTTCCGTGGGTAGCCTGAAAGCTTAACGGGGGTCCAAGATCTAATGGACACCTAATAAATGTTGACAGTTAACTGTTTCGTCTTTATGGGACTCCTCAGAACACTGCTGGTCACTGTGACAATTTTTGCGAAGTTAGTTAGTCGGTTTTGTCTCTAATCAAATGTAAATAGTGAGAAAACTATCGCAAGAAGCGATATCTACCGAGATACGAGAGAAACAAAAAACAAAAGCAGGCGAAAAACTGCTATACAATATCGATCAATGAAAAGATCGAATACAATTAAAAGAAAACAAACTATAGTCCGTGACCTACGGCAGCTCTTTGTCAGCGGCGTAGCGTGCCCGAAAGGGCGGGGGGGGGGCGACAGCTAAAAAGGGCGCCTCTGAAAACTGATCCAAAAAAAAAAAAGGTCTTCATGTAGTTAGTTTCCTTTGCCACCCACTCAATTGGCCGTTACCGGCCCGACTTAATAAAGCTGAGGGCGCTTCGGCCACCTATGGGGCGCCACTACCCTCGAGGCGGGGGGGGGGGGGGGGGCGACGAACCCCCCGCGCCCCCCCCACGCTACGCCGCTGCTCTTTGTCTTTCAGGCCGGATCAACGCATATTGCATTTCTGCCCCTCATCAAGACGTGAGCGTCAATCAACGGAATTTTTAAGCCAAATAATACTAACAAACGTGTGTACGAAATTCCACGTTTATAAAAACCTTATCAAACCATAGGAGAATTCCAAGATAATTTCCTGTTGTGTAGACCTGCCGAAAAGTACCAAACAGTAGCAGGCATTACTAAACAAAAAAAAATTGGTATATGTAGCGAGGGTGAGTTAACCTTGAGTATCCTTTAGATACTATTTTTTTTGAGAATTTTAAATAGAAGTGGTCAAAATGACTTAATGTTGCCATAATTTTATATAATTAACATTAGGTTAGGTTGGAGGTGTCAACAAATTGTTTATCGAGGTATGAAGCGTACGTAAAATAAGACCGTCAAACCAAATTTAACTAGAGATGCATTTGATCGACGATGGAGAAAATAGAATTCTCCACGAAAGCATCTAACCATCAGTATAATAATTCAATGCCGGTAGGAGTATTTTCCGTCAGGTAATCTATCGCCTGCATCCACCTTATCATGGCTTAATAAGGCCGAAACCCGTCGTGGATTAGAATAGAACACGGTGCCTCTAGCTTTTCAGGACATGTTCCATACAAGGATGATTCATATCCTTGAGACCGACGTTGGAGAAAGTCAAAACCATAGCTTTAATACGGATCACAATAATATGTTGCTAACGAAAGCATCAAAGGATGAGTATAATTTAATGCCGGTAGGGATATCATCGCTTATGCTCTACACGGAGTTATCGCCTGCGTTCACCTAAGGATGACACAAAAAGGCCGAAATCGGTCTTGGATTGGCATGAATCACTGCGCCTGCAACTTCGGTCGTGTTCCAAGCAAGGATTTGATTTTTATTCCATTTATTACGCAATATCGTAAATAGGAAATATTTCGGGAAAATAGTTAATTCTTAACTCCAGTTCTAGTAGCAACCAGATTTGTGCCGCATTCTGATTACAGTTCTTTCCTCCGACCTAAGACTGAACTAGCCTCGAAAGGTTGACTCTTAGTGCATGTTTTGTTTTGTGAGCTATCAAGAGAGTCAAACAATATATCTAGAGCCAGTGTAGAGTTGTGTTGTCGTATACGAACAGCTTTAATAAGTATATGTCTTTCGACACACATGGCCTATCGCGTTGCAGTCAACAGTACAGAATTAAATGCCCTCTTAAGACGGAACAGACCTCTCAATAAAAGATACATCTGACAATTTACAAGCACATGCACGTGCAGACCCGGCTTTTTGAGCTTATTAATAAATAGAAAAATACTCTGGCAATTGATGAGCACCTAGGCTGATACAGAAAAAAAATATCACTTATTTTCTCAAAAATACTTTCTTTACTCACTTGACTTAAAGTTAAAGACGAAGGCGATCTTGAAACAAGATTTAACTTTTATTAAATTCTGGTTTGAAGAAAGAAAACTAAGAAACAAATCTGGTAATAGAGTTGTCTTGAATTTATTGTTTTACTTAAAAAAAGGTCATTCTGAAAATGAGACACATAATTAGGTACCTAAACCAAAAAAAGGATCTTTATTGAAGAAATACCAATTTATTTGATGCAACATACCGACAGCACAAAATGTTTTAAATCAAGATATCGTTGAAAAGTTTTTGGAAGAAAGAGATTCATTTTCCCAAATCGAAATTAGTATTTCCTTGAATTGAGAAAATAGGATCCTCAGTGTCTTGGGTCATATTTATTTTACACGTTCCGCTTAAAGATACGTAGTTCTGCAACTTGGTTTTAATCTTTAATAGTTTACTTTAAGTTATAACCCAAATAAGCTAAAAAAATGTGTGGGGGTAAAAATTGTTACTAGGTTGTTTTTTTTAAACAGGTATTAGGATTAAATATTAACTGTTATTAAAATGTGTCCCCTAAAAATGTAATTTTCAAATAAAAAATTTAAACAAAAATTAGCATGGATCAGGAAGGTTAATTTGTTATAGAAAAAACAGTGTGGAAAAACTGCCATTACTTTTACTAGCATATCTACTTTTCTAACCCTTTTTTTATTACTTTTAGATCAATATTTTTTGGTTACTTTTGGATTCATTACATAAAAAAAATCTTACAAACCTCGCGCGCGAGATACCTGTGTTGAGAATCTATATACAATGTGTATTATAAATAATATATCATGTTTAAAAGCAAAAAAAGTGTACCATCACCTGTGAAACTTGTTTTAAAAATTAGCGAAAAGCCCAAACAAAATCAAGAAAAAATGAATAATGCCGAATTATTTCAGAATAGCCATGCTAGAACACAAAATGAAGAAGTTTTATATAGCGAATGGAAAAAATCCCAAAACGAAAAAAATTCATTTAGTGTACTAGTGGATTATCTCCGAAGTCAACTGGAAAGTATGCAAAGAAAATTTGCAGATTTAGAGACAAAAGTCACTAAAAAAGAAGAGTCTGACATGGACTACATTACTGATGAGGACGATCTGGCAAGAGAAACTGAGTGGATCAGACAAAAAGGAAAAGGTTGGAAAAAACGTCGAATGGATACTTCACTCTCACCACCACAACAAAGCTCGGGCACTGGAGAGCCCTCCAATAAAACACAAAATGAAGAACCCCCAACTAAGGTTAAAAAAGCTCCATTACCTCCACCGATTATGGTAAATGGCGTAAATAATTTTAATGATATTTATGAAAAGTTAAATATCATACAAGGAGTTAAAATAAAAGTTTTAAATAACGAAAATATTAAAATAAATGTACAAGACGCAGACAGCTATCGGCTGGTTACTAAAATGCTTAATGAAATAAAGCATCAATGGCACTCATACGAAAACAAACAAATAAGGCCAATTAGAGTAATAGCGAATAGGCTACACTTCTCATGTGACCCACAAAAAATTGTAGCTGATCTACAAAAAAAAGGTTTTAAGGCACTGGAGGCCAGCAACAAACTTAAATGGAGAACAAGACAACCTCTTAACATGTTTATGCTCACATTTAGCCACGATGAAGATATCAACAAAATTTTTGAAATTTCCAGTATCCTTGGGATTGAAGTGGAAATAAAAGCACTAAAAACCTCAAAGTTAGTCCCTCAATGCAAAAGATGCCAATCTTATGGACACACGCAAAAATATTGCGCTAAAGAACCACGTTGCGTAAAATGCACGGGGAAACATCTTACTGTAGAATGCCCCAAACCAAAAGAATCTGAGCCAAAATGCATCCACTGTGGAGGCAAGCATCCTGCTAACTACAGAGGATGCCTTGTTGCTAAGGAAATACAAAAATTGAAAAATAAACCTAAGAAACCGAATCTCATACCAAACGTGAGTACAAATAGACAAAACCAACAGACAAGAAATACAGTCACACAAAACTCTGTGACAAGGACATACAGCCAAGTAGCTGCAACAGTTCACTATACCTGATATTAATATCAGTAGTCAAAATACTATGGAACAAACACTACAATTAATTTTGGAGAAATTGAACAAACTTGATGAGCGATTAACTAAACTAGAAAGTAGCAATAACGGAGCTACCAATATGCCTCAAAATGGTCAGTAATCTTAGAATCCTAGCTTGGAATGCCAATGGTCTCTTGCAACATCAGCAAGACTTGCAACTTATTCTAGACAAAATTGACGTCTGTCTTGTGTCAGAAACGCATTTCACTAACCAGTCTCACATTAAATTTAAAGGTTATAAAGTGTATCATACAACTCACCCTAGCAATACTGCACATGGGGGAAGTGCTGTAATAATTAAAGAAAATATATCACACTATGAGGAGATGGGATATAAAACCATAGAGATTCAAGCTACATTAGTAAGTGTAAAAACCAAAACATATACATTAGTCATAAGTGCTGTCTATATACCACCAAGGCACTTACTAAAGAAAAATCAATATCTTAATTTTCTCAGAAAATTAGGAAACCGTTTTATAATTGGAGGTGACTTTAATGCAAAAAATACCTACTGGGGATCTAGACTGACGAATTCTAAAGGAAAAGAACTTTTGCAAGCTATTAGTGAATATCAATGTGAGCCGATATCAACTGGTAAGCCCACATACTATCCAACAGATCCAGGAAAAATTCCAGATCTAATTGATTTTTTTATAGTAAAAAATATATCTTTAAGTTTTGTAGATATAGAAGAAAGTTTTGATTTACACTCAGATCATTCACCTATTATTCTAACTCTTAGTAAAAACATAATAAAGAAAGAAGCAAATATCTCACTAGTTAATAAACTGACTGACTGGATTAGTTTTAAACAAAGTCTGTCAGAAAAAATAAACCTATCAGTACCATTGCAAACGCCAGAACAAATCGATAAAGAAGTTGATTATTTTGTTACAAATATTCAACAAGCAGCTTGGGAAAACAGTCCAAAACCAAAGAGAATTTTTAAGGGAAAAAACTATCCAAAGGAAATTAGAGACCTTATATTGGAAAAAAGGAAACTAAGAAGAAAGTGGCAACAAAGCCGTGATCCTCGGGACAAAACAAATCTCAACAACATGACGCAGCGCATTAGGCGAGAAATTCTAGTAATAAAAAATGAATCTATTAACCATTTTCTTAATGAACTTACAGATGATAAAAATACCGACTATTCCCTTTGGAAAGCAACCAAAGATTTTAAAAGACCAATTATCCAAATTCCACCCACACGAAAATCTAACAACCAGTGGGCAAGGAGTAACGAAGAAAAAGCAGATATTTTTGCAAGTCATTTAGAAAAAACATTTCAGCCCCACGAAGCACCAGATGAACACTTTCATTTAAATGAACCCCATCAAATCGAGGACCATATTAAGCTTACATCACCAAAAGAAATATTAACAGAAATCAAAAATATTAATTCGAAAAAAGCCCCAGGGTATGATCTTATTAACGGGGTAGTCATAAAACAACTCCCCAGAAAAGCTATCGTAAAACTATGCAACCTAATTAATGCGTCTTTTAGGCTTAGGTACGTACCTAAACTGTGGAAAGTTGTAGAAGTTATCATGATTCCAAAACCGGGAAAACCACTCCATGACGTGTCATCTTACAGGCCAATATCTTTGCTGCCAATTATATCCAAGCTCTATGAAAAATTATTGCTTAAAAGAATAAAACCCATCATAGAAAGACAAGAAATTATTCCATCTCATCAATTTGGTTTTCGAGACAAGCATTCCACGATAGATCAAGTACACAGAATTACTAATATAATAGAAAAAGCACTAGAAGAAGGAAAAGTTTGTTCTGCAGTTTTTCTAGATGTAGCACAAGCATTTGACAAAGTGTGGCATGAAGGCCTTAATTTTAAACTAAAAAGGTTTCTGCCAAAACAGTATTCGGATATTTTGGAATCATACATATCTGATAGACATTTTAGAGTAAAACAGGAAGACTCATACTCAAATTTAAGAGAAATTCAAGCAGGCGTGCCCCAGGGTAGCGTACTAGGCCCTTATCTATACTTATTATTCACTTGTGATATCCCAAAGCCAGAAAATTGTCACTTAGCAACATTTGCCGATGATACTGGTTTATTGACGGTAGAAAAATCTATTGAAAAATGCATAGAGAAACTTCAGGATGCAGTCACCCAAATTCACAGTTGGACCACAAAGTGGCGAATAAAATTAAATGAAACCAAATCAATTCATGTTGATTTTACAAACAAAAATATAAATCACATACAAATAACAATTAACAACATTCCAGTACCATATTCGAATCAGGCAAAATATCTAGGTATGACACTTGATACCAAATTGCGCTGGAAAGCACATGTTAAGAAAAAAAAAGAAGAACTTGAGATAAGGTATAGAAAAATGAACTGGCTAATTGGAAGGAAGTCCAATTTAACAATTCATAATAAGTTACTGCTTTATAGACAAATACTGAAACCAGTATGGACATATGGTATTCAACTATGGGGTTGTGCTAAAGAGAGTAACATTCTAGTTGTACAGAGATTTCAAAATAAAGTATTAAGAAACATTGTGAATGCACCTTGGTACGTTCGAAATAGTGACCTTCATCGAGATCTAAAAATCGAAACTGTAGCAGAGACTATAAAAAAGTACGCAAAAAGCCATGAAGATAGACTCCATCGGCATGTGAATGTGGAAGCAATTCAGCTTCTAGACAATACTATGCTAGTTCGACGACTAAAAAGAGTGAAGCCGTTTGAGCTAGTAAACTAAGTGAATTACACATAAAACAAAATAATGCTATAAACATAACACAATTGTGAGTTACAGACTAAACAAAGCGGGGAGAACTGTTGAGTGAACCCTAAGTTTAAATCTGACTTTTCTAGTAAATTAAGTTAAAACAAAATTGCTAATTAGTCTTACTGACTAGATTGTAATAAAAAAAAACACAGTGTGTTTGACAAATAAAAAAAAATAAAAAATTTGTATAAGCTAAAAAAACATTTTTTTTTTGTTTGAACCGCTGTTTTTTCATTCCATTGTTAACACAAAGACAATGAAGAGTAATTTTGTTAGCATAGCCATACGTAACGGGAGTCACAATCCAGTACGTTCATACCAGACGCTATGTAAGTTCCTACCTGCGCAGTGGCGGATCTATGTCCTTGATGCATTTAAAACTGTAGTCAAGCACTGTTAAATTCGACAATAAATTATTTTCAACTCAAATAAGTTAAGAGGCCCAGGCCCCCAGAATCCCCCAAACATCCGCTTCTTACGGACGTAATAACCCCTCCCCCAACATTGGTAAAAGTAAGAATTTTTCTACAAAAATGATCACCTGAAAACGTGGAACAAATTTGCATAAACTGCAAAAAAAATTGTTTGCGGTAATTTCCCGTAACATAACTATTTGGGGCTTATACAAAACAGCAGTGACGTCTTTAGACTTTTTTTTATCTTGATTTTAAGTATATGGAAGACTTGAATATATTCGCACTTGGATCATGAACAGATCATACCAAGGGCTCAATTCTTGTACTTAAACGTTGTGATCATCCACATCACACGCTTTGACCAATAGTAAACTCTGAGTTGTCGCGTGTTGTGCGAAATGACTTGTCTCTACCAGAGTATTAACCAGAGTTAGTGAATTTTACGCGTTTGAAGTGAAATCTCATTTCCTGCCCCGACCTGGGTAGCTATTCTGGGTCTTGAACGATGTGACACACCCTTTGACCAATAGCAAACTCTTGTCTCGGCCAATGCCATATAGTCGCCCGCTCTTCAGAGTTAGTGAATTTTACGCGTATGAAGTAAAATCTATTCTCCTGCCTCGTACCGACTGAACGTTCCGTGGTAGGATCGTAGAAGAAGCTTGCGCAATGGAGGTGTTTTCGCATAGCACGTGACGGCTCGGAGCTAATTTAAAGCTTGCCATTGGCTAAATAATGTAATGGGAACTATCACATCCAGACCCAGAATAGCTACCCTGAACGTTTGTCGGTCGGATCGTCGGAGAAGCTTGCGCAATGGAGGTCTTTTTGCATAGCACGGGTTCCTAAATGCATCGGTGAAACATCGATGTATTCCATCAGGTTTCGGTAGTTCCGATGGATTCCACCGATTCACCAATCGATGCCACCAAAACTCGCCGACTTTGGCAGCCGGTGAGCAGTTCCTGATGAATGTCATTTCTCTGTCATTTGTCATTCGAATTAGCGGTATATTGAAAAGAATGAAATGTTCGAGCGCAAATGCTACGACATAAATACACACGTGGGAGGTAGGCAGAGAGTTCTGAAGTATGGAAATTCATTTCTACAGTAAAAAACCCACCCAACAAAAGAAAAAGTAAACATCCAGATCATCAAACTAGAACAATGGACAGAACACTATAAGGGACTGCTGCAGGAGACGAGACCTGAATATCTGGCAGCCTCTCCGAGGAGAGACATAGAAGTACATGGAGAGGAAGTAATCATCGAAAAAGAAATGATAAAGAATAGTATTAAAATCCGGAAAAGCTAGCGGACCAAGGGGAATATATGCTGAAATGCTTAAATATGGATCAGAGAAACTACTCGAAAATTTCACATATATTATCAATCAATGCATAAACAGACATCCAGTACCTGATGATTGGAAAATTGCATTCATATCCTCAATACATAAAAAAGGAAACAAGCTGGATTACAACAATTACAGAGGAATTTCAGTAACCAGTACTCTAAGTAGATTGTACGGTAGGATTCTTAGAGATCTAATAGAGAATGATTTTCATGAACAAGAAGAAGAAGAGCAAAGTGGGTTACGTGCAGGCAGATCTTGTAGTGATAATGTTTTTTGTCTTAAACAAGTAATTGAGAAAAGGAGCGCCAGAAATATAGAGACTCATGTTACCTTTTTGGACCTACAAAAAGCATATGATACCGTTCCAGCAGAAAAATTATGGACAGTGTTAGAGCAGACTAATATCAATCATACATACATAAAAGCGATAAAAGAACTATACAAAGGGACAAAATCTAAAATTAAAATTGGAAATCGACTTTCAAAAGAATTCCTGATAACGAAACGCTTAAGACAGGGATGTTGTATCTCTCCAACTCTTTTTAAAATATATATTGCAGTTGCTCTAAAAAACTGAAAACGCAAAGTACACCGCATGGGAATACAAATTAACGACCGATTTATCATATACACACTACAGTTTGCTGACGACCAAGTAATTGTAGCTAGTGATAAAAAAGACATGGAGTATATGATGAGAAAGTTAACGGAAGAATACCAAAAGTGGGGGTTAACAGTGAACGTGGACAAGCCACAGTACTTATGTATTGGAAACGAATCAAGTGAATTAGAACTAGAAAATGGACAAACAATATCTCCATGCAATGAGTATACTGGGTGTCACATTTGATAAGACAGGAACAGACTGTAAAGAACTGGAAAAAAGAATAGTAACAGAAAAAAAGGTTATTGGTTGTCTTAACAGTATTTTATGAAGCAGAGAGATAAAAAAAGAATATAAAATTTAACATATATGAAACAATGGTGAAAAGCATGCTGTTGTATGGAATAGAGACTTGTCGCGTAACAGAAAAATACAAAGCAAAAATGGAAAGCGTCGAAATGGATGCAATAAAAAATCAATGAAAATATCTAGAACAGATCATATAAGAAATGAAATCATAAAAGAAATAATGGGAATCGAGGGAAGCATAACGGATGACATCACTAAAAGGCAACTGATATGGTACGGCTATGTACAACGGATGAGCGACGAAAGATTACCAAAGCAGGTCCGAGAATGGCAACCAATAGGGCGCAGAAAAAGAGGGCGTCCTAAACTGGAATGGAATCAGTCAATCCAAAGATCAATGAGTCAAAAAAACCTGACGGAAGATGACTGTCAGGATCGAAGGAGGTGGAGAATAGGCGTCGGACAACGTAGAAAAACGTTCTAAACCGACATAGTAGTATCAGCTGTATATTTTTATACACCAAAACTTGATCCTCGCCTTCTACATTGATGCCCACGAGACTAGTTTCCTCCGTTTCTTCCGTTTCCATATTTGTTTTGGAACAAAACTTTCTGAAAAAAATAAAATCTTTTTAGATAAAAAAGATAGGTTAGGTATTTATTTCCATATGATTTCATCAGGTTACTTTTTATTTTTCGATGGCTAATTAGTATTGTCACTTGTCATTTGTCAACAATCTAGTATATCGATGAAAAAAACCAAATGAAGTTAGAGACTCCCCACGTGATGGTTCGAAGCTAATTTAAAGCTTAACATTGCCTCGAGCATGTTTAAGTACGAGAATAGCTACCCAGGTACAATAAACTCCTTTCCAGCTCATCCCTACTTTGCTCTACTTCGCATCGAAGCGTTAAAGATTTTCTTCATTGAAATTTGTTTTAAGTATGTTTATGCCTGAGCCTCTTTTAATGCCGATGAGGTGTTGACTGGTGCCCCATCTAGTAGCAACATCCGTCGTTGAATATATGTTTCTCGGACGAAGTGTGCTGTATGTGTAATGACCAATAAATGACGTGTATAAGAGGTTTTAAGGACATAATTGTTTGATACATGACCTGCTGGTTTGGTGTATTCCAGAATACCACTTTTTGATGTAATAAAGATTTAATTTGCCGTGCCCCTTGCTACTTGGGCTGACAATTCAATTCAATTCAATTATTAATCTAGGTGTAATTATGATAGTTTTAGCACTGGTGATCCGCGATTTTAGGTTAAAAGTGTATGTTGTTTGTTTTCTCACACTAAAATTTAAATAGTTGTTCAACAAAAGTCTTTGGAACACTTGCAATTGGTATACAAAAAATTACAAAAAAAAATTGGGACAGGGTTTTATCACGGATCACCTAACAAACAGATAGGGAACTCAGGTGGTGGGGGGTGCTACGCGCATCTTTCACGCAGCCTGCCATGTTGGGGTCAACCACTCCAGAGGCGCATTCTGTATTTTAATATTTTTTAAACTTTTAGTACGTGTTGCGCGTTAGTGATGTGTAGATGACATTTTTGTGTTTGATATAATATGTGATTTTTGATTTTAAACAATGGGAACGGTTTGTGCCGTAAGAGACTGTAAATCCACGCGACGGTATACCCTTAATCGAAGTTATTTTCCATTTCCGCAGGCTCCTTTAAGGTAAGCTTATACATTATTTTATCTTTCGATTTTTTAAAAACTTTGACCATACCCTATACAGGGTGTTCAATAATTAAATCAGTAGCGCACCCAGGAATATGTCTTGGGGGGGGCCCGAGGCCTTATGATGTCGTATTTCATGCTATTTTTTGTGTTTATTCATGAAATATGTGGAAAATATATACAAAAATCTTAGGCTTGGGGGGGCCCGGGCCCCGGAGCCCCCCCCCCCCCCCCCTGGGTGCGCCCATGATTAAATGTCCTATGGGATAAATCTGTAAATGATTTAAGTACAAAGAGTTCTTAAGGATATATAGATCTGCAACACCTTTGATTTTGTTATTTTATTTTTTTTATGCTTTTGCAGGATTTGTTATATTTATCTCAAATTTGAAAATGCGCCTTCATTAGATCCTAAAAAACAACATATAAGCTATGCTTTGTTTAGAAAGTTTTTGATGTTTTGTATCAAACAGCAGCGTAAGCTCAGTTGTAGAAAAGGGAAATTTGTAGATTGGTATTTTGATCCTTAAATTAAGCACAGGTTCACAAATTGAAAGGGTAGGGGACAATTCGCCGCAGCCGATTCACCGCGGCTGATTGGCCGCGGCCCGTTTTGCCGCGGGGACAATTCGCCGCCAATTGAAATGCCGCGGGGACAATTTGCCGCGGGAACAATTCGCCGCGAGATTTTTGGTTTATGATATTACCATTGTTTTATCTACCTTGACTTCATATAATATTTTTTTATAAAATAATGTTTTCAAACTTTCGAACCAGGTATTTCGTGGTAACTATACAATCCAGCATTTTTTTAATTGGAAAAAATAAATAAAATGGCGAACGTAGAATGGCGGTTTTTGCTATTTATGAACCGATTTTGAGTTTGATGCATAAACTAGAAACTTTATTAAATTTTAAATTATTTTTAACTTAAACTAAAAAAAATCAAAATGGGAACAGAACTGAAACACCTTAAAGTTCCGAATTTGATGAATATCGTTTAATAAATTTGAAAATCGACCATTTTGGATCTGCTATTTGAGTAAAAAGCTGTATTGAGTGACCTTAATCACTGCAAAGTTTAAAATTTGAGACAGTTTAAAAAAGTGATAATCGAACAAACAAATATATTATATGAAGTCAAGCTAAATAAAACTGTTTAAACAATTGCCACTGGCATGAAACGAAAAATCTAGTGGCGAATTGTCCCCGCGGCGTATCGGCCAGCAGCAAATTGTCCCGCGTCATTTTTCTTTATTAGGTATTCAAAAACTCCAACACATTTTTAATATTTTTGGTTATGATGTGTGTTTTCAAAAGCTTAAAACTGCAACTAATATAAATTTCACTGCTGAAGTGTTAAACACCTCTTGAAATCAAAGGAACTTGTGATTTTTTTTCGGTTTTTTAAAAATACTATCACAAGAGTTTGTTTGAGTTTAGTAGGTATTACAATATAAATAATACAAAAATTTGATGTTTTTATGCACCTCAAAAATTTGTAGGTTAAAGATCCAACATTCTTTAGAAAATGTCTAATTTTAATGGAAGCTTTTAGAACATCATATAAGATTTATATAAAATCCTCGTTCCTTACTGATTTTAAAAATATTTAACGCGTCGATGCTCTGATAAAATCATTATTTATGTTATTAATGCATTTTATCTCAAAATGCTGTGAATATTTTTAAAATAACAAAACAAATATCTAAAATTGTGGGTTGCTTGCAGCAAATTATTTAAAAAAACTTAATTATTACCGTTTTGGTAATGCATAATTCCACAAAATTTTAATGATCTGTTATAATTTTTGGGAAACAAACAAAAAATCAAAAAAAAATGCTAAGTTTAACACCCTGTAAAAATAAAGAGGTCTAGCAAAATGTAATGCGAAAAAAATCTTTGTTTTGACCATTTCCACAACCCCTTAAAGTTTCATCCATCATTTAAATTACACCCTGTATAATAAACTATTATATAACATTTAAGAATACATATAAACCAACTATTTTTTTTAAATATTAGATTTTACTAAATTTTAAAATATTAATTTACCGTGAAGCAATTTTGTGCTAATTGTAAAGATTATTTGGTCACCCTGTATCTTCTTAAACTTACAATTTTTTGAAAAAACTAATAAATAATATCTGATTCCAGTAAATTAAGAAATTACTCTATAATGTCCAACTTCTAATATCTAAATTTCACAATTTTACTCCTCTTGAAACTTAATAAATGTTATCCCAATAAAACAAAAAAAGCAATCAATTTTTTTCTTTTTGCGTTTATCTCTCATTCAATAAAACACATTATTTCCATAGTCCCCTACAGAGGACAACATATAATTTTTTTACGCGGCCGAAACTCCAAAATTTATTTTAGCTCCCATTTTTAGTAGTACAAAACTATTTTAATGTTTTTATTGTTTCTGGCAGTAAAAATATTTTTTCGCATCATCACACAACAATCTGAAACATTCATATTTTATGATAAATTTATTTTAGTCCGGCTCTGAGTTTGATTCCCAATGCTCAGCCATCGTTGAATTCTCCGAGATCAAAGACCGCCAGCCGGCTTATTTATCTGTTTGTTAGGTGATCCGTGGTTTTATTGCCACCTGCGATCACGTGTGAGAAAAATCCGGATCTAACGAGAGTTGGCCGGTTTAGCTTTTTAAAAACCACTGAAAATATGTCAAGGAAGTCGGATTTAAAAGGGTATGGTTAGTCACAATGTGGCTGAATACCGGTTATACACATGGAAAAAGGACCTTAGAAATTAAAGTAAAGGAATTTAAAAGGTCACCCCGCTGGGGTACATAGAGGGGTTTAGTTACTGAAGATTGCGGTATAGATAAAGGGATACCAGGGACGTTTTAAAATTTAAGGTGAGAAAATGTTATACTTTTTAAAGGCGCTAACTTTTAGATAAAAATCAAATCTGGACAAAACCAGATAAAGATTTATGTTTCAGAAAAATATTTTTATCCTAATTAATAATTGTGACCACCATAATCTGGTCACCTGATCTTTTTGCGTCCATCTTTTTATTTATGCCTTATTGAAAGCTAATTTTATACTGTAGTGAAAGCTTCTTTAGACTATTGAAAGCACGGACATGGAAACTTGAATCTTAAACGCTCCTGCGCAGAACATCCCTGAGCAAAACCCACTAAGAAAAAATTGAATCACAGAGTTGCCGCGTGACTGTCTCCCATCTGCATATGATGGTGAAGTGTGATTATATGAATAAACAATAATTTGTCAATAGTAACTGATTATTTTACAAAAATGAATTTAAAAAATATTTAAGCGAATTATGGATATTCCTCAAACAAAAAGTTAGTTAAGGTTTAGTAAGGTTAGTTTAGTTGGTTAGGTTACATTTGTCAGAGATAGGATAGGTTAGATGTAAAAGTAAAACCAAAACCAAACCTAGTTGAAGCAACTTACCCTTTTTTTGGAAGGTACAGGAGGTAGAACTTTCCTCAAACTCCTTTTAGCTCATTGCATAAGGGAATGTTATTTTTCAAGTCAAGGACCGACAGACATATAGACTGACGTCACGACGAAGTCGTTGTATATCCAAGTATCCGCTAAAATGTTTTTGTTATTAGTTGCCATAGAAAATAATCCAATTTTTGCTTGAAAAAAAATTGTGTGTTTATTGTGGTCCATACTATAATGCAGTAAAATATGTTTTTATATTTATTACCAACGTATCTGTATTTTCGCGTGAACAAGGGGAACATCTAGGGGGGCTTCATTTCCATAAGAGGATGAAAAATAGATAGAGTTTAGCATGTATTAATAAAAGACCGCGATACGTTCGCTTTCCGTTGAGAGACGATCAATTAAATTGACAATCGGTCTCATTGATGCACTGATTGATCGTGTCGGAAACGATTGGTGCGATTGATCAATCGATTGATGACGATTGAAGGATTTTTTTGATTGAAGCACATTGACGGGTCTGATTGACGCTCGAAATTGATCGTCTAATCGAGCGATTGACAATCGTTCGGCCAGTTACTTGACAGCCACGAGAATGTATACCTCGTTGAGCCCCGCGGACTCCGAAAACATCGCGGATAATAATGCTAATAATGTATCAGAATTGTTATGATCCATTCGGAGAAAATTTTTGTAATCATCTGGTTCAGTATCTCGCAGAACTTTTAGTAAACATTCATGGGTAAAGCGGCTTCTCAGTTTATACCGCTCTTTCGACCAGCGTTACCACCTCTTTTCTTTTGTCTTGGCTTTTTTTTGGCTGTATACTGCCAAAGTTAAGGCCAAAAAACCCAAATCGACATTGGAAACCATGCCGTTTACAAAAATAAACGACTCGAGAAATTCACTAAACTGACGATTGATAAAACATTGAAGTGTTCATTGAAGCCCCATCAATCGCGATTGTCAATTTAATTGATCGTCTCGGGGGCGCTTTAAAAACGTGAAAAGGTTTATTTTTTAATTTTATGTATGTTTTTGGTCCTAAAATACCGAAATCAGCCAATAAAATAAATTGGCTGTTTGGATACACACGATAAATCAAGAACACCTCAAACGGTTTTAACCCAATATGATACAGAAGTCTTTTGTTGGCATTAGATTTTGCCTAATAAGAAAGGGTTAAAAGTATTATTTAACCAATTTTTCCTTAAAACTATCAGTTATGAATAACTTTACTTGTTGTATCGATTTTCATTTAAAAAAGTTATTTTTGTATTTTTCTGTTTGTATGTATAAAACATTTTTGCCTGTGGCGCATGTCGTTCTTTGACAAAAAGTGCAGTATTGTTCCAGAAGGATAAAAAAATCCTCAGAATTCAAATTTTTTTCTGTATTTTTTAAGTTATTAAAAGAGTTTGCTTTGTATCTATTTTTGCCTGCGAGCATTTGAAGTATTATTCCACCAATATTTTCTGAAAATTTTGTCTCCGACGCATTTACTCAAGAAATGTCTGCTCCATTTTTCAAATTTTCATTTGTGATTTAAGAGAGGCTACTACTCATAATTTTGATATATTTTTACTACGTTACTGTAGTCCACCATTACCTTTCTTTACGGTTGGATTAAAAATGCATTAAAAAAACTATAATTAAAGAATAGGTAGCTTACCTGTAGATTGGTAAGTTATCTTTCAAACAAATTGACTAGTGATTGTGAAACACAAATCAATAATCAGAATAACACTTTAAAATTCTGCTTGTTTGTAAAACTAACTGAATTATTTACTTATAGGAACAAGCAGAATTTTAAGGTAGTATTCTGTTTGTGTATCACCTCGTTTAATGAATGCACGATGCACCTAAAACTGACTAAATTGACCTTTCGCAAATTGAGTCGCGGCTTATACTGATATTTTGGCTAAACCGGCAACCTTGGTTTTACGCTTATGTGTTCTCACATGCAATCCTTATGGCCCATATAAAAAACCTGCCTCTAGATAAAAGGCGGGCCACGCTGTTTGAACTTTAAAATTAGCCCCCGTGTAAAAGGCAATTTCACCTGGCTTATATTCTCCTTGTGCGCATTCTTCACCCTTTAACTCTTAGTTTTTTCTTGAATGAAAGTTAGACCAGCTGGTTTTTTGGCTCTATTTTTTGTGCTTTTTCGAGAGTAAACATTTCTTAAAAAAACTCTTGTTTTATGTGGCACATTGAACATCTTGTCAGGGAAAGGTGTATTTTTTTCGATTCTGCCAACTGCTATACCAATGGGTGGTCGAAAATGGCGGTAGATTCTTTACCAGGTGTTTTGAAATAATTTTGATATCAAAAATCCTTTTTGTAATCAGGCAAAACATAAAAAGATTTTTATTTTCCAGTTAGCATTAGCAATTTAGCACACACAGCATAATTGCCGATATTCCATAAAAACATGGAAAATCAAGATGGAAACAGGAAAATTAGTAGGTACTCATATACTTATAGTCTGTAGTATAGTTTTTGCAAAGTCAGTTGAACAAAGGTTAAAGCCGACTATCGGCATATCCTTTAAAGAAAGTGACACCGGCGGCGGTAGATATACTCATGAAAATTATTTCATTTAATTGTGGCGTAAACTAAAGAAATAAAAATAGATAGTAAAACTTTCTATTCCTACACCAACAGAAACGACACTGATTTATTTTCTAACTCTGCATGCTGCCGACTAAAGGGGTTCCGAAAAGCACACCCGAAATCAATTAAAAGCGCATCTCAAAAAAAACTGCCAATCAGGTGCCGTCTATCCGCCTGTGCTGGGTCGGTCAGAAAAACAAATACTTTATGCTCAGACCGCAAAGAGCCGCGCCTTTTCTCTGTCGGTAGGGTTGAAATTATACCAGGAAGATTTTATATGAATTTGGATAACTTTTGAAGGGCAGATTGAAGCAAAATTTCATGAAATCGATAGAACCCCGTATTAGGAGCATTTCAGGTGACTTTGCAAAAACTATACTCCGGTCTTTGAAATGATAAAAAACATGCAGGCTGTATTTTTGTCAATATTTTGCTGCCCAACTTTTTGTGAGTATTAATTACGTCATAGTTAGCAAAAACGATTATTTCAAAACAAAAATATAACATTTTCTAACGCTTGAAAAAAATAAAGTAAAATATGAAATCGATCTTCATGAAATATTCAGATAAAATATTGTTCGACACCGTAACGAGCTGATTAGATTTTGGTTAAAATCCATTATTGCTAATAACAGTTTTTTGAAAATTCAGTTTTTTTTAAATGCTTACTTTAAAACAAGAAAAGTAAAACTTAATAGAAGCTTTCATTTCTAAGATATCTACAAAAAACTGTTTTCAACGCTGATATATCACGGAGTTCACTACAAGTGTTCTAATAGGCTAGTTAGGAAGTCATCAGATCCGTCATGGATCCATTTCTTTATTGTATAAGTTAAAAGTGTTGAAATAATTTTTATACCTATTAGTTAAAAGTTTGGAAACATTTTTCTAATCCCAGAATAGTCGTGTGAATGTGATTTCTTAGAAGACATTTTTATTTAACCAACAAAATAGATAAGACAAAAATTAAGTACACAACATGCAGAGTACATACACCTGTTATTTTTTCCCACAACCAACTAACAGGCCAAGAAACTTTTATCTTTTTTCTTAATCTTTACTCGGTAAACTTAAAAAAACCAAGAAATTACTTTATCACAAAAATCTCTTCTTTTCGTCTAGTGCTTCTTATGGTCACACTTTACGCCCATGCTCGCATGTTTTTATTCAACAAGAAATATTTAATGAATTTCAGTGAATTTAATGAATTTCTGTGTAAAACTAAACAGTTTAAATTGATTAGTTGAATATTAACTATTTCTATTGGCAGTTGGCACGAAATCAAGGCAGATATTTTGGTCCATAGTAGAGACAGATATTTGAACGAAACTTTATCAGTGCTTGATACCGAAGCCAAAAAACGAGAAATGCAAGTAAAAAACTATGCCAATTTTTCCGCACGCAAATGCCTTCACAGAACGTAACCTTAGTACTTATACCTTGTTATTCATAGCAAGAACATTCGATTTTAAACATTTTTTATTTTCCAATCCCGTTTTGATAGCCCAGCCTAATGAAGAAAATTTGTATTTAATTAACTTAAAAAAAAAACTACCCCTCCCTGCGATAATGTATCTATCTATTTAGCATTCTTCGATCCATCTTTGGACAAAGGCCTCTCCCAATATCTTCTCTGTCTGTGACCGTGTTCATCCATTTAGCTCCCGCATGTTTGTTCAAATCGGCCGCCCATCTCAATTGGGGTCTTCCCCTACTTCTTTTATTTTCCCAAGGTCTCCAGTTTACAATAAATTTATTCCATCGATCGTCTGTCTGTGATATTATGATCGGCAAATTTCCATTTTAATTTTTCTACTTCTCCTCAGACATTCCTTACTTTTGTTTTATTTCTTATCCATTCATTTATTTTTCTATCTGTTAGCTTTACATGTAACATTTGTTCATGTAACAGTGTCCAGGTCTGGGATTCGTAGGTAAGTACCTACAGGAAGCATTGGTTATACACTTTTGTTTTGAGGTACTGAGGATATTTTTTATTTTTCATTATGTAGCTTAATTTACCAAATGCTGCTCAGGCCAATCTTACTCGTCTCTTGATTTCAGCCGTTTGGTTTTCTTTTTTAATTTTATAATTTGTCCCTGGTAGCTATATATTATGCTCTTCTACTTGTTCTATTTTCTCTTGGTTTATTCTGATCGTGATATCTTCATCTGTGTTTGCTATGATTTTAGTTTTAGTGCAGTTCATACTCAAGCCTATATTTTTAGCTGCTGTATCCAGTTCTTCCAGCATTTTTATCAATTCTTCTTTCTTATCTATTATTAAGGTGGTTCAAGTATTGTCCGTTTACTTTGATGCCGATTTCTTCCCAATCTAATTTTTTTTAAACATCTTCTAGGGTCTGGTTAAATCGTGTAGTGGATATTATTATGTCACCCTGTCTGACACCTCTTCTTATGAGGAGTGGCTTGGTTCCTTCGTGGATTTTGATTGATGTTGTTGCTTCGCTATATATATATATATATATTCGCAACTAAATCTGCGTATCTGTGATCTATTCGGCTAAAAATTTGTAACAAAATGTTATTTTTTTAGAAATTTAGTCTTAAATTGTAGTACCATCCCTATGGGGTGGTTTAAAGTTCGAAAAACAATAGAAATAATCCATGATTGATACAAAAAATTTCAAAGCTAAATAATACGTTAATAACTTAAAACTATATCTGTATTATGCATTACCGTATTAAATCAATATTTAGATATTGTAAAAAGCCCAAGATATATTAGAATCCGTTTTCAATAGGGTATTTGACAAATTTTAGAAAAGTGTTTAGAATGATACATGGGTCCCTAATTTGCTACGCAAAATTATGAAAATAGTATATTTTATCATGACTAAAATCAAGTTTTCTAATTTCCGATTTGAATTTGCCGCTAAAATGCTCATTTCTAGCATGGCGTTGCAATGACGTCACAGCGCAGTAAACTCGCGGACAGATACACGGCATTCAAGTCTTTATTTGTTTTTGGTTTGTGTCTTTACTGTTTTTTATGTAAAAAAATGTCCTATAAGTGGTGTGCAGTGCCTTAATGTTCGAATACTAGCATAAAAACACCTGAAAAACTATTTATTCATGTGCCTACAAAAGAACGGAAAAAGTGACTAGAACTTGCTCGAAGAGACACAAGGGCCTTATCTAATACATCTTCACTTTACATTTTTGAAGATCACTTTGATGTGAATATAACTAAATTGTTTCTATTAAGTTTTCTCACGTTGTCTATAATATATATAACTATTTCGTAAATGACGATGAAATTTTTGAGGTTATGTTTATTACAAGGGGCAAACAACTATAATAGACAGAAAGGTGTACAAATTTTTAGGCGGTTCTAGGCAGTTATTAGGCAGGACTAGGGAGTACTTCTAAATGCAGGATTAGGCATATGCAAGACTAGGCAGTGCATAGGCAGGACTAGGCAGTACCTACGCAGGACTATGCAGTGTAACCTATGCAGTACTTCAAGTATTGCTGGTCATTGTATACTTTTTGCCTGCCTGTCCTGCAATTTTTGATTGTTTCTTAATGCTTAAAATAATAATGATTGGGTATTTAATTGAATCTATTGTAAGTGGCATATTAAACAAAAAAGCAAAACATATAACCTAACCTCAAAATCTAAATGAGTAAAAGTAGGCGAAGAATATCATAAAAGAACTTTCAGTTATATACAAAACAACTCATCGAATACTTACATCAACATTTTAACGTTTCTAAATTAGTTAAAAAATCACTGTTGTTGGCCTGTCAGCCAGCTATCGGCTTTGCAGAATGCGTTATCCATTGAAAATATTTTTTTAAGCAAAACACAAAATAAAATCTAATTTAGGACGATAATTTGCACTTTAAACCAAAGCAAACATTACCGTCCATAAGAAAATAACATAGAAAATAGGTTCGTTTGAGGCGTTTACTGTTTTGTGACGTCACTCGCATCTGATTGGTAGACCGCCTGGTTTAAATCACGTGGCTAATTGTTTTAATTCAATAAATTTATTTAATTAAAAGAACTATGAATTTGAGAAAAAATTAAACAAAAAAGTTTGTTTTTAGCATTACCAAGACCTAAAGAGATATCTAAAAATAAATATATATTTATTTTTTACTACTGTCAAACACCCTATTACACATCATTTTTTTTAATTTATCGCTAACGTGTCTAAATAATTAACATGTAAAATATAGCGGAAAGCTGACACTAACTTACACCGTTTTTATTGGACATCTCCTAGTTACATTTGGAGGTTTAAATATGACTACCATTTTTAAATCAAAATACTACTATATTTTTATTTATTTTTAAATTTTGTACAGATATAATGACATTGTAGCAATGCAAAAATGGTGGTCTATATGGTAAAGTATTAACGAACGATTATACAAATATTACATTCAAGGCAAAAAAATGAGTTAAACCTTTAACCAAAATCTAGTTCGAGTTTTAAGGATTTTGCTACTTTAGCATTTAGACCCTTTAGTAAATACTAATGTTTATGCCTTAATATAAGGGTGCAAAATTTCAAAGCGTTTGTCACAAAATCCCCGGACTAAAAATGGTTCTTTTATGAATTGTATTTTTTACCAATTAAATGGTTTTTCTGTAAAATGATTTTCTTTTTACCAAATGAGTAAGTCATTTTTAATCGAATACATTTTGTATAAGTACGTCAAAATGTGCCAACAAAGTTGCGTGTGATTTGCATACAATGTGACTATTAATGTATTCATTCCAACCTTTATTATGATAATTGGTTAAATGAAATTTTATACTCTGAATCCAACACCGGAAAGTAAAGCACCTGTCTGCTCTCTAACTGTACGCCTGTTCTATAGCGCGTATGGATTTAGCGCGCATCAAAATAGCGTCAGTTCTTTCTTTTACATGCGCAAAGTGCAACTTCAAAAATCCCACAGAATTTTAAAGTCTATTAACCTACTAAGAATATGTCTATTTTTTGCCACATTTTCATTATGTTCGGTAATGTTTTGCCTATAGGCACTATCCAATTGGCACCCAATATCAGTCTTGCCCAGCATAGAAAATTCTATGTGGTTATTTAAATATATAGCACTTACTTTGTGTCTTTAACTTTTGAGTAAAGTGCTTGATATCACACATTCCCTTTGCCACCCACGCAAGATCACTTCGTGGATTGTTCATAATAAAACAAATAAAGCAAAAAAAAAGCATTTCGTTTTTCACAACCGCACTATCAGTTTTTAGCATTGTATAATTTATTATTACTTGCACTAAAATTTTGGTTAATTTTTAGGATTTTTAGGCCCGGTCCATGTGGCCCTAAAGATTTTATTTGTAATCGAAGTTCATATGTCAACGTATTTAAATTTGCACAGTTAATTATATAATCGACGGTATTTATTTCCATTTTAAAAACAAACAAAAACTAAAACAAACAATCGACACGCGACCGGCAAGGCAGTAGTTACCTACCGCAAATCAAAACAAACTCATACTTCTTCACTAAGGATAGAACCGGCAACACGTAGGAAGGGCAACGAACGTTTTCGCTCGATGAATATGGCCGACGTTAACTAAAACAAACATGCCTCCCGCCCCCGCGCGAGAACAACCACCCATACAACGCTGAAAAAGGTTGAAATTGAAATCTTGTCCCGCGCGATGCTGCAGGCTTGTAATTATTTTCGCTAAATAAGATTACTGAATTAATCGCCTTTTGTTACCCACAGACAAAAAAAAAGAACAAGACATGTCGTAAGGAAAGATTTAACTTTCTTTAAATAAATCAATTAAAAATACTGGTTGTTGTCTAGTTTTGGGAGGGCACTGCCCCGTTGCCCTCCCTGTAGCAGCCGCCACTGGTTTTATTTTTGGTGTCATGCTGATGCGTTTGCGTCTGGCATCTTATAGTTATATTTTTATTAGGCTTTTGTGTAAATTTTATCAGAGAGTTGTTATATAACTGTTGTTAACTGTCAAAATGTTATCATAAAAATTAAAAAATGAACTGTTGTTCATATCAGTAATTTTTAAAATCTCACTGTGAAAATTAAATTTTGGAAAATTTTTGGTTGATTAAAATTAATGAATACTGGCAGACGCAGGGCCGTAACCAGGAAACTATTTCGGGGGAGATAAAAAAAATTCAATAAAAATTTGCGTTTTATCATTTATTTGTCCTATATACCACCGGCGGTTCTACGGGGGGGAGGGGGGGTACTGGTTGTAATTACCCCCTCGAGACCGCAGAAAAATATACCGCGTGGGCCAAAAAATCCTGACCATTTTATTTTCATTATAACTTTTGAACTATACTATGATGAATTACAGTCGAACCTCTCTAACTCGAACCTCTACAACTCGAACCCCTCTATAACTCGAACCTTTCAAGCGGTCCCTGCACTTTTTACATGTATTTTAACCTTTGTAACTCGAGTTTCTATAACTCGAAATCTCCATAACTCGAACTGTTTTGGTTGTCCCTTCAGGTTCGAGTTATAGAGGTTCGACTGTATTATAAAAACTGCATTCTTGCCACGCACAAGAAGGTAGGAATCAGAAAAATCGGTTCGATGATTCTAAAAAAATATATTTTTGTTTCAACCATTGTTTTGAACATTATACGATTGTCTTACAATCATGTCTGTACTTATTTCCTTATAAAATAATTACTATTGAACCGATTTTGATAAGATAAAAAACATCCTGGTGAGAATTGATTGCTTTTTAAAGATCTAGTCAAAAATTTATCGGCATCTTAAATTTTAGGATGGCGGACAGAATCATACTTGATTCTTCAAAATGGCGTGTTTATTGAATTAACAAGGACGGAAGGTGCGTCTTTCTCTAAACAAGGCTAGGAGTATAGTCCAAATTATACGCATTTGTAATGACGTCATTTTTGTTTATCTTTGTTTAGTATATTATAAACAGCGGTGACAATAAACTTTTTTAAAAAAGTAGTGTCTATGATTAATTCATTTTTTAAATAGGTAGGTAATTGGTTATGTGAAGTATCCGTCACTGTGAATAAAAAACATATATTATAATCTATAATCTTTGTCAAAAACATGAGTTTGTCAACTTGTCGGAAATTATTTTAAAAAGTTGTAAAATGCCGAGACACAAATATAATAGCTATAATGAACAATCGCAGCTGATAATTTTAAATATATTGGCTTTTTTCAACTGGAAAGGAACAAGTTCGAAATGGAATCGCACTTCAATTTATGAATGCGATACAGCGAGCCGCAGATGCAACAGAATTGAGCGCAACAACGATAGTAAATATAAAAAAGAATGGGATTAAATCAGACCAGGATTACACTACCCGTATGTCTTCCACGTCAAAAACTGCAAAAAAAATTACAACAGATTTGAAAAATAAAATTCGGGACACATTTATTTTGTTTGTTTGCCAGAAAAGAATACGTAACATTGGCAACAATAAGTCAAAAGTTCAGGGAAGAAATTGAATATTTTGAGTTTTCCATCGACTCCTTAAGAAGATGGATCAATAGTATAGGCTTCCAGTGGAAAAATCAAATAATAGAACTTATTTAATGAACTTACCAGATATTGCTAATAAAAGAATACATTTTTTAAGGGAGTCATCAATAGAAATTTAGGTCTGTAATGTTTTACTCCAGTTTTCATTGATGAGAAGTGGATTTTTAGCAAGGGATCCTTTCGTAGTAGCTGGCAAGATGACACCAAGCATACAGATTCAAGAAAGAACAGTGAAGCTAAAAATTATATTATATTTTGACTTTTTTTTAAATAAAAACTGGTGCCTTGTAAATCTTCATAAATCCGTCTGTTTCACATTTTTTGAGCTTAAAAAAGTAGATAAACATTTTAAAAAGTAGATCCATTATATAAGTCTTAACGCTAAGTATTCTTTAAAGTGATATTTTTCCATGGGAAAGTGTCACTTTAAGGAATACGTCCTATCGTTAATTCTTTCTGAAAATAATTGGTGTAAACACGGTGCAAACGGCCATATATCATCATTTGTTAATTTCTGAAAGAATGCAAATATATAATAAACTATTAATTTCTGAACGCGATAGTAAATTTTCTAACCAAATATTGATTGGCAAAAATATCTACGCCATACGTTTTTTTCTCACCTGGTGACACCATTACAAATGCGTATACTTTAGACTATATAATAGAGGACCGATATTTCCCTCCTTTGATTTTGACTCAAATAAATTTGACTTTGATGTTTGTCACCTCTCTAATTCTTTAACATATGTCAAACATACAGGGTCTCTAGACATGACTAACCCAATTAAAAAAATGTAACGTTTTTTGTATTTAATTATCTTAAAACTTAATGGTGTACGGTCAAAATAATCCCCGCATTCGGATTCAGCGCACCGAAGAACTTATATAGATAGGTAAGTCTGATTAAAGGTATAGACCACTTTTTAATTTCGTGTGCCGGTGTAAGCTTTCATAGATTTTAAAAATTTTAAGTTTTTTAAAGCACAAATATGTTTTCTTTTTTTTAATTTCAAAATTTTATGAAAGTTTTAATATAAATACTTTCGAATTTTTTGTGGCGAACTGGTCTAATAACTTAACCCGTTACTTTTTTACATGGATCATTCGAATTCTAGAAGCTTAACTTTATTTAATTGTTCACTGTTTTACAATGTGCGCTATTTTCCGTGTGCGCTTTTTCTGTGTGCGCTTTTATCCACGTGCGCTTTTTGACGTGTGCTATGAAAATCGTTCCTGTGTGCTTTTGTCATATGATCTGCCCCTGGCTACGGCCTTGACAGATGCAGCTTTAATTCAATAAATTTCCAAAAGTTTTCTTAATGGGCATATTAATTTTTCTTATCTCTATGGTAGGTATATATAAAAATACTTTTAAATTTGGCCTAAAACTGATAAAATTTTGATAACTTTTGAACTTTGGTTAATTCTCGTTAGAAAATAAAGTTTCATTATCATGCGTTTGGAATATAATTTTTAGGAATACAATTTTGATATGAGAACTAAATAACATAAAACAAAAAATAATTATATTTTTAGGTCTCATATATCGTCAAACGGGGTGGATCGGGACAGCGGGGCCAATCGGGACAAAACCTGTTTTTTAATATTTAAATGGCCTCTGTATCTTAAGGACAATGTTTTAGGTTCAATAATATTCAAAAGTCATAGGCGATACCTTAGCGAACGCGTTTCTGCAAGTCGCGGGCCAGTTAGCTTTAGCTTTTTGAATGGAGCAGCACGCAAAAAAACTAACAAAATTCTCGCGGTTTTTGTTGTTGTTTTGTTGTTTTATGAATAAACCTCGTTTTGTGGCTTATTTTTAAAGTTAAGCTTTTTTTTCCAGTTTTTTTTTGCAAAATATTTTTTTTAACCTTCTCTGTCCCGATTGACTCCATTGCAGGGGCTAATCGAACTTTAACACTGAAAAAAAATGGGGTGTCCCGATTGACCCCATATGCGGGGTCTATTGACACACCCACTAAAAATATATATAAAATCACGTGTCAAAGTGAAAGATATGTGTGACATCTCATTTTAAAGCTCCAAGGGTAAGTTATCATTTGGGGTTTGAAGTCTATAGCTTTTTTTGAAAAATATCTGAAAACCGTCCCGATCCACCCCGTTTGACGGTACTTATATTAGGTTCCTTTACTAAATAAATGGATCCATGACGGATCTTACACCTTCCTAGCTAGCCTATTATCACACTTTAAGTGAAGCCATGATAATATATTAGCCTTGAAAACAGTTTTTTGTAAATATCTCAGAAACTAAAGTCCTACGAGGTTTTTCGTTGTAATACAAATTATTGAGAAAAATATAGTTTACTATATTCCGAAAACAAAGTATTGATACGATGCTCCGTTAAAAAGTTTGCATTTTTTAAAGTTTTTAATTGTCAAAAAACTGTCATTAGCATTAATGGATTTTGACCAAAATCAAATCAGCTCGTAAGAGTGTCGAACACTATTTTACCTCATAATTTTATGAACATCGGATTAGCGGTTTAGGAGCTATCGTGTTACGGGCAGAAATAATTTACACATGCAGACACACACAGACAGACATCATGATGATATTGCTAGGATAGGTCAAAATACGTACATCCAAATACAGTAGACTCGCGCTAGTGTGAACACGAAAAAAATCTGCATGTTCATACCATGGAGACCGTTCACACTACGGAAGGTCTATTCTAAAACCGAAAAATTAGATAAGATATAATAAATCCATACCTATCTACTTTTAAATGTAACTATTCTCATAATTAAGAGCATTCTGCTAAAAATGACGATTTAAAGTATCGACAATAATATATATTATAATCTATAATCTTTGGTATCGACAAATACTACAATTATTATGATTTTTTATGAAACTTCAAAATTTACATATCATTAGGTAAAATACGATGTTATTTTAGTCCAAACTTAGCTAGCCGACCAATGAGTGGCTACTGCTCGGTCTCAGAGTAAGTAAGTCTTTAGAGTAGCACCTATGTTGTTTGGTTCTGACTATTATCTAACCACTTTAAGTGATTACAAAACATACTTTACTGTAACTTTTTCAGGTGTCTCTGTTTCGTTGTCAGATTCGCCTTTCAAACTTACCTCTGGGAGCAAGAATTAAAAACTTCTTGGTTTTTATCATTTTACAAAGCATAACATGAAATGGTACTAATATTTACAACAAACAACGATGTAAAACTGAGTAATTCCTGATAATTGCCCTAAATCTTACCATTTGACGAAATGCAGAAGATTAACGCCTCTTTTTCGTTATCATACGATCTAGACTCTTTACTGTTTATACTACTGGATATATAATGTATTGATCTTCACTGGTCACACTACTGGGAGGTTCACAAAAGCGTGTGTTCACACCAGCGCGAGTCTACTGTATGGCGTTTTTTGGGGTTATCTGGAAAAAAAAAATTCGGCAAAAATAATACCTTCTCTAGCCATTGCTACACGGGCCAGGAAGTTAAAAACTGGAAACGTAAAGTACACGACATGGGAATACAACTTAACGACCGATTTACCATATACACACAACAGTTTGCTGACGACCAAGTAATTGTATCTAATGATAAAGAAGACATGGAGTATATGATGAGAAAGAATACCAAAAGTGGGGGTTAACAGTGGACGTGGACAAGACACAGTACTTACGTATTGGAAACGAGTCAAGTGAATTAGAACTATACAATGGACACACAATATCTCCATGCAATGAGACTCAAAGCTTCGAATTAATTTAAAAAAGAGCTTTTTCCCACAATGTAATGCGTTTTTGTCCGAGTTTTACCTTGACTAGCCCCATCTCACTCAGGCATCACTCCACCAGCATTCCGCTTATGCGACGGTGCCAGTCCATTCGTATTATAGGTCTATGTTGGCGACTCATGCGCATATACCTATAATAAGAATGGGCTAAGTACGTCGCATAAGAGCAATGCTGGCGAAGTGATTCCAAAGTGAGATGGGGCTAGTGAGGGCAAAACATGACAAAAACGCATCAGGCTTGGTGTCCATAAAGCGTATTATCCGCGCAAATTTATCTTTCCTTGGGCTCTGGTTGGTTGATTTAAAAATTTCAGCCAATCAAAGCTCGAGAAAGAAAATCCGCGCGGATAATACGCTCCATGGACAGCCGGCTTTATATTGTATGGGAAAGACCTCTTTTTTAAATTAATTCGAAGCTTGAGTTAGAAAAACGCCCTTATTGAAAGTAATAAAGTTTTTGCAATTGCTCTAGGATCTAGAAAGGTAAAGTTTAATTTAAGTTTCATTTAAAAACATACTTAAGCATAAATAATTTAAACTATTTTTTTTTTTAAATTTAATAAAATATAACTAGGACATTAAGTTTACTGAAATACCTACTTTGAGACCTTTGTTTAGGTCACCACCTATAAGGGACCCTCACAATAACAAAAGGTACTATAAATAATGTACAGGGTGACCCAGGAGACTTTTGCACTCTTGCAAGCTTTATTTTGAAAAGTAGGTCAAATTTGAAGAAAAAATAGGTTGCTACAGATATTTTTGTACTGGCATATATAAGTGTTCACCAAACTAGTAGAATTTTTGTGGAGGTTTAAGATGGTCAATCAGAAAAAATGATAAAATACAAGGTGTTCAATTAAAAAATATATTTTTTTTTTGAAAAAACTCGAAAACGCAATGCTCGATTGAATGTTTGATATGACCATCTTAAAAAGCGTCAAAATCTCTACTAGTTTTCCAATCTAAGCTTTTTTCTATCTTTGATAATAACAAAGTTAGCAATGTAGGATACTTAACTTGGAACACCCTGTATATATGCCAGTACAAAAATATCTGTGGTTACTTATTTTTTCTTTTAATTTGACCTACCATTACGAGTTTCATAAGATTTTTTAAAATAAAGTCTGGAATAGTGTAAAATTTTCCTTTTCAGATCATAGAGCAATTGCAAAAACTTCTTTACTTTTAATGAAGTCGTTTTTCTAACTGAAAGCTTCGAATTAATTTAAAAAAGAGACGTTCCGCGTACAATATCGTTTTTGTCCGTGTTTGCCCTGACTAGCCCCTATCTCACTCTGGAATCACTCCACCGGCATTGCGCTTATGCAATGAGGCCAGTCCATTCATATTATAGGTCTATGTTTGCAGCTCGTGTGTTGTCCACGGTGACTAGAATAGACCTGAGTTCGGATCTTAAATATCTGTCGAATTCACGTCACTGGTGGTCCAGCTGATTTTTGTAAACAAAAGTTAGATCAGTTAGATATCATATGAACAACTAATATTTTTTGAACTTTTTGAAAACTAAGGCAATTTTCAGACGTATTGTCGTGATTTTTTTTTCACCTGCCTTATTTTTTATTACACAAAACATAAAATACAAGTCAAACTGAATGTGATCGTTTAGTATCAAAGGTAAACCGAGGACTTGGAAAGTAAACAAAGATATAGGTTAGCGGATTAGTCTTTGAAGATGAAACGAACATATTATTTCCTTCGAATTTTAGTTTTTGTGTAAAGAAAAATTAAACGGGCTAAAAAAAAAATAACGACTGGTATGTCTCACAAATATTATTTTATAAGAATATACTAAAAAATTCAAAAAATATTAGTTGTTCATATCATATCTAACTTTTGTTTACAAAAATCAGCTGGACCACCAGTGACGTGAAAAATTCGACAAAGATCCCAACACCGGTCTATTCAAGGCACAGTGTGTGTTGTCCACCTTATAATTTAAAACCAAAAAACTTTTTTTCAAACTTTTAACTATGTCTAAAACAATATATTTTTAAATAAAAAAATTATATAAAACTTCACACTATAAATTTAAATTTGTCGCAGTTACATAAAGATAACAGAAACAGGGAGTCTTCTTTAGTGATAACCTTTTTAGTAAAATCAACAAGAAAATTTAAACATTGTAATTCGTTAAACAAATTAAAATTTTTGCTCTTTCGATATACAAACTTGAAGCAGAGCACACGCAAAGTTCTATTTTCTGACATTTTAATAAATATTCAATAGAAAACGAACAATAGTCTTACGTTATTAAAAAAGTGAAAAACTACGCAAGTGAACTTTCGATCAACATATACAAAAAATAGCCTATATATTTTAGTGACATCTAAGTTTTGTTTTGCCACAGTTGCTAAAATTTCAAAATTGCACGGCAAAATTGAAATAGTATTAAATCTGATGCAAAAATTCTAAAAATTTCTTGTACTGCAGTGAATGTTGAACCAATAAGCATTGTTAATTTTTAAGAATAATTAATTATAAACAAATATATGAAACAAACTAAGATATTTCACGCAGTTTATATGTTAGTTAAGTGTGTTAAAGGTGGTTTAAAGTGTGAGAAACGAAAACCGAGGGAAACAATATGTCGTACAGTTTGGTGTATTTGGTGATTATTTTAAATCCTTTTTTAAAAAGGTAAGCAAAATATACTCTTCTAAAACATAAATCACAATGGCTTCTGTGTAAAATATTAATGACCTTTATAACCTTGGAGTAAAATTATTTTCTTTGACAGTTCTTCCTAGGAAAAAAAGATCTAAAACATAAATTACAATGGTTTCTGTGTAAAATGTTAATGACCTTTATAACCTTGGAGTAAAAAAAAATTCTTCTACAGTTTGCTTCCTAGAAAAGAAAAAAAATCGTTAAACTTCTTAGATTTTAATATTTTTAGATGTTTAATCTATTAGGCAGAGATAATAGGGACTTATTGCAATAAAGCCAGGCAATAATACTATTGCTAACTATTAGACAGTCTTCCATTTAAAACTGACAGTTAATCTTTTAAAATTGACATAACAAAGTCGAATTTATAAATCCAGTCGTTTATTTTCCATTAATAATGGCGGCACTATTAATTCCGGCTCTTATAATACAAAAAGGCCTAAATTTGAAAGAAGATAGCTGGTCCTATAATGCGAAACTGTCAGAATAGTGCCCAGCACAATTACTGCCTGGCTTTATTGCAATAAGTCCCTATTGATTAGTTTATATTCTTAATTATATTTAGCCAGTATCGAAGATAGGAATCATTAAAGACCAGTGTAGATACCTTTTAACTTTTACAAAAGCAACTCGAAAATAAAATGATCAAATAAAATAAATTAATCAATAAAGTAAATTAGACTCGATTTGAGTTATTGGGGTTACGTGGCGTGAACTGTTAACGGTGAATAATGATTTTTTACAATTTTCAGGAAAACTAGACTTTCTATTTTAAAAAATTAGAAGTAAAAGTTATAGTCAATAAAAAGAAATTTCGGTTTATTTTGCATATACTATGGAATACATAGAAAACGGGTGTACTGCTAACACTTCAGGGTTGGTATCTCAGCAAGGGTACTACCCAGAGAACTTAGTAATGTCTCATTTAGAGGTTATTAGTTGGTCTTTATTTTATGTTTTTTCTCAAAAATAAGCTGTTTTGAAGTTAAAGGCCACTAAACATAACCCGAAAATATTGGTCTGACAAAAAACCTTCAACAGCGTCTTTGTGGGAAATATTGTCTTCAACTTTTGTCTAAAATCTAAAGGCACGCCAGTGCCTCGCCAGGTTCGCGTGCAGTACCATCTTTTCTTGAAACATTTCAGTCGATATTTGACATATCTAAAACTCTACTTCGGAATGAACTACGAATCTCAAACTTTGCACAGTCTTAGATCTTCAAAGAGTTAACAACCCCTTCATGGAATTCCATAAAATAGTAAAGTAGTTACAAAATTCCAAAAACGTCAAAATTGCCACTCACTCACTTACTCACTCATGTATAGATCATCAATATTCTACTGTACTTCCAGACATGCTACAAAGCTGAAATTTGGCAGACTAATAGAAATTATGACCAAACCATTGGAAAAAATCAAAAAACCCCTAAAATTCTAATTTACTCCTCTCCCTTATACATGTAAAGTTATGTAAAAGAAATGCTAGAGAGCTGAGCATTGGAAGACTGATAGGAACTAAGATAAAATTATAGAAAAAAATTTAAAAACACGAAAGTTTTAATTTACTTCCCTCCTCTATACATGTAAAGTTATATAAAAGTAACATTGTCCATTTTTAGAAACCCTAGAAAGCTGAGCTTTGAAAGGATGGTAGGAACTATGATAAAACAATGGGAAAAAATTTAAAAACCTCAAAATTTTAAGTAAGGCACTGCAAAAGTTTTGTTGACAGTGTTCCGAATATTTTACTACTTCAAAAATTAAATATTATCCAATTCCTTTAAAAAAGAAGTGAAATCATAACAAAAACATTTCATGTAAAAAAAGCCAAGTACGCGAAAATAGCATTCCGTAAAAAGAATTGAGATAAAAGTAAAGCGAAGTTCTCCAATACAAATTTCAAAATGAAAGGTTCTTACTAGTTTGGAAATTTTTTTCTAAACTTGGCTATTACGGCTATAAATGACTCTTGGGCACAGTGCTAAATTTAACATAAAGAAGTTTGTCTGTAATAGCATGTTTAAAAAAAACATTTTCAAACTAGTAAGAACCTTTCATTTTGAAACTTGTATTGGAGAACCTGGCTTTACTTTTATCTCAATTCTTGTGCCGAATACCATTTTCGCGTACTTAACTTTTTTTACATAAAATGCTTTTGTTATGATTTCACTCCTTTTTTGAAGGATTTGGATAATATTTAAGTTTTAAAGTAGTAACATATGCGGAATAAACTTTTTTGCAATGCCTTATTAAAAATTTTGAGGTTTATTAATTTTTTCCTGTGGTTTTATCATAGTTCCTATCAGCCTCCTAAAGCTCAGCTCTCTAGCGTTTCTGGAAGTGGGCAATGTTACTTTTACATAACTTTACATGTATGGGGGAGGGGAGTAAATTAGAATTTTGGGGTTTTTGGTGTTTTCCAAGGGATTGGTCATAATTAGTAAAATATTGATCTATACATGAGTGAGTGAGTGAGTTCGACGTTTTTGATATTTACTTTGCTACTTTATGAAAGTCCATGAAACTTGAAGTGGTTGTTAACTCTATGAAGATCTACGACTGTACAAAGTTTGAGTTTCGTAGCTCATTCCGAAGTAGAGTTTTAGATAGATCAAATATGGGCTGAAATGTTTCAAGAAAAGATGGTACAACAGTTTGCGTGAACTTGGCGGGGCACTGCCGTGCCCCCAGATAGGCTCGATGCATGAAGAGAGAGTGGAGCACTACACGGTACAAAATTGTCTTGGATTAAAGCAAATTGCTTTGAAGTAAAATAATTTGTGCTTTCCTATTCACCAAGAGAATATTTTCTTGATTTAACACCAAAAATGTCTTGTCTCTTTATTTTAATGTGAAACAAAAATTGTTTTATTTTAAATTGGAACTGAATTAATCGAATGCACTTCGTAGCTACAAAATTAAGCAAGAATTATGAATGACTTATATGAAAACAATTTGCTTTATTCCAAAATTAAGTATACTGAAACAAAACAATTAAAGAAAAAAATATAGTCTTATTTCAAGATTAAACGCTGCGTTAAACTAAAAATATATATTTTAATTCAAAACAAATTGTTTTAAGGTAAAACAATTTATTCAGAAAATAACGTGTTTTCATTGTCGACAAAATTTTTTACCGTGTAGTGGAGAAGACGCAACTTTTCTTTTTTGGAAAATATTAAGTTAGTCCAAATTATACGCGTTTGTAATGACGTCATTTTTGTTTATCTTTATTTAGTATATTATAAACAGCGGTTACAATAAACTTTAAAAAAAAGTAGTCTATGATTTAAATAGGTAGGTAATTGGTTATGTGAAGTATCCGTCACTGTCAATCAAACAAACATTGAGTGGCAAAAATATCTTCGACATACGTCTTTTTCTCACCTGGCGACGTCATTACAAATGCGTATAATTTAGACTTATAGTTAATGAATTTTTTATATCTACTAAATTTAGCGCCTGAGGACTGTGTTGAGAATCACTTTCAACAATTTGGGCAAAGGAAAAAATTGGATCTCAGTCAAATAAAGCTATTTCTGAAAATTTTGCATGTTATACATTATTAAAAAATATAGACCGATGTACTGTAGGCTATTATATTTTCTCAATTTTTGATAATTAATAAAAATAAAATTTTTGTGTTTTTATAAGGAAAAAAAATTGCATATATTTTGTTGCATAACAAAACAAATTATTCTTCTTGATTATTAATAACATTTGAAAGATATTTTTTAATATTTTCTTAACCTTTTTTTACATAATAATAAAACAAACCAGTGATTAAATCCAAAAATAGACAAAAACAAACTTTTAATAATATTATGGCATGTTGCATTTTATTTATTTACATAGACTTGAAAGTATGGCGTCAATACTATAAATTTTTACAAATAATGTTTCACGCGTTTACCCTATGGATCATATTTACTAACTTTTTGCTGACAATGAATAAAATTTTGAATCTTAGATCACCACGTGCAGGACTAATTAAAGTAAAAGACATTGTATTTGGATACTTATCGGTGCCGGATAAAAAAACATTTCCGCGTGTAACTATAGGATCTAAAACCACAAAGTATAAATAAATTGGTAAAAATTTTTTTTTAAGTCACAAGCTTTTATAAAATGCACTAAAAATTAAAAAATAATTTTCTAACATTCTAATATTATCATAATAATAAAAGCGATGGCCGACTGATGGAAATTTTGACGATGTTAGCACGATAAGATATCCGTATCAATTAAATATCACTATTTGCAAGAATCAATCTAGCAGAAAAATGCAGAGGTACCAAACCCACCCAACCCGACGCAAGAATTTCTCTGACATAGGTATAGCAATGACATAACATTGCGGCACATCCGGGCACATCAAACATATCTTTGATGACCTGCTATGTTGAATATTCTTTAAGTGTTTAGATCACAAGTTTAGATTAACTTATGCTTTGATTTCCGGCCATCGCTTTTATTATTATGATAATATTAGAATGTTAGAAAATTATTTTTTAATTTTTAGTGCATTTTATAAAAGCTTGTGACAAAAAAAAATTTACCAATTTATTTTCTACTTTTTAGTCTCAGCTATCTACTCTATTAAATGAAAATATTTGTTCAATAACAGAACAGAAGAGTTTATTCTAGATTATAATGAAATCGCTGATCGTGAGTTGTTTGGAAACTCATTTTTCAGGAGAGGGTGGGGGTAGAGGTAGAAATATATTTTTTGTTTGGGCTGTATTGCCATCGGACCTTTATGCATATACCAAATTTTATAAAAGTCATTTTATGGAAGGGGGTGGGGGGTAGGGGTGGGAGGACATTTTTTCATTATTGTTGTATTGTCATCGGACCACTATATGTATACCAAATTTCATCCAAATCCGATAATGGGAAGTGTGTCAAAAACGCATTTTTCTATAGATGGGGGTGGGGGTAGGAGTGGTAGGACTTTTTTTTTTCAATGTTGTATTGTCATCGGACCACTATGTGAATACCAAATTTCATCCAAATCGGATAATGGGAAGTGTGTCAAAAACTCATTTTTCTATGAAAGGGGGTGGGGGTAGGGGTGGGAGGATATTTTTTCTTAATATTGTATTGTCATTGGACCACTATGTGTATACCAAATTTTATCCAAATCGCATAACGGGAAGTGTGTAAAAAGCATATTTTTCTATAGAAGGGGTGGGGGTAGGGGTGGGAGGACATTTTTTTCTTAAAGTTGTATTGTCATGGGACCACTAAGTGTGTACCAAATTTCATCCAAATCGGATAACGGGATGTGTGTCAAAAACAAATTTTTCTATGGAAGAGGGTGGGGATAGGGGTGGGAGGATATTTTTTCTTATTGTTGTATTATCCTCGGACCACTATGTGTATACCAAATTTTATCCAAATCGGATAACGGGAAGTGTGTCAAAAACATATTTTTCTATAGAAGGGGTGGGAGGACATTTTTTTCTTAATGTTGTATTGTCATAGGACCACTATGTGTGTACCGAATTTAATCCAAATCGGATAATGGGAAGTGTGTCAAAAACGCTTCACAAGATTTGATAGATAGTTAGATAGTTAGACAGAACATCTGAAACTAAATAAAAGCTTGTAATAATAAAAACGGCATTTTACATTGGTTAAAATAAATACTAATTAATTAGGGCTTGCTCTATTTTTTTTTGGCTCCTGAATTATTTCGGATCATCGATATGTTAATATATTATTTCCTCTTTTATTTGATACATTGTCATATTAAGATTAATAAGAAATTACTCAATGTTGTATAATTATCTTAAGAGTCCCTGTATGTTGACATATTTGGATATATTATCAAGGCCAACACAAAAATAGAGGCCACGACCCTGAAAAAATCAGCTGTTCTCCGGGGGCTGAATTTTACATTGGGTCTTATGGGTGGTCAGATATTTTTTTATGATATTTTCAAAATGGCACAGATTTCCGCAAAATTTCGGTGAAATATTCTCAGACACCATCCCGACATTCCACCAAAGTTTTGTAAGGAAGCAACATGATTAAAAGGTTAAAATCTTCAAGATTTAGCATGCCTTATTTTGAATTCAAATTACCATGTAACACATGCCAACTGTTATATTTGACATGTATTTGACTTTGTCATCTGTGATAAATCCCGTTCCTTAATAAACAAAGGCCGAATTTTGAAAGAAAGCAGTTGCTTTTTATATGTAAATCTGTCACAATACGGTCGATTTTAAAATAAGGTCAGGTTTTATTCCAATAAGTGTCTATTATTGTTATAAGGACTACGTAATACATAAAATCATCCCCTCTCCCCCTTCTTGCCTTCAAATTTGACCATAACCATGGTATGTCAATTTTGAAAGATCAACTGTCAGTTTTCAGTGGAAAACTGTCAGAACACTGCCCGACACTATTACTGCCTGGCTTTATTGCAATAAATGTTATTTAGGGGTTAAAATAAACTAAATAAATGACAATAATAATAAAATGTAATTAAAATGTATTTCATATTACATATTTTTTTTATTAAAGTAAAGACAATACAATATTTTAAAAGCACAAACACTCTGGAAAATTAAGACAGATATCAAATTTTTATAGTGGTATACAAGGTTTGCGCAAGCGCGGATTTGAGGGGGTAACGGGGAAAATACCCCCCCCCCCCCCTTGAAAAAAATATGCACGTTTTCCTAATAACTACAGGGAAAAAAGGAGAATTATTCCCCTAGAAAAAAAAATTTATAAAATAAAAAAATTTCATCGACTATTACCCCCCCTCCCTAGATTTTGGCCCAGATCCGCGCTTGGGTTTGTCAAAAAATATGAATTTTGCCCAATATTAAAGTAGGTTTATTTTTGACAATATTAACAAAAGTGGATCAGAACTACTTCCGATGTATTTTATGTTTTCAAACATGCAGAACTTTTTATAAACAATAACTTTTTTTATAAAGTTAATAACGAAAAAGTTCTCAATAGAGTCCAATTTAGCTAGACATACTGAATATAGGTAACCCTGACATTGAACTGCCAAAAATATTAACAGAGAACAGTCGTCATTTTTTTTTGTGACTGTCGGTTGACATTAGTTATTAGGAAAATATACGACGTTATTAGAGAATTATTGAAGTAAAGCCAGGCTATAATAGTGCCAGGCACAATGTTGACACCTTCACACTGTAATATCAGCTGTGATCTTTCAACACACGGGCTTTGTTTACTATATGAACCGGAATAAATAGTGCCTTCTTTTATTAATTGAAAATAAACGACGAAAGTTTTAAATTCGACTTTGGTATGTCAATTTTGAAGGACTAACTGTCAGTTTCCAATGTGAATGTGTCAAAATAGTGCCTGGCATAATTATAGCCTGGCTGTATATCAATAATTCTCTATTACTAATGAGTATAAATTTAAATCTATTTTTAACATTGTCAATTTCATGGTTTTTGAGGTGGAGAGGGGGGTAATTTTTTATCCCTAAATACTAGGTCCTTAAAATACGCATCAAAAATAGCTTCTATTGAGTTTACAATATAAATGTGGCTATTCAACTGCTTATTCAACTTTTTGCATAAGTTTGATTTATCATATACAATCTCTTCTTTTCAGAGTCGATTCTATCAACTTGGACCATATTGGCTTAAAACCACAACCTGAACTAATCAGTACAGTCAACGAACAAAATAAAGGCCTCCAAACACTGCCAGTGGGACATTTTCACGTAAAAACCATGAATTGTGGATACAATGATATTCAAGAACTGGGCCCGTATGATTTCTATATACATTATTATAGAAACTTGGAGAAAATTGAGTTGTGTCATAATCAAATTAAAAAAATAAACATCGACAGTTTTAGAGAATTGAGAAACTTAAAATCAGTAGATTTATCCTCTAATAATTTAAGTCACATTGATCCCATGATATTTAAAAGCAATACGAACTTGGAAAAAGTGGATTTCGCAAGTAATAAACTACTGTTTGACCCAGAAAGACCATTTCTAAAATCTCTGACTCTAGAAACACTAATTTTAAGTAATAACAAAATTAACCACGTGTTCGATATAACTTTCGCAAAGTTGCCTCAACTTAGAAATTTAATGTTGGATAATAATGTGCTTTTCTACTTATCCCCAAAAAGTTTTGTGCATTTAAAACACCTCCAATATGTTTCTTTAGCCAACACAAATGTGTGGAAACTAACTGGAACAATGTTTAACTCAGTGCCGCGTATATTAGATTTAAGTAATACACCGTTGTCAAAAAAATTTAATCCTCCATTGGAAAAAGTGAAAAATGAAGGTGTTAAAAGACTGATTAATATTGATGAATATTTCGATGATGATAGCAATTATTCTGAAGGTTAAAAACAATGTCAAATATATTAAGGTGATTTTGATTCGGAGAACATCTCTAACTGTACAAAGATTAATTTAGAATTAGTTCTTTATTTAAAAAATCTACAATATGTGTCTTTAGCCAACACAAATGTGTGGAAACTAACTGGAACAATGTTTAACTCAGTGCCGCGTATACTAGATTTAAATATAACACCGTTGTCAAAAAAAATTTAACCCTCCATTGGAAAAGTGAAAAATGAAGGTGTTAAAAAACTGATCCATATTGATGAATATTTCGAAGATGATAGCAATTATTCTGAAGGTTAAAAACAATATCAAAGATATTAAGGTGATTTTGATTCGGAAAACATCTCTAACTGTACAAAGATTAATTTAGAGTTAGTTCTTTATTTAAAACATCTACAATATGTGTCTTTAGCCAACACAAATGTGTGGAAACTGACTGGAACAATGTTTAACTCAGTGCCGCGTATATTAGATTTAAGTAATACACCGTTGTCAAAAAAATTTAATCCTCCATTGGAAAAAGTGAAAAATGTAGGTGTTAAAAGACTGATTCATATTGATGAATATTTCGAAGATGATAGCAATTATTCTGAAGGTTAAAAACAATATCAAAGATATTAAGGTGATTTTGATTTGGAAAACATCTCTAACTTTACAAAGATTAATTTAGAGTTAGTTCTTTATTTAAAACATCTACAATATGTGTCTTTAGTCAACACAAATGTGTTGAAACTGGAACAATCTTTAACTTAGTGCCGCGTATTTTAGATTTAAGCCACAGAACAGTTTAACCCTCCATTGTAAAAAATTAAAAAAGAAGGAGTAAAGATGATCATTCGCATTGATGACTATTTCGAAGATGATAGGAATTATTCTGAAAGCTAAAGCAATATCCACGACAACAACGTGTTATTTTATTTATTACCAAAAAGTTTTGTGCACTTAAAACAAATTTAATATGTGTCTTTAGCAAACATAAATATGTAGAAACTAACTGGAAATTTTAACTTAGTGTCGCGTATTTTATATTTAAGCAATTAAGCGTTGCCAAAAAAAAGTGATTAATAAAGGTCTTAGTTAATTCACAATATATTTAAAATGACAACAAATCTTCTAAAGGCTAAAAGCAATATCAAAGATATAAAATAAAGGTGCTATGATCCAGTAAATCCGTTCAAACATTAATTTTCGGTGATTATAAAATTATTATCGTGTTCGACATAACTGTGGCAAAGTTTTAAATATTAAATATTAGCAACAATGTAGTGTGTTACCTATCTCCAAAGGGTTTGGTGTATTTAGGCCATCTATCGTAAGTGTTTTGAGTTAACCTAGATCTCTGGAAACCAGCTGGAACAACGTTTAACACAGTGCGGTATGTTGAAAAATCTCTAAAGTCTAAAAATATAGAGTGTTTTTAAAGTAAGGTCAAAAATATTGAGAAACAATTTGAAAATAAAATAAACTTGGCAGTATATTTTTTAACTTTTGAGTTTGCTGAGGTATTCCAATCAAATTTGGAACAGGTTCTAAACTACTATGGAACTAAGGAGTCAGCAAATTTTAAAATGAACAGACCTAAATCTAAAACTTTTTTGACGTCCATATAGTTAAGAACATGTCTCAGATTCAGATAGAATAACCAGGTTAACCGGGAATAACCACAAGTATAAAAATATTAATTACAAAAATATATATAATTTGTTTTGTATTTCGTTAACAAAAGCAACAAGAATATTTTACAAACGAAAAATTTTTTGAAACAAAGATAAAAATTGCAAAATATAAATGTGTATTAACTCACTGGAACAATATTTAGTTTGGTGAAAACTAAAAGTTAAATCAAATACTTTATAATAAAAAAGTTGGAACATTGTTTAAAACAAGAAAAATTAGTCTCAAAATCTTCGGAATATTTAGTGAGTAAGAATATAATAACAGGCTAATTTTATAGCCTCGACTGAACGTGTTAAGAAATAAAATAACAAAAATAAATTAAGTAATAAAAAATAACACAAACTCATGCCTAGTAAATAAGATGTTTTGTAAATATATAGGTATAATATCTGTGTATGTACCGAATGATTAGTTTTACTATAAAGTAATAGGATTGTTTTTGGTTAAATACATTTTTGTATTGAAAAATAGCATCGTTTGTACTAGAAAAAAAACAATTTATCAGTAGTTTTTATGGAAACAGGTACTTGTCTAAGAAAACTAAAAGTAAAAGCGTCCCAAAAAAAAGTTTTAATGGTCACTGCACTACAACAATGTGTAGGGCTGTAATGTAAGCAGTTAAAAACATCTCTTGAAAGAAACACTGTTTAGTTTACACTTGAAAATGGTTAGAGATACTTACTAACCAAAACGTAGTGTTTAAAATGAATAAAGATAATGGAAGTCGAAAATTTTGTTTCTACTCAATCATTGTCTACAAGTTTCAAACAAAAAGATCTCTTAAAACATAAAACATACTTAAGTTATTTTAGCACTTTTCTGGTATTAAAATAAAAAAGGAAATATGTTAAAGTTTAAAAATTAACTATTGACCGTTTCTCTGACAACCCAGATTACTGTGTGGCGGAATATTATAAAAATGACTTTATTTTGAAGAAAAACACTTGGTAGAAAATTATTATGATAAAAAAGCTTTGTTAGGAACGTTGTTTGATGGAGGTTATAGCTAAAGTTACATTTCTTGAAATATTCCTACCTTGGATAAAAAACATTTTTAATAAAAAATACATTGAAGAAACAAAGAATATGAAAAGTGTGACTAAACTTTTTTCTTCTTTCTAGAGACTGTTTCTCTAGTAAATTATTTTATATATTCTAAATTATACCCATTTGTAATGACGTCACCAGGTGAGAAAAAAACGTATGGCGTAGATATTTTTGCCAATCAATGTTTTTTGATTGACAGTGACGGATACTTCACATAACCAATTACCTACCTATTTAAATCATAGACACTACTTTTTTTAAAAAGTTTATTGTCACCGCTGTTTATAATATACTAAACAAAGATAAACAAAAATGACGTCATTACAAATGGGTATAATTTGAACTATATCAATAGTATTTTTTACGAATTTTCATAAATAATGTCTAGGTACCAATTATATGTCAATTCTTTTCTGGCCCAAAACAACAGAAAGCAGGTCTTTCTTTAAACCTTCTAAACGGGCAAATTCATATTATATTTGAATTGAATTATTTGATAAAAAAATAGGTAAGAAAGAGGGGCATCTGCCCGCTCTTGCCCCCCCTGGGTACGCCCTTGGCATAAAAGTACCATCTTACAAAATGTTGATATTTGGCGGGTAAATTCTTATTTTACATTTTTATATTTTTGTTTAATATTCAAATTATGATATCACTTTTCTTATGATTTCCTTTTGCAACAAACTTGTGTATGCAAAATAGCCCCCGTTTTACTTCCGGTCGCACCTTGATATTCGTACCTATATGTTATGAATATTAATTTTTCGCAATATTAAATAAGCTATATCTATAAAAAATGTTGTGTAAGTTTACAGGGAAAGCCAATAAAACTACATTTATTATTATTATTTGTTAAATTGAAAGTCAATAACCTTATAAAATTAAATAGACTAGAACTTTCGGAATTTCAAGCCATGGGTGTCCAGGTTAAATAAAAGTGGTCAGTTGGGTGGTGGGGGATAACTAACGTTATCCCTATAAAAGGAGCAGCTAAAATCCAGAACGCATGACGTTGTTTTTTATGTTAGGTAATATGTTTCTAAATTAGATTTTCTATCCTTTTTTTGAGAGGTCGAAATCGGTGTTTAGCTAATTTTGGTGAATTGGATATCTTTAGGAAACGTTTGCAAGCAATTGACCAAAGTTAGTTTACCTGTCACCTAACCTCAAAAAAATAACCAATACATTCGGGAAATTAGGCGCTCCAGATAAATAGCATCGGCTCGTTAAAGTCGTGGTTGGTGGGATGGTAGTGAAATATTGCAAACACTATGAAACTGGAAATTAAACCATGTATAAAATATGTACATGGTGTCCCATTTTTGATGGTATTGGATGCAGTGGCAGTTGCTACAGGGAGGGCAACGGGGTAGTGCCCTCCCAAAACTAGACAACAAACAGTATTTTTTATTGATTTATTTAAAATCTTCCCTTACGACATATCTAGTTTTTTTTTTAGTCTGTGGTTAACAAAAGGCGATTAATTGGGTAAACTTTTTTAGCGTAAATAATTACAAGCCGGCAGCACCGCGCGGGCCGAGATTTCAATTTCACTCGTTTTTCAGCGGTGTATGGGTGGATTAGTTGACGTCGGCCATATTCATCGTGCAAAAACGTTCGTTGCCCTTCCTACGTGTTGCAAGTTCTATCCTTAGTGAAGACGTGTGTTTGTTTATATGATTAACAGTGCAAATTTAAATACCTTGACATATGAACTTCGATTACAAATACAATCTTTGGGGTCACATAGACCCGACCTAAAAATTAAAAAATCCAAAATTTTAGTGCAAGTAATAAAAAATTATACGATGCTAAAAAAATATACGGTGTTGTGCGGTTGTGAAAAGCGAAATGCTTTTTTTTGCTTAATTTGTCTTATTATGAACAATACACGAAATGATCCTTCGTGGGTGGCAAAGGGAATGTGTGATATCAAGCACTTTAGTGAAAAGTTAAAAACACAAAGTAAGTGCTACTTATTTAAATAACCACATAGAATTTTCTATGCTAGGCAGGACTGATATTAGGTGCCTATAGGCAAAACATTACCGAACATAATGAAAATGTGGCAAAAAATACACATATACTTAGTAGGTTAAGAGACTTTTTAAAATTCTGTGGGATTTTTGAGGTTGCTCTACGGGGCCATGATGAGTCTGAAACTGGTGCTAATACGAGCACTTTGCGCATGTAAAGAAGGGCGAATGACTTTATCTATAAATAAATAAACTAAAAACTACACCAAGTAGCTGCTTGTTTGTAAAATGCTAAAATAAAATTGATTAGGTAAGTTTTTTTATATCCTTTTCCATGCAATATAAGTTTCTGCCCCCTCCCCCCAATGTCACCAGCCGCCACTGATTGAATGGGAAACTCACTTATTATAAAAGATAGAGGATTGGGGATTTTACATTACTGTCCTCATAATTTCAGACAAGAAAAAATATTTCAAACGTTTTTTTCTAACCCTTGTAGTTTCCAAGCTACGAGGGAAAATTCAAAAATTCGGAATCTCAGAAATTCATTATTAGGGCAGATATTTCAATTCTGTTAAAACTTCTTTACAGAGAGTTGATTCTGTCAATAAAATAGTGTTGTCAAATTTTTGGTCCGTCGAGTGAATCCGAGATTTCAAAAAAAAAATTAAGAATAAAAATACGGACCTTGATTTTTTTTTTAAATTTTTTAAAAGGAGTTAATTGGGGTCACAATGTAAAGCAAAAAATTTAAAAAAAATCAAGGTCCATTTAACTTATTAATATTTAATTTTATAAAATCTCGAATCCGGCTCGACGGACCAATTATTTTATTGACAGGATCAAGTCTCTGTAAGCTTTACCAAAATTAAAATATCTGCACTAATACGACCGACTTTTAGAAATCCAAACTTTTTCATTTTACCTCGTAACTCCAAAATTACAAGACCTGGAAAAAAACTTTTGTCATATTTTTTTAGGCCGAACCGAACCGAAATTCGAGGACGGCAATGTAAATTCCCCAGCTCTCTATCTTTTATAATACCCAAGTTTCCCATTCAATACAATTAAAAATGGGACACCCTGTACAGTATATCCACGGATAGAGGTTCCAAGAGGACTAAAAATCTAATTTTTCGATAGAAAGTCACCCTTTATAAAAAGTTCTGCTTGGTCTGAAAAATCTATTGTCGTTCTTAAAAATATTATACAGGGGGGTCGAAAAACAAGAAAACGTTAAATACTTTTAAGACTAAACTGCATTTATTTTTCGTTTTTGACCAAAGTGGCACATAAAAACTTATTTTAAACCCTAAACAGAGTATAACTCAAAAATTTTAACTCAGTATTCCAAATTTTATTTTTCCATAAATTTTTACTTTTTTTTGGTAATTTGACGTACCCTTTACCTCTGTATGACAAAGTTTTAAAATTAATATCCAAGAGTATATGTCACTGTTACATTGAATTTTAAAACTTAAAAAAATAACTAAATATTGAGTTGAAATTTTAGAATTAAAATTTTTTAATAGGATTTAAAATGTTTTTGTGCCACTTTGTTTCAAATCGAAAAATAAAGAATCTTCATAGAATTTCAAAATTCTTGTCTTTTGACCCGCCTGTATAATATTCTCAAATTTAAAGTATAAAAATAGACTTTTTCAAACAAACAGAACTTTCTAAAAACAGTGACTTTTTCTTGAAAAATCAAATTTCTAGTCCTTTTGTCCTCTTGGTAAGTATATAAAATTTAAAATACACTTCATTTGAGATAACTTTTTGACACCCAAACCAGGCCAACAAAAAAAGTCGTCATAACAATCAGCATTAGTCAGCAAAAACCAAGGCCAACAAAAAAATAGAGGCCACGACTCTGAAAAAATCGGCTGTTCTCGGGGGGCTAACTTTTACATTGGGTCTTATGGGAGGTCAGACGTTTTTTTAGGATATTTTCAAAATGGCACTACTGAGAATATTTCACTGAAATTTCGCGGAAATCTGTAGTGTCATTTTGAAAATATCATAAAAAACATCTGAGCTCCCATAACCCATTGTAAAAGTTTTTTTTCAGGGTTGTGGCCTGTATTTTTTGTTGGCCTTGAGCTGCCTAATGGGTTGCCTACAAGTGCCCTTCTATTTCAGCAAAACATTCAGCTTTTTCAATGACAATGTCAAACGTATGGTGTACACACTTTCTTAATTTTGGTCGGTTGTGAAATTCAATATCTAGTTATTCTATAATCTCTGTTTATGAGAGGTATATTCTTAACTTTATAAATTTATTTTGACCTGTTTATGTGACCTGTCACTTATCTGTTATTTTGTGTCTCGGTTACAATTTTATTTATAGATGACTTGCAATACAAATTTCGAAATAATAATTATTTTTTATTGTTTGAAATAAAACTGTAAATGTTGTTTTTACATAACACGGTTTTTAGAAAGACAAATAAAAATTGGAACCTAAACAGATTTATTAAATGTATTTTTTGCTAGTTTTTTAAAATTAAATACAGTCGAACCTCTCTAACTCGAACCTTTATAACTCGAACCTTTTAAGTGGTCCTTGCACATTTTTCATGTATTTTAACCTCTTTAAATCGATTTTCTATAACTCGAACTCTCCATAACTCGAACTGTTTTGGTTGTCCCTTTAAGTTCGAGTTATAGAGGTTCGACTGTATAAGGAATTATACAATATGATTTTTAGCTAAGAATGAGGTAACTAATAAATCCAGCTTTTTGTACTTTGTTACAAAATCGTTAAATCAAAATGATTTTTAATTACTAGTTAACATAATAGGTAGGTATATTGTATATTTGACGTATTCTAATACGTCAATACTTTCTTAAATTTGAAAAAAATGGATTTGCGCGTTTTGACTTTGTGATAACTTAGGTTAAGGCTATACATTGTGTAAATATATTTTGTTATAATTGTTCTTAATTTGATATAAAAAAATGTTTATAAATGAATGAAAAGGAAAAGTTGATAAGGTATATACAGCGTGATTTTTTGTACTATACGTTTCTCGCTGTATATTTTTTATGCTTGCATTTGGAGCTAATTAATTATGTTTAATAATGTACAGCGTGTCCCATTTTAGATGGGATTAAATGGAAATCTCGGTTATTATTAAAGATATCGATTTTCTGATTGCATCTTACCGTTCTGTTTTTTTGAGCCCTTAAAAATGGTGTAAGATTTTTGCTATACCCCATAGTTTCGCTAATACAGGAAGTTTTTGAAAAAAATTGCATTTTTAATAATCCCTTATATCTCGCTCATTTTGCAAGATATTTTTATTCTGAAAAGACCTTTTCATGGCAACTTTTTTAGAAGAAAATAATGACGTTGTCAATTTTTTTAAATATGGTTTATTTAGTTTTTGAAATAAGGTATTTATCATTAAAAACAATACGGACATGAGTTTTTTATTACTATTTTGATTGGTTTCATGCTATTATTATCACAAAATAATAAAATATTTTTTTGTTTTAAAGTTTAAAAAAATGATTTAATATTTTTTTAAAAATTAGTCCGACCTGGAAATTCCAACATAAATATAAATTAAAAATTGCTAGTTGAACGATTTTTAGTTTAATTGTTTTGATACTTGGCAAATTAAAATGGTTTTACGTTAATTTAAAGATTTGTTTGAATGAAAAGTCTATGACAAATACAAAAAAATAACGAAATACAAAACATAAGTAATTTTCTTTAATGATATAAATGTTCAAACTGATTGCCATTAGTAGGACACATATGTACATATTGGGATTTTGTTGCTTGAATAAAGCAGTCAAACATATCACATTTTTCAAAATCTGGATATGGTCGATTTCTAGCCATTTTAGAGTAATTTTGAGTGAGTCATTCACAAAAATAACAAGTAAAATGATAATGTCAATTTAACGCTTCTGTTTTTCCATGTTAAAGTAAATTTAATGAGTTGCTGCATCAAATAATTACATACTATGATATTATTTTTGTTACTTTTTAACGTTTTTTATTTTATTTATAAATCTTTTAATTAACGTTTTTAAATAGATATAAAAATCGTTCAACTAGTGTGCCTTGCAATTTTTAATTTATATTTACTTTGGAAATTTTCAGGTTCGGACTGTAACTTTTTTAAAATATGAAATATAATTTTTTTAACCTTTAATCAAAAAATTTTTAAAGTTTTATCATTTTAAGATAATAATAGCATGAAACCAATCAAAATAATAATTTAAAAAAATCCAGGTCCGTATTTAATTTTTTATAATAAATACCATATCTCAAAAACTAAAATAATTGACAACAACAACAAAATAAGCAAGATACAAGAAATTATTAAAAATGCAATTTTGTCAAAAACTCCGTGTATTAGCGAAACCACGGGATATATCAAAAATCTGATTACACCATTTCAAAGGGCTTAAAAAAATAGCACGGTAAGGTACAATCAGAAAATCGATATCTTTAATAATAACCGAGTTTCCCATTTAATCCCATCGAGAATGGAACACGCTGTACTTATAAAATTGTAAAATAACTTTTTATATAATATTGTACCTGAGTGTTATTATTTGCTTTATAATAAATTATGTTAGCTGCAATTACTCGTTTTGTTTTTTTATATGTTTTTAATGTATTTTAAGTTAATTTGGACCTTACCAACACACAGTAGAACGAGCCAATGTTAAATATTGGTCATAAAAATATGAACTATAATAAAATATTTTCTTAATGGAGTTTAAATACTTAATGTTCAGACCGTCTTATTTATCAGAAACCAAAAAAATATTTTCAGTACTGTATGAGTTGGAAAGATTTAAATTTAAGATATTACATTGCCTAATTATTCAACGTATTTTTCCTGAAAAAACCTAGTTTAAATAAAAAGCGCAAAACCTAATTTGAAAAAAAAACAATTCTCTTCTACTATTTTATCTCAAATTTATTTATAGTTTTGGTAAGTGCAACAAAAATTGGAGGACCTTTTTTTATTTTGCTGGCCATTAAATTTAAGAATAATTAAAAATATTTCCTGCAAAGTGGTAGCTCTTAAATTCTTAGCCCATTAGCACACTCCAAGTAAACTCCATGCAATATCAACCTTAAAAACGGGTTTTGTAAATATCTCCGAAACGAAAGGTCCTACGAAGTTTTTGGTTTTAGCACAAATTTTTGAGGAAAATGAGTATATTGATGTATTTTGACCAAAATTTAATCCGCTCGTAACAGTATCGAAAACTATTTTTAGCATACACACACACGCAGACATCATGACAATATTGTTAGGATAGGTCAAAATACACCCAAATAATACATTTTCGGCGTTATCTCAAAAAACATGTTTTCGTCGAAAACAATACCTCCTCTAGCCATTGCTGCGCGGGCTAGGAAGGTAAAAATCAGTGAAGGCGCCAAATCTGGTAATCTCGAAGGCCAGCGGATAGTATAGTACCTTGTCTGCTTGTGATAAGCCGTCTTGGAAACGTTTCATTTAAACACACTCCTACAGGCAAAGCGCCATAAGCTGGACAACCAACCATCTTGCATAAATCAAATTTGGATAAAATCAACATTTGGCACCCGTCGAATCGTAGGAATGATATGTTTCTGCAACAGAGCTAAATAGTTTCTCCCTCGTAAATTACCATTGATGAAAAAAGGACCAATGATATTGCCCACTAAACATAAAAACATTTTAATAATGTCAAAATGTTTAATTTAAAAACATAACGTTAGGTTGGATGTTAGTTCTAACGTCATATTCATAGTGAAAAAGAAGCTTAATAACCCGTTTTCTGACGTTAGAAAAATAATCTTATGTTTTTATAACGTTTTTTTAAAGTGTTTTTTAAACGTTAAAAAAATATTGATATTAAACAGTGAAAAATAAATGTTTTTCTAACATTGAAAAATAAATGTTTTTTTAACAATGAAAAAATATATTTTTTTCAAATATCTCTACAGATAAGGTAACTTAAATAATGTAAATAAAATTCTTCTATTTTAGAAAAGCAGAGCAACAAGAGTCCGTTGAGGTTTTCGTGAACTCGACACTCAGTAAAGGAAATTCGGATCCGTAGCTTCTGAAAATAAAATTTAAAATTATATGTAAACAATAATTTTGTAGTAAGTGCCTCGCTCTGGTTCTCATTAATGCTCAAGTGAATACAATATTCAACTGAATGCTCGTTTGAAATTCGCACTCTGATCGGATGGGGTCCCGTGCCGAGGCATTCGTTTGGTTCCGCTCTTCCGAATTCTGCCTCAAATGAATACGCGGCTTAAGGTCCGGCGGCTAATCATTCGCGGTGAATTGTGACATTCCTTGTCTGATTAACTGTAACGTAGGTATGCGATATTCCATACAAAACAATTTTTTAACTTTTGTTTACTTTCCTTACCTAATTTTGTGATGCTTCATTTAAATCATTGCATACATATTTGTTATTCTTTAACTATACCATCTTTTCCGCACAATTGGTGTATATTCGTATCCAAATATGTATTCACTATCATTATTAATAATTGTGCTTTTAATTTGCCATGTTTGTTTCTACAAAAGGTAAATATTTTAACCAAAATTGCACAAAGCGTATCTGCTACCTATGAACTCGCAGCGAAAAGCAATTAAAAATGGCGATGGCCCGTTCTGGTAGTGGAACTATGCGGCAGCGCCCTCTATAGTATACTTTTTTTTAATGTTTAAGAAACAAAACATTTAGGTATTAGCTTCATATATCTTAAAATCAACGTTAGAAATGAGATCTAGGAAAAACATTATAAAAATAACCATATATTGATGGTATTATTTTTAATGTTAATAAAATTATGGTTTTTTAAATATTGGTTTCTTAACGTTATTAAGAAATATATTTTTGGTAATGCTTCTACATGAAATTTTCGTTAGGATTTTCTACATATTTTTTTAATGTCAAAAGTTGACTTAATTTTAACACAAATTTGTGCTAGAAAAAAAACATATTTTTTGCTAAGTGGGAAACTCCATTCTTGGAAACAGATGATCTTTAAAAATATCTTGCGTTCTCTTTACTTTAAAACTTCGGTAGGTACCCATGTTGTTTCAAAATGTTTCGGACGGTTAAGGGTGAAATATCACCGCTAAAATCATTGTCAATTATTGCCTTAATGAAACAGGGAGGCAATGCTTCTGCTGCGGCACAAATCATAGGTTCGCGCCGTTTCCATTCCTCTCCCATTTCACGAACAGGAGGTACATTTCCACCACTGCATTTGTGGCAAAAATTGACACATCCTGTTCGTTGGAAATGGGTCACTATTTTTCGGACCGTGCTACGTCTTGGAATATCCCATCCCTCAAACGCGACAACAAATAAACACAGCTATTTCCCTCGAATTGCCATTGAACCCTATTTGTACTTTTTCCTGAACGCTAAATGTAATACGCGGCATGGCTTGAGCTAGAATTTGCGTGAAAAACAAATACCCACTTCTCACCTGTTTCGATGCATATGACGGAATGACGAAAAACTTCGTGAAGATCAGAGGTCACGATATATTCCTCTACTTTCCCACTACCAGCCCGAAAACGGGTCTAAAACTGCGAAAAATATTTCAAGACTCCGCCCAAAATATATTTTTCTCTCTTTTTTACTTCTCTTTTACACCATATACAGGACAGTTACCTATTTTTAGGTTAAGAAGTCCGTGTGTGCAGGGCATCAAAAAAGTCGGCAAGTCTACGACAGATACGACCTTAATAAGTGCATAATAAGAACCGCTATACAATGTAGCTCAACGAAATAAATGATAAGGAATATATGTATAATGATCTTCTTTAGACAATTTTTACATAATGTATTATGTATTAATGTAAAATTTTAAAACATCTTTGATGAATACGTCTGAATGGTCTTTATCAATGTCGTCTTACTGATGCGACAGATAGACACAAAAGCAGTAATTTATAAAGATGGTTCATTAAAATTGAAAAGGTGAATGTCAATAAGATAATTTTAATTTTTTTTTGATGCGTGCTCATAATTTATAAATCGATGAAAAAAATTAATGCAAGTAGGTCCGCTTATTTATACGTATTTTTTTTCTAGTTTTAAATATATTTACCTTCCTAGACCGCGCAGCAATGGCTAGAGAAGGTATTGTTTTCGACGAAATATATTATTTGGGTTTATTTTGACATATCTTACCGATATCGTCGTCTGTCCGTGTGTGTGCATCTGAATCGATTTTCATGAAATTTTTTGTAAAGAGCTGATTACATTTTGGTCAAAATCCACTATTGCTAATGACATGCGGTTTTCGGAAAATAGTAGAACACGTATTTCTTAATAATAAAAACTTTGTAGGAGCCTTCATTTCCGAGATATATAAAAACTCTTTTCAAAGCTGATATAGCATGGAGTTCAATTGCAGTGTGATAATAGGCTAATAAGGTATAAGATCCATCATGAATTCATATATTTAGTTTTTTTTTAAATACATTTTCAAATATTTAGTTGTAAATAGCTTTTAAGTAAATAACTTAATATATACATGCTGAATGCATGTTTGTTGAGTTTTATGTCTGTTTCGGCTTACCCTGTCCGGTCTAGTACTTGATACATTCGTTAAAAATGTATAATGTTGTAAACAAAAGAAAAATTAGTTAGAAAAATCTGTTTACATATGAAAAAGTTGTACATTTTCCAAAATTCTTCTGTTTTTCATATTTAGGTAGCTATCTTGTATTTTGTATAAATTTGACATATGTCTAGTAAGTGTCCGACCAGAATAAATGAGGTGCAAAAGATCTATCTCCCTCTGTTTACAGCACTTTGGTCTTACTGGGCGGTCTTTATTTTTAGCAAATGTACCATAAACAAAATTTTGATATTACAAGAAAAGACGGTACTCGTCTGGTACGTGTAACGAAATCGACTTCAGTCATTCACACCCTTTAATTGGGTTTCTATTGTTACCAGTGGGCTGAAAGCGACCCCGCCCGGCCCGTTCAAATTATACATTGGTTATTTTCGTTTTGAGGTACTGAGGATATTTTTTATTTCTTAATATGTAGCTTAATTTACCGAATGCTGCCCAGGCCAATCTTACTCGTCTCTTGATTTCAGCTGTTTGGTTTTCTTTTTTCAGTTTATTAATTTGTCCCAGGTATATATATATATATATATATATATATATATTCCTCTACTTGTTCTATTTAATTTTGGTTTATTCTGACCGTAATATCTTCATCTGTGTTTGTTATAATTTTAGTTTTAGTGTAGTTTATACTTAAGCATATATTTTTAGCTGTTGTATCCAGTTCTTCCAGCAATTTTATCAGTTTATTGTCCGTTTACTTTGATGACAATTGAATATTGGGTCACCCTGTCTCACACCTCTTCTTATGTGGATTGGCTTGGTTCCTTCGTGGATTTTGATTGATGTTGTTGCTTCGCTATATATATTGGCTATTAAGTCGGTATATCTTTGACCTATTCGGCTATTATATAAAAAAAAAGAAACGGAAAACGGAAATAAGATCTCCTAGCATGGAAACATCTAGATTCAAAAGGACAAATACATACTGCTTGTCAATTACGATTTTAACATATTTTTCTCTGCAATTCTTTTTAAATTATTGATGTTCCCTATATAATTTGCACTTATTATAAACACAGCAAGCAACTATTCTGTATTTAAAGTCGCATATGCATTGACTAGGGCATATGTGCAAACATGTGCACGGTCTTATGGGAAATCACCTGTTTGACGTCTCGGGAATATAACGGGCCAAAGGGCGGGAACAACCCTCTTAACGGATTCAGTACAAAAGTAAGAGTGCTGACAATCGCAAGAAATTGTTTGAATGTTATCTTTTTTTACCTTTTATTACCAATATTTAAAAAAAATAAAAACTTATTTTCGAGCCAGTGAAAAAGCAATATTGATGTTGGGTCACAATTCAGTTTAATTTGATGAGAAAGTAGACGTTTTTATGAAACCTAATTGACATCACTCGGAGCGACTAGAGTAGAAACCGCGTCAAGGGGTGCCCAAACATTAAACACCCTGCCTACTCGATATTAACTGATTCCCCACGTGTTGTATAAAGTAATATACATACGTACGCAATGTGTGTGTTTGTGTGCAATGAAGGGTGGTGGGTTATGTGGACATGTGGTCGAAATTCGCTGGGAAAAGTTTAAATTTTTTCTTATTTGGCTTCTTTTTTTTAATGAAAGGATGTAGGACTAGAACACAGAGTATGGTCTCACGAGATGTATTTTTACCAGACCAAAAAAAAGTTAAGTGACGACTCGCCGCTTCAATTTCAAGAGCAAATGTTAGACAGCTTCGACCAGCTAGCAGATAGCACCAAGCGTTTATTCCTATTTGAGTAAATTAATCCAATGTTTGCTTGACATACATGATCATTAGGGAACATCCTTAGATTACGTAAAGCAAAACTCAGGATTTTTGACCCCCTCTCCCCCTCTCGTAAAGCATTTTCAATAAAAAACACATTACAAAAACATTGAGTGTAACGCAAAACCGAACCCCCCCTCCCCCCCTAGAGCGTTACGTAATTTAAGGACAGGCCCTTAGACGATTCCTAACACAGATAATGTAATAATTTAATGTTTCTAGGAATGCTAATCGATCCGCTGCTTGGCTGGAAAACTACACAAAGACATTTAATCTCAACTGGGGTGGTTGTCGTTTGCGCGATGTAAGCTTCTTGGATAGCTTTAAAATCTGAAGGAACGGCAGTGCCTCGCGAAGTTCGCGCGGAAACTGCTTTACCATCTTTTCTTGAAACATTTCGGCCATCTTTGACCTATCTTAAACTCTACTTTGGAATGAGCTACAAAACTAAAACTTTGCACAGTCTCATGTATAGATTATCAAAATTCTACTGTACTTCCAGATATGCTGCAGAGCTGAAATTTGGCAGACTGATAGAATTTATGACCTCCCCTATACGTGTAAATTTATGTAAAAGTAACATTGCCCACTTCCAGAAGCGCTAGAGAGCTGAGCTTTGGCAGATTGATAGGAAATATGAAAAAACTTTAGGGAAAAAATTAAAAACCCCAAAATTTTAACTTGTTTCCTTTCCTCATAAATGTAAAGTTAAGTAAAATTAACATTGCCCACTTCGAGAAACGCTAGAAAGCTGAGCTTTGAAAGGCCGATAGAAACTATGATAAAACTATAGAATTTTTTTTAAAAAACCCAAAATTTTCTTCTCTCTACTATAAATGTAACATTATGTAAAAGTAACATTGCTCACTTCCAAGAACGCTAGAGAACTGAGCTTTAGAAGGCTAATAGGAACTATAATAAAATTATATGAGAAAATTAAAAAACCTCAAAATTTTTAATAAGGTGCAAAAGTTTTGAACAATATTCCGCATATTTTACGACTTACTTTAAAATTTAAATATTATCCAAATCCTGATGAATGATTGATGAATGAAATCATAACAAAAACAATTTATGTAAAAAAGTACGCGAAAATGGTATTCCGTAAAAAGAATTGACATAAAAATAAAGCCAAGTTCTTCAATACAAATTTCAAAATGAAAGGTACTAGTTTGGAAATGTTTTTCTAAACATGACTATTACGACTGCAAATGACTTAGGCACAGTGCTAAATTGAACATAATGAAGTTTGGCTGTAATAGCAAAGTTAAAAAAAAAACATTTCCAAACTTTCATTTTGAAATTTGGATTCTAGAACTTGACTTTACTTTTATCTCAATCCTTTTTCCAGAATACCATTTTCGCGTACTTGGCTTTTTTTTACATAAATTGTTTTTTTCGCGTACTTGGCTTTTTTTTACATGAAATGTTTTTGTTATGATATACTATTATGCCATTATATTCATATTACCTATGGAATAGGGTATTTGACAAATTTTAGAAAAGAGTTTAAAATGATACATAGATCCCTAATTTGCTACGCAATATTATTAAAATAGTATATTTTATCATGACTACATTTAAAAAAAAGTTTTCTATTATCCGATTTGAATTTGCCGCTAAAACGCTCATTTCTGGCATGGCGTTGCAATGACGTCACAGCACAGTAAACTCGCGGACAGATACACGGCATTCAAGTGTTTATTTGTTTTGGGTCTGTGTTTTTCTTGTTTTTTATGTAAAAAAATGTCCTATAAGTGGTGTGTAGTGCCTCAGTGTTCGAATACTAGCATAAAAACACCTAAAAAACTATTTATTCATGTGCCTACAGCAGTAAAATGACGAAAAAAGTGGCTAGAATTTGCTCGAAGAGACCCAAGGGCCTTATCTAATACATCTCCACTTTACATTTGTAAAGATCACTTTGATGTGAGTATAACTAAATTGTTTCTATTAATTTTTCTCACGTTGTCTATAATATATATAACTATTTCGTAAATGATGGTGAAATTTTTGAGGTTATGTTTTTTACAAGGGGTGAACAACTATAATAGGCAGACAGGTTTACAAATTTTTAGGCAGTGCTAGGCAGTTATTAGGCAGGACTAGGGAGTACCACTAAATGCAGGATTAGGCAGTGCACATGCAGGCTAAATCTAGGACTGAGCAGTGCATATGCAAGACTAGGCAGGACTAGTATGTATGTAGAATGTATTTAGAAAATTTTGTTTAAAAAAGCAATTTTTGACTGTTTCTTAATCCTTAAAATAATAATAATTGGGTATTTAATTTAATCTATTGTAACTAACATATAACCTAACCTCAAAATCTAAATGAGTAAAAGTAGGCGAAGAATATCGTAAAAAAACTTTCAGTTATCCAAAACAACTCATCGAATACTTACATCAACATTTTAACGTTTCTAAATTCCGCAGAACAAAAATCACTGTTGTTGGCAAAGAAGCCTGCCACCATAAAGAAATTCAGCATTGGCAAGTTGGAGCTATCGGCTTTGGAGAACCCGTTTTCCACTGAAAATGTTTTTTATAAGCAAAACACAAAATACAATCTAATTTAGGACGTTAATTCGCACTTTAAACCAAAGCAAACATTAACATCCATAAGAAAATAACGGTTCGTTCGAGGCGTTTACTGTTTTGTGACGTCACTCGTAGCTTATTGGTAGACCGCCTGTTTTGAATCACGTGGCTAATTGTTTCAATTCAATGAATTTATTTAATTAAAGGAACTATGAGTTTGATAAAAAATTAAACAAAAAAGTTTGTTTTTACCATTCCCAAGACCTAAAAAAGTTTGTTTTTAGCATTCCCAAGACCTAAAGAGATATCTAAAAATAAATATATATTTATTTTTTACTACTGTCAACCACCCTATTATCTTCTGGGATCTTCCCGCATCTTTGGCTGCAAAACATAGGTCACTCAAATAAAAGCACAGTTCTTCTTCCCAAGAATTGTCATTTTGTAAAAACCGTGATGTTCTCAGTTCAATATCAGGAGGCATTTCGCATGTATTAAATACATATTTATTTGTCCAAACTATTTGTTTTTTTAGTGTATACATTACGGGATGACCACACAGACCATTCAAGAAAAATAACCATCATTCATCCATGAAAGCAAATGTCATTGTGGTAATGTTTTTCGTAATCAGCCATTCACTCCTTTAACTTGAATCGAAAAGTACTGTTAAAAGTAAGTTACACGTAAGTAGTTGATAAAATAAGACATACAGTGAACATTTAAAATGGCGGATCCAAAATGGCGGTCTTTTCCATTTACTAAAGGATAAGTAGGTACCACATTTGGCACTTTGTGATGATGATGTCGCTGATTATGATTTTTTTATGAACCTATATGTATTATTTTTGAAGTTTGCGATATTTAACGTAGCTAATTGTGATTTTTTCCTTAATGAACCGATATGTATTAAAATATCTTAATATAGTCAAGTTTAGAAAAACATTTCCAAACTAGTAAGAACCTTTTATTTTGAAATTTGTATTGGACAACTTGGCTTTAGTTTTATCTCAATTCTTTTTACGGAATACCATTTTCGCGTACTTGGCTTTTTTCATGAAATGTTTTTGTTATGATCTCACTCCCTTTTAAAAGGATTTTGAGGATTTTAAGTTTTAAAGTAGTAAAATATGCGAATGATTGTTCAAAACTTTTGCAATGCCTTATATTAAATATATTAAATAAATAACTTTGAGGTTTTTTATTTTTTCCTATGGTTTTATTTTAGTTCCTGTCACCCACTAAAGCGCAGCTCTCTACTGTTCCTAAAAGTGGGCAATGTTACTTTTATATAATTTTAAATTTTTTATAGAGGAGAGAAATAAATTAAAATTTTGGTGTTTTTTTTCCAAAACTCAGCTCTCTAGCGTTTCTGAAGTGGGCAAGGTTACTTTTTACATAAATTACATTTATAGGAACAGAAGTGAATTAAATTTTGAGATTTAAAATTTTTTTTTTAAGCATCTTAAGCATTTCTCAGTGAGTTTTATCTCATATAAATTCAAATTAACTTTAGAAATAAAGAAAAACCACATAAAAATTTTGTAATCAAATGTCATTTTTTGAAAACTTAGTCCGTGCAGTCGTAGGATTCCCGTTAAAAATAGTCTCAAATTGTAGTACCACCCCTGAGGGTTGGTTTAAAGTTCGAAAAACAATAGAAATAATCCATGATTGACAAAAAAACTTACATACAAAAATATTCAAAGCTAAATAATACATAAATAACTTAAAAATATATCTGTAGATGCATTACCGTATTAAATACGTATCAATATTTAAATACTGTAAAAAGCACAAGATATATTTAGAATCCCTTTTCAATTACTCATTCCCTAAAACAATCGACCATCGGTTTAATCGTCTCTAACTTGTCTAAAAAATTAACATGTACAATATAGCGGACAGCTGACACTGACTTACACCGTTTTTATTCGACATTTCCTAGAGACATTTGGAGGTTTAAATATGGCTACCATTGTTAAACCAAAATATTTGATTATTTTTATTTATTTATAACCTTTGTGTGGAAATAATGTCTTTGTTACAACGAAAAAAGATGACCCATATCCCAAGGTATTTATGAACAATTTATATAAATATTAAAAACTATTGCATTCACGGGAAAAATAAGTTAAACCTTCAATCAAAATGTAGACTTTTAAACCTAGGATTGTAGCACTTAGCACTGTAGACCCTTTAGTAAATACTGGTGTTGGAGCTAGAATTTTTACACCTTGGACTTTAGAACCTTTATAAATACTGGCCAAAATGTTTCACTTAAAATAAGAAACCTTGTGTTCAACTCCAACATTTAAAATGACAGCAACCAATGATTACACAAATAGATATATGCAACCCAACAAACTTAATAACGGCAGCGGACAGATGGCTCTGCCGTGTCATCATTGGAACTACATGAATATACGGCAGAGCCATCTGTACGCTGCTTTTATTTGGTTTGTTGGGTTGCAGTGTATCAACTTTGTATGTAAGATGTTTAGCGCCATGTCATATATTAAATTATTAGCTACGTGCTCCAGTCAGAATCAAGTCGTCATGCTTTTTTACGACCTATTGTCTTTTCATTGAAAATTAATAAAAAGTCTTGTTCTCTTCCTCCTGTCTAAGTACCTATACGAAGAATTGGAAATGAATTAAACAAGAGTATTGGCTTAAGTTACCAAGGGCGACGCGATGAGTAAGCTCGTATACTTTGTTTTCCACAAAATTAGGACTTTTGTTTAAAATATAAAAAATACAAACAAATACTGCTAGGTGCGTAATCATTTGAGAGAAACATCTCAAAAACCGTCTTTACGTGTAGCTGTCAGACAGCTTTGATTTACTATCAGACAGTGGAGAGCAATTCTCGAACTTCCAATCGATTTCGGAGCAGAGAGAGAGAGAGAGAGAGAGCTACTACCATACAAGTCTACTCTTAGAAACTCTCTGCACTTTCCGATCTACTAATTCTATCTACCATTTACCCTTCGATCATTCTTTGGACACATGCCTCCCCCAATATCTTCCACTCTTCTTTGTTTGTCGCCGTCTTCATTCATCAAGTTTCCGCGTGGTTCCTCAAATCATCCGTCCATCTCATTTGGGGTCTTCTCCTACTTCTTTTATTTTCCCAAGGTCTTCAGTTTACAATACAGGGTGTTCGACACATGAACCGTCAAAATTTTTTGGGATATTGTTGGGGTCATTTGCTGCCTTTTCAAACTTGGGTCCTTAGAGATATATTTTTTTTAATTTTTTTTCTCAAATTACCCAAAATCCCACCTTTAAACCCTTAAAGCTTTCTATTAATGTCCGGAAAAGCACCACTTTTTAAAAATAATTCTGTAATTTTATGCTTCTTCAACTAATTAATAGATTTGTTAAAATTGATGTACGAAAGAGACAGGTTTTTTTATTGAAGAACATTAGTGATTTTCTGAAAGAAAATCTATTTCAAAATTAAAAATCAAAAAAAGTATCGACAATTGAGAACTTTATTTTCTTTTAAAAACTTCTTTAGTTGGTTACCTTTCTAACGGTATGCTACACATTAATTAAAAAAACATTTCTGCTGTAAAATACGGATATTCCGTCCGAAGGGCGAGACTCGTTCGGAATTGGTAAGAAAAACAATTTGATGTTTATGATCGTTTACCTACTTACTACTACTTAAACAAAAGTTAAACTTTTAACAATAATGTATTGTGTTCTTTATTTATAAATTTTGTTCGAAACGATCATAAACATCAAATTGTTTTTCTTATCAAGTCCGAACGATTATTGGCAGTCTCACAGATAGATGGATAATTTGAGAAAAAAAATTAATAATTCATATCTCTTTAGCCGTGACTCTTAGGACCCAAGTTCCAAGGTTGAAAAGGTAGCAAATGATTATATTTCTTATTTATTAATTCCTTTTCATTCATTAGCTTTACAAGTAACATTTGTGTTTTCATTGATCTTTGGGCTTTTGTTACCTTATCCATGTTTGATTTTATAAGTGCTCAGATCTGGGATCCATAGGTGAGTACAGGATACCTTCGTTTTGTAGTAGTAATTTACAGAAAGCTGCAGGCCAATCTTACTCGTCTCTTGATTTCAACTGTTTGGTTTTCTTTTTATAATTTAATAATTTGTCCCATATATTCCTTGTTTTTCTTGGCTTTCTTTCTGTGTTTGTTATGAGTTTAGTTTTGGTGAAGTTCATACTCAAGCCTATATTTTGAGCAGTGCTGTGTCAAGTTTTTCTAGCATTTTTATCAGTTCTCTTTTTTTATTTGTTATTAAGGCGATATCGTCAGCATATCTTAGGTGGTTCAGATATTGTCCGTTTACTTTGATGCCTATTTCTTTCCAATTTAAGTTTTTAAATATATCTTCTTGTAGTTTGTAAGGGATATTTTGTCACTACCTCTTCTACAAGATTTATACTTTTTGAACCTAAAAAGCAAGCTAGAAAGGTATTGGTTTCATCCAAAAATGTTTTATGATATAACATGAAAAATACGTTGTTCAGTTGTTTTTTGACCTGAATGTGTGATTTCTTCCTGACGTTCGTCTGTGCTCCTCTGTGTCGGTCCATACGATGATAGCTCCTAAACTGATCGCCCGATTTTAATAAAATTTTCAGGAAGAATAGTGCTCAATATCCTTACAAAAGACGATTTTTTAAAATTAATCGTCAATAATATTTGCTGGCCAATTCAACTTTTATTGGTCCTTAACTTTAGATACTAGTACTTTTTTTCCAATTAATTGTTAGTACCATAACCACAATTTCAGTAATGGAATTACTAATGCTATTTATGACTTCTGACATTAATAATTTTTAATGTCTCGCTGTCGTGTCCTGCGTCATGTTTAATTAATGATACCGGTGGTGTATCTTCGAAAATAAATAAAATACGTGACTTCTGGTTACTTACATACATGAACTACCGTGTTTCTTCATTTCTTCGAGCTGTGGGTGGTATTTTTTATCTCTTAAAATCAATCAGTTTTATAAATTGTTGTTGCTTATAAAATTGACAAATATACTTACTGAGAATATTTAGTTTGATTTAAGGAAGGCGCAATTAATGTTTGTGTAACTCAAAGGGAAACTGGTTTTTTGTTTATGTTTTTCTTCTTCATCTTCTTTTATTGGCGATATAACCTGATCCACCAGTTTTTTTCCACGCTTTGTTTTTTCCAATGTTCTAACTTCTAGATCTACTTCATCAGTCACTCCCATTTTTGTCATTAACGTATCAGACTCCTACGAACTTGGTTTTTTTCTGTCCCTGGTTTTTGAAGAATGTATCTGAGTGCTTTTTTTGGGTTAACTATCGTCCTGGTCGTCTACTATTCTTGTCTCTTTACTTGTACATATACTAATTATTTTATTTCAATGTTGTCTAGTCCATTGTAAACACGTTTGATCCTTCGTGTTATTTCTTCATTTCTAACGTGCTTTCTTTCTTTTGTCAGTATTCAGCAATAAACAAAGGTGTCGCTAAGCCATATATGATAACCTAAGGATATTAATTCTTTGAACCTTTTCGGACTAATACTCCTCTTAATAGGTAGGTTCATAAACGCTTCGTTTTCAATATACAACTACTGGTTGATTCTTAAATACTAAAATATTCCTGCTTTCTTTAAAAACTTTTTGGTTCCTGGAATTTGGGAATTTTTAAAAGAGTCATTGTAGTCGTTAATTTTTATTAAAAAAAAATTAAAAAATATAGTTTTAGAAAAATCCAGGTTTAGGCCATATTTACCACCAGTACCTTTACTATTGGTGACTCACAGTAGTTACAAGTATACGTAACTTAATATTGTAATAGAAACACAATCCCACTAATCCACTCAAAATTTCCATTTCCCAACAAACAAACGAAATTAAGGAAACGAACGTGAAAATCTAGTCGGCCAGCTGCGGAAACAAAATGCCACGCCACGTGGCTTATAGACGGGACCACGTGTCTTAGCGTCGTTTGAGAACCGTGCCAGCTCAATATTCACACGCGTTCTATTTTGCTCCCTATTATTTTACGTTTCTTTTTCATTGGGTAAAGGGTGAGATTAGGCGTGATCGTATAATTCATGAATACTATGTCCATATCAACTACCGCTGGTTCATTTGCTGCTCTATCTTTATTAGACTCATCGAAGGACAATTTTATATATTGTAGAAGACTACTTTTGTTGTTTAAATGAGTTTTATTATTTATTCAAAGTTGCAATTAGTTTGATCCTTTGATTTGTTTAAATTGGTGTCTTAATTTTTTTTTACTTTTCATGTTCTTAATATTGGTTTAAGTTGAAGAAAATATTGGTTCATATGCTAGGCATTCTAGAAGTACAAAGGTGTCCTACAAGGAACAGTTTTGGGCCCAGTAAAGGGTGAGATTAGGCGTGATCGTGTAATTCATGAATACTATGTGCATATCAACTACGGCAAGTTCTGTGGCTAGTTCATTTGTTGCTTTATCTTTTTCAGACCAATTTTATAAATTTAAAAGGCTACTTCTGTTGTTTAAGTGAGTTTTATTATTTACAAAGTTGCAATTAGTTTGATCATAAGATTTCTTTAAATTGCTGTAGTCCGGATTTCTTCTACATTTCATGTTCTTAATGTTGGTTTAAGTTGATACCGTCTTGGTTCATATGCTAAGATTTCTAAGAGTACTGCGGTGCCCCACAAGGAACAGTTCTCGTATAATTTATGAATACTACCGATAATGATTACTGTCAGCTCATTTGCTGCTTTATTTTCCTTTGATTCATCAAAGGACAATTGTAAACATTTTATAAGACCATTTCTATTGTTTGAGTATCGTTATTTACAATGTTGCAGTTGGTTTGATCATGGGTTGTTTTTAAATTCGTATAATAACTTAATTTCTTCAATATTTTCGTGTTTATAATGTTGTTGTACGTAGGTACACTATCTGAATTCATATGTTAAGAATTCTGGAAGGACAGTGGTGTCACACAAGGAACAGTTTATGCCCAGTTAGGAGAGATTAGGCGTAATCCTATATAATTCATGAATATTGTCTATATCGACTAAGGCTAGCGTATTTGCCGTGTTATCTTTGTTGGACTTAGCGAAGGTCATTTGTATATATTTTACAAGGCTACTTCTTTTGTTTAAATGAGTTTCATTATTTACAAAGTTGTAATAGTTTGATTATTATATTCGTTTAACCTGGTGCAGTCTTAATTTATTCTACTTTTTTATGTTCCTAATTAAGTAGTTTCCATCTGAATTCATATACTAAGATTTCTGGAAAAATGTCGGTGTCCCACAAGGACCAGTTCTAGAGTCAAATTAAGCGTGATCGTATAATTTATTCCGTCTCAACTTAGGCTAACATAGCTTTATCCATGTTAGACTCATCAACTGTCAGTTTTATATATTTTACAAGACTACTTCTATCGTTTAAGTAATTTATTATTGTCAAAGTTCGGCTTGATCATAAGATATATTTATATGGGTGTGATCCTAATTTATTTAAGTTTGTCAAGATTTGTGCAAATACTGCATTGTCCTACAGCAGTTCTGGCCCGAGTCTTGATTCTATATTCGTAAATAAATTGGTCAAAAATCGGCAGTTTCTAAATTTCTTGTGTTTTGTTTTTTTGAAAGGATTAAATTGAAAACTTGGTTATTATTATAGATAGCGATCAGCCCTTAAAAATGGTGCAATGAGATTTTTCCGTATTCCCTGGTTTCAGTAACACGGAGGATTTTGCAATATATTACAATATAGACAACCCACAATCGAACCAATTTACAAGATATTTTAATTTTACTATTTCAGTCCAACTTTTAAGGACTTTGGGACAAAAGAGCTATGTGCAAAACAGCGGCGTACAAAACAGCGACATAATAAAAATATATACATAATATCAAAACAGCGACTATTATAACAAAAACCGGAGCACATTGTTTACGAAGTACTTGGTAAAACAATGCAATTTATAAAAAAAACTGTTCTCATAATTATTGCCCCATATAAGCGTGCTACAAAATATTTCACATGATTAAAGCACCGCTTGTTCCCTAAATGAAGGGGGTTAGGGTTGATTATTCTAAAGAGGGTATTAAGAGATATTAAAGAGATTGAACTAAGCGATATCGGTATCAGTGAATGGTAAATCCATTGTATGCACACTGATTATATTGGCAACGACAGTGTCGACTCTAGATATTTGGCGGGTTCGGATAAAGTTGGCTATTTTCTATGCTTTAAATACGTACAGAAAACGCTACATCAAATGCATACAGCAGAAGTTAGCCGCAGATATGGGTTTTTGAAAATTTGCTGTTTACAGGGCTTCTTGTAACTGACTGATTTTTGCAAAAAAGTTTAATTTTTTTAACAAATAAACGCTGGTTGGTGGGTGCAAGGCAATGGCTTGATTATATAATTATATTATTAGCAAATTAAAGAAATATAGAAAAAAAAAACAATATTTAATAACGTGTCATTGCACCATCAGCGTGGATAATACTTGCTTGTCTTCTAGGCATTGATTTTGCTAAATTTGCTATGCATATGCTTGTACAATAAGTTTCATAAGTGAACAAGTGGTTCGAGTTTCTAGAAGTAATATTCATTTTTGTTTGTTTCTAGAAGTAATATTCATTTTTGTTAATTTTCTTGAAATAAGTCCCCACACGTTTTCGATTGGATTGGTATCGGGAGTTTTGGTTAGCTATGGTTAGCTATGGCGAAACCTCTTAAAACCACTGTCGTGATATTTGGGCTGTGTGGACAGGGCAGTTGTCTTGCTGGTATACAAAACCATCTGGATAAAAAATTCTGACTTGAGGAAGCATGACGTCTCTCATATTGGTAACATTAGCCTGAGGATTAAACCTCAAGGATTTTAAAAAGAGCCCCATGTCCTGTTGCCTGCCGAAATCCATCCCCAAACATTCACAGAGAATCTTCTGGCTAAGTCTTCGTTTTCCGAAATATATTTTTCTTGAAAGCGCGTTCTTGGTGGCCGATAAAATAAAATTTGTATTCCATCACTATGTGATTGAAAGATCTTTTCATCTGTGAACACCACACGTTGCCAAAAATCTTTATTTTCCAAAGAATAAGTTAAAGCAAAAAATTGGCGGGCTTGTGTTTCTCTGCATTTAAAAATTTTTTTTTTGCTGGTACACGACATGTTAATCTGAAACGCCTTATTTGTCTTCGACTCGTTGTGTGTTGTGTAAGTGTACCAGGAAAATTAAAGGCAATTCTTGCTTCACACAGGCGTTGGAAAAAAGATGTTCTTCTAAAAATTATATTAGATGCTGATCTTCTTGGAGCGTGCTTCATATTTTCTTTTGATTCGCACAATCTTTGACGTGTTTCGTCCATACTGAGCGGCTTCTCGACGTACCGGCCAACCGGCATCTAATTTGGCCAAAATTTGAGCTTTATCAAATTCGGAAATTTGTGGAGGCATTTTGGAAAACTTTTACAAACAACAAGAACCAACAATGTCATGTATTTGGCAAATATAGTACAGTCCCGATTATCCGAAATAATGTTGACCAAAGTGATTTCGGATAATCATTTGTAACACTCTGTCGGCTAACTAAAACAATTCGCATTTTAGACTGTCACGTCGTATTGCCGTGAAACCCCGAGGGGCACCACCTAGCAGTATAGGTGAATACCAGACGCGTTTCCTATAATACGAATTTTTTCGGTTAATCGGGATTTTTGTTTTTAAACTTTGTTTGGGATAAACCGGATTTCGGATAATCGGGATTGTACTGTAATATAATATTTAATTAATAAGGGTACTGAAATGTAATCACGTTAAATCGGCGTATGCATTTTATGTGGCGCCTTGTGTACCTAAAACGAAAAATACATAATGAATACATTTAAAAAAAAAGGTTTATTTACTTAAGATATTTTCCTGTATATAGTTGCGTTGGTCCATTGAAAAAACCCGTAGCTCTTCCTTGTTCGTGTAAAATAGCGGAACTTCTAAAAAATCGAACTTTGAAATTAAAAATAAAACCATTACTACATAAATTTCATCCTCGACATGTCATTTCATCAGCTAATCTAATTGTGACGTCATGTCAACACAGAATGATCACTTGGATTACTCTTTTTATATCTTTCCACATAAACTATGGCTATTAATGAATCACACGTAAAAGAAAATTCAAAAATACCCTGGTTACCCTGGTTACCCTGGATTATCAAACGGTCGCGGCCCTGCAACCGGTGTAAAAGTTCATCAGAGAAGAAAAATTTTCAATGGGAGATTTTTTGTGGGAAAATGTCTATTTCATAAGGGGGCGGCGTTCATAGTGATGCGACAATTAGAAATTATACGGGCGTATTTGTATTTTTGAAATGAATGAATCTGTGAGAACTTTTATATTAGTGTGGGAATAATAATTATTACTAAACATCTATCAAATGGTGTAAGGGTGCGTGTTTATTTGAGAAAAGCGGTCAACTAAAGATCTGCTGGGTAGTCAGTATAGTCACCGATTGAATTTGATGTTGGAAAGCAACTCTCGAGTTTCCAATCTGTTTTAAACTGTAACACTGCTATAGCAGCAGGCACACATGCGGCATCAAAAAGTTTGCTTTTTGTTGTAATATCTTGTTCCATTTTTGCAAATAAAGAAGAAATTTACAGAATATCTTTTTCTATTACAAATAAATAAGAACATGCCAAAATCTAATCCGATAGTTATCCATGCAATGTCAAAAATAACTATTTTTATCACTTTTGGGATACCGATGGTGTACTCTTAGAAGAGCACAAATTCACAAATCTGTTATAAACGCCTTTTGGTAAATAAAAAAGCATAACCTCAAAAATTACAACGAAATAATTATTAACTCTTACATACACGCCTAGTTTTTGCAATAAACACCTGACAGTCTTTCACATAAAAAGCTGTGTTGCAGTTGAATTTAAATCCTCTGCTCTTTGAGACACAAAAAAAAGGAATTGTTAAGTTGAAACTAAATAACATTGTTATATATACATAAACCAATGGTTTGTTATAGTTTACAATATTGTAACATTAACTATGGCTTAATAAATATTGCTATATATTTATCGGTTTCACAACGTTCTACGTCTTCCGATACCCAATCTCCACTCGTTTCTGTTTGCCCATAATTCATCATCTAGGCCTCTTATTCTTATTTCACTGTCTATTCCTTCTCTCCAGCTTCTCCTCGGCCTTCCTCGTTTTCTACGGCCAGTTGGTTTCCATTGTAATATTTGTTTAGGTAGTGTTCCATCATCCATTCTTTGTACATGTATATCATCCACTAAAGTACATTCACCCACTGTCATAATTTCTCTTATTCTTTGATTTGTAAATCTTTCTCTTTTTGATTTCACTGCTGCTCTTCTCCAATAGTCCATCTCCGTAGCGGAAAGCATTTTTTCTGTTCTATCTTTGATTGGCCATACTTCTGAGCCGTATGTAATAATATTTTTTACAATGGTGTTATATATAAGCTTTTTGTTATGTTTTGATATACTTTGGTCCCAAATTATTCCATTTAATAAAGTTATTGCTTTTCTTCCTTGTACGTTTCTATCTTTTATAGATTTGTCTAGTGTTCCGTCAGCTGTAATTTTTAGACCTAACTCATCACAGGACTGACTTCGCTGCCCAGTATTTAAGATTAGATCCTGTTTCGTTCCACCAATACACATATACTCTGTCTTATTGATATTAACCTCCAGTCCTCACTTATTGTACTCTTCTATTAGTTTTTGTGTCATATATTTGAGGTCGTCATAATCCTGAGCCACCACTATCTGATCGTCGGTGAAACATAACGTATACAAGGTGGTTTCATCCAACGGAATTCCCATGTTTTGGCATTTTCTCTTCCAGACCTTAAGGACCTGTTCCAAATATATCTTGAAGAGCATAGGCGAGATACAGCAACCTTGTTTAAGACCTTTATTTACTTGAAAGCCTTTGGTTAGTTTTGCTTTTATTTTAACTTTTGCCTTACTAATGCGGTATAACTCTTTGATGGCCTTAATTTGTTGTACGCCTGTTTGTCTTTTCCAACGCTTTCCAAAGTAGATTTAGTGGTATACTATCATATGCCTTCTGCAAATCTACGTAAAGCAGATGCAGCTCTTGTCCGTATGCCATTTTCTTTTCAATAACTTGGGTTATACAAAAGAGATGATCTGAAGTCGATCTACCCGCCCTGAAACCGGCTTGTTCTTCTGCCTCCATATCTTTATATTCGCTTTCCATTTTATTTCTTATTATTTTGCCATATATTCTGCATAGCGTACTAGTTAGAGATATACCTCTATAATTGTCACATATATCTGTCCTTCCTTTTTTGTGTATTGTGGATATATATGACGTTTTCCACTCAGCTGGTACAACAGCTCCATTTAATTGATAAATATTGCTAAATTAACAAAACATTTTATAATCCTGCCTGAAAAAAATTAAATAATTTTAAAAATTAAGATTTAATATATGAAACTTAACAATATCAAAAACGTACATTTAACAATTTTGTTTCTTCTGTGGACGTAGTGTATTCATTATTACAATGACTTTAGTCGTGAGGCTAAGTAGTATTAACCAGAAATTCTTTCCCTACTTTGCAATTACTACGTCGCTGTATGGTATACTGAGACATAGTGGAGGTACGTTGCGGTTACTTTTAAGGATTTTTTTTCTGGTGGGGGTTTTGGTTAGTTTGGTAGTGCTCTCGGACCAAGAGTTAAAAGTAACTATGTCTACAAAATGTTTCTGCTATTAATCTCATGATGTGGAGTCGCACCCTTAGTCCCAGTTTAAAACTTTTAATTCGTGGTTCAATTACAATCCCCTTGAAACCCCAGCTTCTATATTACAAAACTTAAGTGTAATACTACAATTTTTGGCCATTTAATTTCTGAAAACGTTGACATTAATACCCGGACCCCACCCAGATCTGTCAAACAGCTGTCAAACGGGCATTTAATAAATGTTCCAATAACACCCTTGTTTACCATGGCCGAAACGTTTCAGTCATGTGACCACATTATCTGTCACGTGTCTCTTTTTCTGGTCGTGTGACCGGGGGTTCATTAAGGGTGTGTGATCATTTGGCTAAGGTTTAAATCGCGTGACAGCTGTCAGATTATATTTATCCTTGTTGCGCTTGTAGGAGAACAAGCCCCTCTGTTCTTCGCATAATGTGTTAGGGTGACTCGTGTTACGAAATTATCAATAAGATAAAATCGTGGGAGCCGTGGAAAAACAGAACTGCGCACACCCCTTGGATTACATGATAAAAAAGACAAAAAACAAGCATGAAATAAAGGCGCGTGCGTCGTTGATACGCATTTAGTTGTTAACGACACTAGAGTCTTTTGTAAACTTTTTTGGATTAGTTTGTTAAACTCGTTGTCTGTGAGGGAGAAAATAATGGGAGTCAGTTCAAGACTTGACTGATGTTTTTGACTCTTTAGAGTACTAAAAAAGGTAGGTACTTAAAAAAGTAAAAACATTGCTTTATTAAATGAATAACATTTTGCTACTATTCTTATGCACAACTAGCGGACTCTAGCCACATCTAGGTGTAAGAATTTAAAAGTAAAATAAAATCATAACAAAAACATTTCATGTAAAAAAAAGCCAAGTACGTGAAAGTGGTATTCCGTAAAAAGAATTGAGATAAAAGTAAAGCCAAGTTCTCCAATACAAATTTCAAAATGAATGGTTCTTACTATTTTGGAAATGTTTTTTAAATTTTTTTAGGTAAAATAGTGTGCGATCCCGCAACGAGCTGATTAGATCTTGGTCAAAATTCATCAATGTTAATGACAGTTTTTTGACAGCTAAAAAATTTAAAAAATGCTAACTTTTGTGTTATAACCAAAAACTGAGATATTTGCAAAAACTGTTTGCAAGGTTAATATAGCATGGAGTTCACTTGGAGTGTGCTTATGGGCTAGAAAGATCCATCATGGATCCATTTATTTTCTAAGAAATTTGAATTTGGAAAAGAATATCGATAATTTGGCAGTTAAAAGAAAAATTAAAATTTGTGGTTATTTCGATTAATCTTAGTAAATAAATCCCTGAAAGTTACATATAAATAATTATAATCTAAAGCATTAAAACTGAAATACAGTCGAACTTCTCTAACTCGAACCTCTATAACTCGAACTCTCCATAACTCGAACTGTTTTGGATGTCCCTTTAAGTTCGAGTTATAGAGGTTCAACTGTAGGTACTTGACCTTATTTTTTAATTTTGCAACTTTTTCAAGTTAGATGCCAAGTCTCATTGCCCGAAATAAATTTGAAATCATGCAACAAATTCTCATTGTTGTTGGCGTGGCTACAATATAACTTATAGGTGTCCAGCCGAGAGCTTACAGATAACTTATTTCGATAGATATTTTTCAAAATATTTTTGTTTTTTTTTGCATGATTTAAACGAAGGGCTTAAACTGTCAACACAGAAATCGGGCTCGATTTGACAGGTTATTGAATTTTTTTTTTAGTGGTTCGTCTACATTGTAGACAATACCAAGTCCCTTTTTAGGCGATAACACAAGAATTTTATGTTATTTATTTAGATCAATACGACAATTTGTTATCGGAGAGAAAGATTTTCTTCAAAAAATGTACAGTGAAACCTCTCCTTGCGGACACCACTATTAAGCGGACACTCCTTTTAGGCGGACAAATTTGTTGGAACCGGACAATTTTTTTTGGTTAAAAAATTCTGAAACCTTCCTTTTGTTAATAAATATATATCAAAATTTCGCAGTTATCTCTCTTAAGCGGACACCTCCAATAAGCGGACGAAATCGACAAAACCGTGAGTGTCCGCTTATAGGAGGTTTCACTGTATATGGGAATTCGGTTGGATGAATGAATTCTAGAACAAATTAAAGTAAGATTAACCTATTCTTAAGTGTCAAAAGAAGCCCAGCGCGTATTTGAGGGGGGTGGGGTAACGTGGTATGATTACTCCTTCTTGACAAAAAAACATCGACTTTTAATTAATAAATATCGGGCTAACCGCACAATTAGCCCCCTCCCTAGCACTAGGAAGTTCTGCGAATTGAAATTTTCGATTCGATTGTTTTCAGAGCTTCGCTTCTCGATTTGTTGTGGCCTGTATTTATTCCTGTAGGTATAGGATTGAAACCACAGAACACCAAAGGGAAGAAATGCAAACTACGTGTTAAACCGTTGGTAACACGAGAATAACCTTAACACGGTCCAGAAAGAGAGAAGACTATAGCTCTCTGTCTAGATCAAACATGTCGGGACACAGCTGATTTTTGTCAAAATAAATCAGCTGATATCACAGAACACCAGCTGAGCTGATATTAGTTAAAATAAATCTGCTGGTCAGTGAAAATCAGCTGTTGATGGGAAAAACGTTTGTTTTTGTTAAAATTTATTTTTTCAGAACCATCCCATTTAAATCATGGCATACTTTTTCCATTAAATTTGCACAAAAATATCGTCAAATAGTAAAACTTTGTGGACAATAATTTTTTTACAAAATTTATGGAAAATACCAAAACTTTATAGGAAATGGTTCTGAAAAAATACATTTTAAACAAAAACAAACTTTTTTTACCATCATCAGCTGATATTCAATGAACAGTATTATATTAATATTTAAAAATTAATTAATAAACATATTATAGTACTTACCAGCTTTTTTACTGCTAAAGATACATTTATATGAACTGTGATATTGTTATTTCAGTGTTGAGCAGATAGTAAACTAAAACACTTTCCGTGATAGACACAGTTTATTGAACTTAAACACTTTTCCGGATAGACAGTTCGCTCAATTAAAACCCTTCCCAGGACAGATCCTGCGCCGAGGGGCTGATCAATGCGCTTCGGACTAATAAAAATCAGTAAAAATTAGGTCTTGGCAGGACCTTTGGTTTGGTATTATTCGTTAGTCATTTTTGTCTTTTTTTTATCACTTTATACCTAAATAAGACCAAGAAGGACTTACAGGACCAACAAAAATATGGATTATGTAAAGAATTGTACACAATTTTTGCTATTGATCAGCCTTTCTCCCTGCAATGAATTGCAAGACAAGCAGTGATAGAACCACCATACAGCAAGACCTTCTGCAGGGCAGAGGTGCTCCCACCAACTAAACCTTTTTAATTTCGCTGAAATCATTTTTTACTTATCACTGTGTGTGTGTGTGTGATCACTCCAGCCCTTCGGGCTCTCTATGGAGCCTCTCAGCAACCCTGTGCCTTGCTGCATTGTAGTTCTGCCACTGTTTATAAAATACACATTATACAGGGTGTTTCATAATTCAATAACTTAATTTTAGTGTTGAATTCCTTAAGTGGTTTCAAGGCAAAATTTTTATATAACCTTAAACGCCTTGTTTTAAAGTTTCTTTTATTTAGTTTTTTATAGCTCTTGTACTTTTCGAGATATTTAGTTCAAATTTGGCATATTAAGCAATAGGCACTACACTTTTAGACATGCCAAATAATAGTAAACATGTACAGAGTGACCCTTTTTCAGGGGTCATGTCGCCTTTTCCCCCAGAATTTTTTTGTTTTAAGCCACTGGTAGGGAGAAGTAGGGATTTTAAAACAAGAAATAAAATCTTTGTTTCATTTGCAAACTTTTTTGTTTTTCTGAAATTTTTTTGCATCTTTAACCATTTTAGAGAAAATCGCTGTTGCACCAAAGGCTGCTATCATAAAATAAAAAATGCTCCAGTATGGTATGGCGAGTATATCAAAATAAACAAATTAATTAAAACCTATTTGACATGCCCTAACTTGTAGTGCCTATAAGTAAATATACGAGCCAAATTTGAGCTAAATATCACAAAAACTGTAAAAGCTATATAAAAAAAGTAAATTTAAACACCCTGTATCTCTACTACTAAGTGTTTGTAGACGTTTGTTTATATAAACTTTTTGTCTTGAAATCACTCTAGGAAATTATCTTTAAAAATATTCTATTGAATTTCACAACACCCTATATAATCCATTTTGGCTTACATGCATTACGAATAATGTTTCAATATTGCACTAGTGCTATAATACAAATCCTATTTATTTTTTTGTTGTAGTCTGCAGTTTTTTGTAGCGGTTGACAAGAATATGCCTGCTTCCCCCATTAAAAAACAAGCACATTGAATATAATGCAAGGCTAAATCCTCTCCCCCTTGAGCATTACATATTTCAAGAATGTAGTCAAACTCATTAGGTAATATAGGCACACTATATCCCCAAATGTTAAATACAATACAATTGGGAGCTTTCATTGGAGCAATATGAACTCACTATTATATGTAATAAAAATAAGACAAAATGGGCCACTTGTATATACAGTTTGACTTATTGTATCTGATCCTCAGCACAGAAATCAAAAAATATGTTTTTACACAATACACAAGTCAAATTTTATGAATTTATATGATTTTGTGGATGTCCTGATATTGTATAGTTTTGAATTTTACACAATTGGGCTTTATGTTTTGTGTAAAAATATATTTTTTGATTTCGGTTCCGAGGGTCGGATACCATTAGTCAAACTAGATAAGATTACTTAACAAAGTAATGTGAACTTTCTATTTTATGCCTAATTTACCCATAACATAATGCACAATGGAAAGATTTAGTGTTTATACTTTATGTCTACAATACTAAGGAAATGGAAACAGAGATATTAAAATTAAGCAATGAGTTTGTTCATTGAACATTAAGTTTTTGGGTAAACCAGGCCTTACTTAGAAAAATGCCATGATAATATAAGTTATGTGAATAATGACCTGTTCTAGTTTAAAGATTTCTGAAGTTTTGACATGTAATAGAATTTGCAGACAAAATAACAACTACCTTTTTCAGATAGAACAGTCACACCCCCCACCATATTCAAAAGTTTAAAAAATATATATTTTTTTTACATGTGTCAACAAGTGAAAAAAAACATTTTTTGACATTACAATTGACATGTAAAAAAAATTATTTAGTTGTTTTCTTTTTTCACAAGCTATAAAATATTGTTTGTAAATAGAATCCTCTTTTGGGGGACCAACAAAAAATTTTATGTTAAAAAGAAAACCTGTCTAAAATAAATAAATAAAAATAAATAAACCAAAAAAAACTTTGTAAAATTTTTATTTTAAAAGATTTTACAGTAAAAATTGCGAATAATAAATAATTACTACTATCACTACCATAAGAAATTATTATTATTTTTTTACTTCACCAAACCAAACTTTCCACTAAGATTGTTAAAAAATTTAGATTTATTAAAATAAAACTAAGTGAAACTTTATAAAACACCTTAAAAAACATGACTGCTGAAGCTCCAACTGACACCTGTTCAAAAAACATAGCATTACTACCCTGATTACAAATTTAGCTTTGAGATTACATTGTCCGGTAATTATGCAGAATAAAATATTATTTTACAGCTTATGCAGTGTCGCACCCAGGAATATGTCTTGGGGGGGGGGGGGGTGCGAGGCTTCATGATGTCGTATTTCATGCTATTTTTTGTGTTTATTCATGAAATATGTGGAAAATATATAAAAAAAAATCTTAGGTTTGGGGCCCCCCGCCTGGCTGCGCCCATGGCTTATTGCATTACAGATTTCTTGACATTAGCCCAAGATTTACATGGCATTATTGGCAAAACAGTACAAATTACAGGTTAGCTGTTACCACTTGGTTAGTACTATCTGAGGGGAACACAAAGCTGCCTTTGCAAAATTAAAAAACAGTGTGTTTTACTTAAAAATAAAACAAATTTTCATTCATTTCCAAACAAAGCATGCAACTTGTTTGTTCTGTCTCTCTTTAAGTAACATCATCTGAGTGAGAGAGAGGACACAAAAGTTGCATGCATGGAAAAGTTGCACAGTCCGAACAGGGTATTAGGCAATAAAAAATGCTATTTATAAAACTCAAGGATACTGTTTCAGTTCCATATTGACACATCTCTTTCTCCCCAGAAAAGAACAGGTATGTGCCATGATCAAATTGATACAGTAAAGTTGAGTTTATAGTTGGGGCTGTAAAGCTGGTTTGTCACTATGAAAGTTTCTCTAAAATGCATGTAACCATCTCATTCCAAGTGCCATCATCGGATATAGTGACATGGGTTTGATGCAGTCAGAACAGGGCTTAAGTCAAACTTATTAAGCAGGGAGGCAGGAATTTTAAAGCTATATAGCAATACCAATAACAAACAAAGCCATATTGCCATAAAGTAAGCAGTAAGATGCAACAAAAAATGTATTATCCTACAAACATGGGTCTACACAGTGGAATATATGTCAGGGGCAGCCCCCCCCAAAAGCTAAGTTTTTTCTAATATTTTCCACATATTTCATGACTACAAACATAAAATATGGCCTCATGGGGTACCACCCCCCCCCTACCTATATTTTACAGATCAAAATTTTAATGACCTTTTTATACATTTCGATATTGCAGCGTATTGTTTGAGGTTAAAACAAACCCTAACTAATAAATCACAGCTGCTACCACACCCAAACAGTTACCTATCTATCTATCACTTAGGTACAGATCAGGTTTAAACTAAAAACCAACTACTATCCCCTTGGATTACCTTCTACCACCAAAAAACAAACTACTACCAACTTTTGCTACCTTCTACCAGCAATAAAGTAACTACTTCCACCTTCCCCTAGCTTCTACCAGCAAAAAACCAACTACTACCAAGTTCCCCTAGCTTCTACCACCAAAAAACCAAATACTACAATCATAATCAAAGGAGGTAGTAGTTGGTTTTTTAGTGGTAGAAGATAAGCGTTGGTAGAAGTTGGTTTTTTGGTGGCAGAGACTAGGAGAAGATGGCAGTAGTTGGTTTTTTAGGGGTAGAAGCTCAGCGAAGGTAGTAGTAGTTTGTTTTTTGGGGTTAGAAGTAGGGGAAGGTGGTAGTAGTTGGTTTTTTGGGGATAGAAGCCACAGAAGGTGGTAGTAGTTGGTTTTTTGGTGGTAGAAACTAAGCGAAGGTGGTTTTTGGCATAAAACTGTGTCGCAGCTGAGTGATAGATCACTGTAACTCTTCAGAAGAAGTAACAACTTAGACTTATTAAGTTAGAACCTATTTGTTTTTATCATAAACAAGGCGGCCTTACTTAAAATAGAAATTTCCATTGTTCATAGTGGAAAGTATGAAGTAAGCCTAAATAAATGAACTTACCCCTTACCTTACTTTAACGAACAATAAATCCACCTTAAAACTCACTGGTATGGGGTCGTTGAATTGACTGCTTTTTATATGCTGCTCCTTGTTTTTTATACTGCTGCTGCTTCTTTTTTACACTGCTACTGCTTGTTAGACTCACAAAATATGCCGATCTAGTACACAATGATTTGATTTTAGATTTTTTTTTCAAAAATCAGATTGAGGGGAACCACCCGACAAAAATGACATTCACCACAGAATAAATTCAGGTGTGTCGCGTGTCTCGCTTTCTGTCTGTTCTGGTGGGCTCTCTCTCTTTCCCACAACAGCAGTCAAACCACAGAACAGGATGACACTGTCAAACGTCATTATGTTTAGTTCCAATTTAGTCCCTTGTCCAGATCGCAAGCGCTGTTCGCGCTGTTATATTCCGTATGTCATTTTCACGGGGGTGATTGAAACTAACAAATATCTACCGTGCGTCTAGTAATCTCTCGTGTTTGGCACTGATTTACAAACTGCTGACTCCTTCGAAATCGTGGTGCAGGTGTGACGCAGACTCGCTGGCGCCTTGCGTCGGCATTCCTTTAGGTGTGCACGTGCATTTCGGCCTTTAGTTCAGTCTTTTTAAGTGCAAGAAAAAGAAAACTTCGTTTTCGTCTTCAAAATATTTTGGTTTTGTCACCTAAGAAGCGGTGTGGTGCGATACTGCAAAGGGATTTGTAAGGCTCCACTACACATATAGCGTACCAGTTGGGTAAACTACTTGTCCATTACGGTCACTATATAACGAAGTTCCTTCTAGTTGTCCATATGTGTAGTGGAGCCTTGGATGATGCTCTGTATACATATGACTGATCTGTTTTCCCAGACATTGAGAACCAAAGTAGCCTATTTCCAACATAATACATGTAAATCTTATATCTAGAAAGATAGATACATTAACCTCTCTCTGTATTAACATAACTTATTTTTTAACAACAAAAACAAAACAGATTCTTGGCTACAAAAATAGACACGCAGAATTCATGACATTTGAACAGTGCTATCGCATAGGTATTATAGGTAGCGAGTTATTTTTGGCGCTTTGCGACTATACATCCTTTTCTTAAAATTCATGCAACTTTTTTAACTCTCTCTCTCTCTCTAAGTGCCATCCTCTGAGAGAGAGAGAGAGAGAGAGAGAGAGAGAGAGAAAGGGCACGCATCAAACAATAGTTGTATGAGTTTAATGCATATAGTCAGAACAGGACTTAAAATCAGCTCTAGGGACTAATGAGAAAAATGTGTTCTATGACCACGAGCCCGTCGAATAGCAAAAAATCAAAATAGTAATAGTTTAGGCGAGGCAAGGTTTAGTCAGTTACGCTATTATGACTTTCGTAGAAATCGTAAGAATATTAATAAGACTTACCTTTGTTTAGGTATAGCTGGACGAATAACACAATGCCCTCAAATTTTATTTGACGTTTATTTTGCTATATTACATATACAGCTGACTATAATACACATAACATCTAAATTTTATTATAAAGAGGGTTTTGATATTTTAGCTTTGATGTTGAGAATAGTGTGGGACACACACAACTTTTAAAAGTTCGAAATATAAGGCATTAAAATTTGGACTTATTGGAATTATTGAAATAAAGCCAGGTACAATTTTGACACCTTCACATTGTAATATCAGCTGTGATCTTTCAACACACGGCCTTTGTTTACTATATGAACCGGAATAAATAGTGCCTTCTTTTATTAATTGAAAATAAATGACGAAAGTTTTAAATTCGACTTTGGAATGTCAATTTTGAAAGATGAACTGTCAGTTTTCAATGTAAATGTGTCAAAATAGTGCCTGGCACAATTATAACCTGGCTGTATTTCAATAATGCTCTAATGTAGATTTGTCCGGCTTTCAAAATGTACCTTTAAATAAAAAATGCACAGCAGCAGCCCTAGTTACAATATTTGGTTGATATTTCATACATTTTGTGAAATATTACACCTGCAATCTTTGAAGTCTTGAATTCTAAAGAATTTTCTTTTTCCATCTCTTACAATAGGGTAAGATTTAGTGGGTTTTTAACATGATTTTTTAGCGGGAAGTGTATACGATATCGGCAGATAAGCATAATATAATATGTATAATTTTAAAATGAATGAAAGTTCGATGTAAAAATGCTATAAAATACATTTTTAGTATATGTTTTTTGATAATTTTAGTATTGGTTTAGCGCCTTTTTTAATTTTTTTTGGGTCATGCATACCGTTTGATAAATCCCTTTGGTCATAGATTTAGAGTAAAAACTCATAACTCTGGTAAAAATTCTTTAGATATATTACTTCTATAAAATCTTGTATCACAGTAGTTATCTATTTTCAAATAAACATAACCATCCTAATTTTTTCTTTAAAAGAACGAAGGGCATTTTTTGTAACTATGGAGATCCGGTCAGTGATTGAAATTGAAAAATTGGTATAGATTTTTTTTATTTATGTTCCATTATTATATTCGAGTATAGATTTTTCAATAAAAAAAGCTTCCGCAAACTTAAATCTTAGCTTATGCTTCCCAGGCTTAATTTTGCTGGTGAGTTGATGCCCAGAAATTTACAGTCCTTACAAATATGTTTTATGTCTTGTCCGTCTGAACACCTTTATTAAAAAAGGTGTAAATCAAACTTATAAAAAATCTTGACAGTTGAAAAATTCTCATGTTAAAAAAAAAATTTCTTACATTATTTGAGGCGTCATTAACAAAAATAAATGGTTCCATGGTTCTAAGTGAACTCCACGCTATATCAACCTTAAAAAGAGATATTTCAGAAACGGAAACTCCTATGAAATGTTTAGTAGGACTATGTACACAAGCCAGCCAAAATTACTTAATTAATTAATTACGGAAGAATATATTTGAAAAGTAGGCTAAAAAAGCTGTTTTATTTTTTATTCTTGATGTATTTTTTAGCCATTAGGAGTTAGCATTTAAAAAAGTTTTGTTTATTTAAAAAAATCTCCAATAAATATTTTAAAGTGCATGGTATTGTGAGGTTATGGAAACATATGCTTTTGGTATGGTGTTGCCGTATGTCCTTTATTTAATGAAAATTGTTTTAAAAGAACATGTTGGCAAAGAGAGAAAAAGGTCCGTATGTTGAAAAATGGTTGACAATAAAAATTAGAAGATTAAGAAATCCAATGCAAGTGCAAAATGTATTTGTCCTAGGTACAAAGAACCATACATTGATCCTCCGGATGTAGATTGGAAACAGTGTGATCAATGTGCTGCTTGGTACCATGAGAATTGTACCGTATCACACAGGCGGGTTTTAAGAAAAAGCTGGCCATAACCTCTAAACATTAAAAAGCCCTGTTTAATTGTAAAATTGCTATTAGTGCAATCACTGATGATCATACTAGGCCGTGACACATTACACGCCTAATTTGAAAAACAATGCCATAGTAATGACAGATGAAATGTCCATTTAATTTTTTATGTTATTTGCGTTACTTAAATTTACAAAAGTTGATGATTAAAACTTGCACCTATTATCAAAAATAATTTTTTTGAACATGGATTTTGAATCTAGCTATTTATTGTACGTATTTAACATTGTTTTTTATTTTATTGGTAATATTTTAAACCGGTTTAAAGGAACTGCTGCAAAAAACTTTTTAAATTTTAATTTTCTGAAATAGAACTTCACTAAATGTTTCAACTTCATCCAACTTTATTGACATTTTTGGTCCTATTAAGTGCATGCATATGTTTTCTAAGTAACAAAGTCAGTTTCAGCTGCGGAGTTATGCGGATCGAGTCAAAAAGTTAAAATTTCTTTTTGTGTATATAAAAATTGTCCAGTGAAAAATACGTACATAATATGCAGAAATTAATAAATCCGTTTTCTTAGCTCTAATAATAATGGTTTTTGTAAACCAAAAGTATATTTATTATGTCACATGTATTCTGATTTCATTTTTACCTTCCTAGCCCGCGCAGCAATGGCTAGAGAAGGTATTATTTTCGGCAACAAAAAAAATTGAGATAACACTGAAAATGTTATTTTGGTGTATTGTATCTTAGCAATTTTATCGTGACGTCTGTCCGTGTGTGTCTGTCTGTATTTAGGTGGGTGTATAGATATCTGCTCGGCGCAAGCCAAATAAAAGGGTGGGGGTAGACTTCAAAAATTAGAGTATATGTGAAAATATGGCGTGTGTGATATCAAACGAAGGGTAATTGAGTCTGGAGTTACACAAAATACATTTTAGTTTATTTTTAAAAAGAGGGCGGAAGCTCGGGTGGTAGTAGATTTGAAAAATTAGACTTTAAGGGAAAATATGGCGTGTGTCATAACAAACGAAAGGTAATTGAGTCTGGAGTTAAACAAAATACATTTTAGTTTTTTTTTATGGGGTGGGGTAAATTTCAAAAATTAGAGTTTAAGTCAAAATATGGCTTATGTGGTATCAAACGAAAGGTAATTGAGTCTGGAGTTGAATAAAATATATTTAATTTTTTAGTTAAATATATTGGCTTACACGCACAGTATAACTATCGTACCTAGTGTGAGCTTAGGTGCCCAATATTGGCACAGCTAGACAATATACTCTATTGATAACGAAAGACGGAAAAAACAGATATAGTTCAATTAAATTTTTTTGCAAAAATATCACATTGTTTTATGTAATTGCGAATTATACATACCTACATGCTGGTTAAAACATTTTTTCATGGAGCTCTGCAATTATTAAAATCAAATAATTCAATATCTTAAAAGTTTATACATTCAAAATTCTGGTTTCAACGATTTTTTAGGAAGCATTTTAATTAATTAGTAAAGTTCCAAATTTTATTTTTTTGTGCGGGGTCCTTAAAGAATTTTTCTTCTTTATCTTTTTTAAACAATAAATCATATATTTTTTATTACTATATGCAATTTTAGGGGGCTCTATATGGATCTTAGGTTTTGACCAGCTTTTTCGTAAAATCCGCCTGTGTGCGTATACCCAGGCCTCGGAATTTTTTTTTGGGAGACCTGTAGCCAATATTCAGAGTGAGTTTTAAAGCTAATATATTGCGTACTCTTAGGCGCCTATCTGCGGACTCTTAGACGCCTATCTGCGGACTCTTGGCTGGGCGGTCTCCTAAGAGTCCGCACTTGCAGCGTCTTTTAATTTTTGCCGTGTTTTTTTTTAGTTTAGAGTTTATGTTTTTGTTTGTACGTGTTTTTGTTACCAATGGAGTAAACAATATTAGTTTAATAAAGCAGTATTAAAATTTAGTTTTTATTATTTTTGACAAGCGATTTTCTACTAAGTGTGTGCTCTTATTTAAAAAAAAAAACATTACCTTCTTTAGCCATTGCTGCGTAGGCTATACCACATTTCTTTACATTTCAATTCCATCTAATTTGACATGTTTATTTATAAATTACATTCAATTATTTGAAAAAAAAAGTTACTCATAGGTAAAATATTGTACCTAACACATGCGGAAAGTGTCTTTACCACCCTTGACGGATTGACCGAACTCCGCTCCGTGTCGTTCGGCCAACTGCCATCGCGTGCGGTAAGGTATAACTTTCCGCACTTGTTAGGTAAATAACTATATCATTTGTTTAATTTAAATTATCTTTCATTACATTAAACAATGTACAGAAAAAGCAAAATAGTTAAATTTAAATTTCTGATATTATTAAGTTTCATATATTTAAACTAAATGAATTTGAATCATCGTAACATATTGTTAATTTAACGCTTTGGTGTTTTTAGTGTTCATGTCATGATTTAAAATTCATATTTTTAAAATAACAATACCATTCCATTAGAAATGGTTTACGTTGGTATATATTATCTATTATTAAACTCTATATCATAATTTTTGAGGTAACTTTTTGATAGTTATCAGCTGTTTACCATTACAAATAACATAGGCCAACGAAAAAAAATTGTAAAAAGTTGTCTCAAAAATAAATGAATAATATGAACTGTACCATCTAGGCATAGGCCGCAGTACTACATTTGACACTTATTTCAATTTACCAGTTCCACATATAGGGAATTATGTTAGATAATGGGCAAAACTACTGTTTTGGAATTTTTAAATAGCAGTGAAGGCAGTTGCTGCTTTTTCCAAATCGTGGCTTTGCAAGACTTTTCTCTATGCAAATTTTTCCTCGGAAAAAAAATTTTCATTATATAATTTTAAAAATACAGCTTAGTAATTTTAACAATATCCATTTATTAGAGACAATTTAGGAATAAAAACTTAAAATTGGGATGAAAAGATTCATATCAAGGACAAAAAATAACAAAAAAAAAATTAAGTGTTTAATATTTTAAACGCGTTTGCATGCCATTAGTGACCGATTCTATCAATCATGTGGTAAACATTACACTCCTAGTAGAGTATTTATGACTTTATGAGAAAAAACTCTGAATTTTTAAAAAATAGCGGAAAACCCTTGTGACAAAAGTGACTTGTTATCCCTCGACGCAAACTGTTCACCTCGGCATAAAAAAGTGCAACATTTATACTTTGGTCTATAATATAATTTTCTGTTCCTTACATTATGCATGAGGAATAAGAATTCTTTACTACCGGTACAGGTAATATTATAGGTGTCCCCAAGGACTTGACTTATTGATCCTCAACTCACGGAAACTCTCGACGGCCATATTGGATTCCTTTCCTGCTTTCCCGTCGACGCTCGCACAAATAACCGGAATATCCTCGCGTTCGTTAGTCGCCATGGAAACGCTGCCTTGTATTATGAATAGGCTGGAAGCGTTTTCCTGTTGGCCTTTCAGCCAGCGTTTCAGGCAAGCCTAAAAGCCATCAAAAGGAACGACGCAGAATTTATTATTGAACTAGACACCTTAAAAGTTATATTATGTACTTTTTGGAATACAAAAAATCTAGAACAATAAACAATAAAAATTACTACTACCACAACGACAGAGATCTGTAGCTTATGACAGTCTATCTATCTATCTAGCCTTCTTCGATCTATCTTTGGACATAGCAAGGCATCTTTTTAGACTATATTGTGTATCCATTTGGATACGCAGGCCTTCAGATTGGATACCCAGTAAACAGGAAATGAATACCTACTTTAGGGCCTTGGCCTTTTATAAAATATAATTAAAATATGATACCTAAAATACAGGGTGTTCAAATAACTTTTGGCCAAGTTATAGCATTTTTTAAGTTTGGAAAGTAGGGAAAAACCATGAATTTTTAAAATATCAGATTGAACAACGTTGCTTTTTTCCAAGAAAAAATAGATAGGTTAAGGATACAGTGCGGCCAAATAATCTTTGGAATAGGTATAAATTTCTCAATTCCTAAGAAATAATATTTTTATGAGCTATTAAATTTACACAAAAGAAATTGAAATATATTTTTGTACATGTCTAAAGGCCCCTTAAAACAAATATAAAATAATAACATTAGCACTATATTTTAACGATTTTTTAAAACTTGTTGAAGAAAAGAACAGATTTTTAGATGTCGATTTTCTGTTATGATTTTTAAGGATTTATAGCAAAAAATAAAATAATAGCTGTTAAGTTCATATGGCACCCTTTATCTAAAAAACGAAGAGGTTTAGTGTAAAATATAATAAGAAAAAATCCTTCTTTTGATCTTTTCTACCACCTATTATTACATCCTGATATTATGACAAACAATTATATAACGATTGTCTTCTAAATCCTGTCTGTATTAATTTTCTCATAAATAAATTTTTGCCGAACCGATTTTAATAAAATATAAAAAATTTTTAAAACGGCTGTTTATTGTTATATTTTTCGAAAATTTTTTGATTTTTTTCGGAAGCATAGAAAAGTTATACAGATTGTACGATTGCCTTGCCATTTCTATGTGTATTCATTTCCTCATAAATTCATTATTACTAAACCGACAATAAAATAAAAAGCATCATGGCGAAATTCTTCGCCATCTCTAAATGTAATATGGCTTACTAAATCGAATTTGACCCTCCATAAAGGATAGCTGTTTCTTATGTTACGAGAAATTTTTTGACCCTTTTTTGAATTTATTTATAAGATCTAGATCCACCACTCACAATGAAGTACTAGTCATAAAAAATAAATCCTCGCAACATACAAAGAAGTAATCCTTCCAAGAAGGACAAATTTGACTTTTTTCCAACATCTTGGATTTTAAAATGTCGGAAAATTTCAATAGTTTTGTTCAAGGAGCAATATTTCTTTTTTTTATTGAAATCGGTTCAGTGAATTTATAAGGAAGTTATTGCAGACAGAAGTTAAAGCAGCAGTTGGAATAACAATTATTATTTAAAGAACCACTAAACGGATTTTGTAGATTTTAGAGAATAAAAGATTTTTATTATATATTTTATTTTTATTTAAAGAACCACTAAACCGAATTTAATGAATCGTAACTAGATGCATGAGGGTGGCGAAAACACAGCGTTTTTACGATTTCTAAAAATCATCCGTAATACAAAAATAAATAAGGCTCTTTGAAAAGGGCAAGTTTGATTCTGTCAGCCACCTTAAATTTTATAATATCAAAAAGTCTTTCTGCTTAAAAGCGTAATCAATTTTCTGCAAAGTTCTGTCTGTTCCATTAACATTGCTAGTTTAGTTCAAAAGTTATAACAAGAAACATTTTAGTAGTAGATATGAGTACCGGGTTTAATTACAGTTTTTTTTGATTATATATAGAAATACACCCTATAATACTCCAAAAACTCTTTCAAGACGAATTTTTAACTAGTTTTGGGTAAAATCGGGGGGGGGGGGGGGGGGGAGCGGGCACACAAAACGGCGGCGGGCCTTTTAAGGAATTTGGATACGCAGTAAAAAATCACTAAAAGATGCTCTGGGACATAGGCCTCCCCCAATATTTTCTACTCTTCTCTGTCTGTCGCCGTCTTCATCCATCTAGTTCCCGCGTGTTTCTTTAAAGCGTCCGCTCATCTCATTTGGGGTCTCCCCTACTTCTTTTATTTTCCCCAGGTCTCCAGTTTATAATACATTTGTTCCGTCGATCGTGATTTTGTCTGATATTATGACCGGTAAATTTCCATTTTAATTTTGCTACCAAATCTCTGATATCCCTTACTATTGTTTTATTTCTTATCCATTCATTCCTTTCTTAATCTGTTAGCTTTACATGTAACATTTCTCTTTCCATTGATCTTTAGGCTTTTGTTACCTTATCCCTGTTTGTTTTGGTAAGTGTCCAGGTGTAGGATCCATAGGTAAGTACAGAAAGGATACATTGGTTATTCACTTTCGTTTTGAGGATATTTTTTTTATTTTTTAATATGTAGCTTAATTTACCGAATGCCGCCCATGCCAATTTACTCTTCTCTTGACTTCTGCTGTTTGGTTTTGTTTTTTTAGTTTAATAATTTGTCCTAGGTATATATATTCCTCTACTTGTTCTATTTTCTTTTGGTTGATTCTGATCGTAATATCTTTATCTGTGTTTGTTATAATTTTAGTTTTGATGTAGTTCATACTTAAGCCTATATTTTTAGCTGCTGTATCCATTTCTTCCAGCATTTTTATCAGTTTTTCTTTCTTGCCTGTTATTAAGGCGATATCATCAGCATATCTTAGGTGGCTCAAGTATTGTCCGTTTACTTTGATGCCTGCCTATTTCTTCCCAATCTAAGCTTTTAAAAACATTTTCTAGGGCCTGGTTAAATATTTTAGGGGATATTGTGTCACCCTGTCTGATACCTCTTTTTATGCGGATTGGCTTGGTTCCTTCGTAGATTTTGATTGATGTTGTTGCTTCGCTATATAATATATTGGCTATTAAATCTGTATATTAGTGATCTATTCGGCTATTAATTAAAGATGCTGTTTGGTTTTTTTGGCTTTGGTTCCTTGGTGGATTTTGAATATTGGCTATTAAGTCTGTATATTCGTGATCTGCCCAGTAATTGGTTAATTACCACTAAGGAATTACATTTACCTATTGCGAAGTAATCCCTAACACATTCACAACGCAGTGTCAAATAAGCGTTCTAAAACTTTCCCATTTTTAACGTAACCGTAGCTGTTGTAGTGGCGTGTTTTGGCTCACACCAGGATTTATTAAGATCTTATAACTTAAAACATCTACATCAGGGTCTAGTAGACTTGACCTCAATGGGTTTAAGTGTATTTTTTTAATATTTACAGGTCAAATAGCTATAAAGATTTGTTCGCGCTAACGTGAAATAGCATAGTAAGCATTTCACAGTTAGTTTAATATCACAATAACTAACTCTAGAAATAAAGAAAATCCAAAAAATTTATATAGATATGTCATTTTTCGGAAATCTAGTCCGTGCAGTAATAGGATTCCCGTAAGAAATAGTCTCAAATTGTAGTACTACCCCTAAAGTGTTGGTTAAAGTTCGAAAATCTATAGAAATAATACATTTTCTACTTAATAAGCAAATAACTTAAAACCAAATCTGTCAATACATTACCGTATTAAATACGTACCAATATTTAATATAAAAAGACTTTTTAGATTCGTTTTTTAGTCACACATCTGCCAAAACAAGTGCAAATCCGTTTATTCATCGCTAACTTGTCTAAATAATTAACATGTAAAATATAGCGGACAGTTGTCAGCTGCCACTGTCTTACACCGTTTTTGTTATACATCTCCTAGTGACGTTTGGAGGCTTAAAAATTGCTGCCATTTTTTTCGAAAATATTATACTTTTTTATTTATTTTTAAGTTTTTAGTGGATATAATGCCATTGTTACAACGAAAAATGATGGTCTATGTTATGGTATTCATAAACAAATTATAAAAAGATTAAAAACTATTGCATCCAACGAAAAAAAATGAGTTAGCGTCAACCAAAATCTAGACTCTCTAACTTTAGAACCTAGAACTTAGTAAATACTGGTGCAATAGTCTCTAAAATCGTTTAAAAGTGGATTTTCTCAAAAATTTTGTTAAATGTATTGTGCATGTGTTATTGCCATTTACACCAGTATTTACTAAAGGGTCTACAGTACTAAGTGCTACAATCCTGGGTTTAAAAGACTTCATTTTGGTTGAAGGTTTAACTTATTTTTCCCGTGAATGCAATAGTTTTTAATATTTATATAAATTGTTCATAAATACCTTGGGATATGGGTAATCTTTTTTCATTGTAACAAACACATTATTTCCACACAAAGGTTATAAATAAATAAAAATAATCAAATCTTTTGGTTTAACAATGGTAGCCATATTTAAACCTCCAAATGTCACTAGGAAATGTCAAACAAAAACGGTGTAAGTCAGTTTCAGCTGTCCCCTATATTTTACATGTTAATTTTTTAGACAAGTTAGCGCCGATTAAACCGAAGGTCGATTGTTTTAGTGAATGAGTAATTGAAAAGGGATTCTAATATATCTTGTGGTTTTTACAGTATTTAAATATTGATACATATTTAATACGGTAATGCATCTACAGATATAGTTTTAAGTTATTTATGTATTATTTAGCTTTGAATATTTTTGTATGTAAGTTTTTTTGTCAATCATGGATTATTTCAACCCCTTAGGGGTGGTACTACACAACAACCCATTAGGGGTGGTACTACAATTTGAGACTATTTTTAACGGGAATCCTACGACTGCACGGACTAAGTTTCCAAAAAAAGACATTTGGTTACAAAATTTTTATGTGGTTTTTCTTTATTTCTAAACTTAATTTGAATTTATATGAGATGAAACTCACTGAGAAATGGTTACATATTGCAGATTAGGGTGAACCAAATCTTTGCAGTTATTTGATCTGTGAGTATTAAAAAAATACACTTAAACCGGTCGGTATCAAGTCTATAGACTTGATACTTAAACCCGGTCTACAATGCTAAGTCTTAAGGTCTTAGTAAATACTGGTGTTAAAGTCCATATTTTTCTTAAAGTGGCCGCAACGGGGTGTTTTAGTCTAATAATAATTTTTCTTAGTCATCTTAGCTTAGCTATAAACTTGATCATAAAATTCCTTAACGTATAGTCATTTAAAAAAACCTTTTGAGCATTCAAAAATAAAGAAACTCCAAATTTTTTCTCCTGTGTACGTGATGTCCTCTTTAGGATGTTCACGAAAAGAAGAATTTAACACAAGAATGTCGAAAAATGTAATCTCGAAAAACTCAGGTGTCCAAGTTTGTATGGTTATTCATTGTTGGTGTGCAGGTGTACTCTGATGATGGTATACTTCTTCTTTTAACGTTATATTGCACACCGCTAAGAAAGGTATCCGTTTTAAGAAGAAGAATTGTTTGTTTTTTGATTTCGTATACCTAAATATACAGTATAAGTGCATTTAAAAGTGTTCAGAAAAAATATTTTTTATGTAAAAGAATATTTCTGAAAATTTTTAAGATACATGTAGTCAGGGGCGGATTTGGGTATGTAGGATTTTTGGGCATTGAAGAAAATGGAGGCCCTTTCAAATAACAAATTATATTATTCATTTTGTCTACAGATTTAGAAAAAATAATTTTGTGGGGGGATTTCAGTTTGCTTTGACACTGTACAAAATAAATTTTATGCCTAATCTGATGAATTTCATTGTGTTAAATGTTTAAAAAAGGAATTTTCGGTCGTTCTACAAATTCCCTGCAGCCTGTTCCTGTATCCCAGGAGTCTGTTCATTCTCGCAATGCTCTTGTCTTTTGGTTTTGGTAACGCTCAGAAGTGGTTTCGGGCCTACAAGCCGCTTCCGCGCAATGGCGGCGCGTGGTGTACAACTTAGGGGGCTTACACCCAACAAAAATTGCGGCGCAGGCGAATTTTTTTTTTGAGTGCCACCACTATCTTTTTTGGGCCATCGAATGGGCCATTAGATTATATCGCCCCCTTAGAGCAACAACTAGATAACTCGAAATTTATGCATTTTGAGTTATCCAGTTAAAACTATTAATGCAACATTTGGATATCCTGTACGAGCAACCAAACTTGTTTAAACACTTGACCCACTAAGCACAAAATCGTAAAAAACTTTAAATAAATGTTGAAAAAAATGTTTTTTTAGCACAAATTTGTGTTAAAATTTTGACATTAAAAAAACATGTAGAAAATCCTAACAAAAATTTCATGTAAAAGCATTACCAAAAATATATTTCTTAATAACGTTAAGAAACCAATATTTAAAAAACCATAATTTTATTAACATTAAAAATAATACCATCAATATATGGTTATTTTTATAATGTTTTTCCTAGATCTCATTTCTAACGTTGAATTTAAGAAATATGAAGCTAATAAATGTTTTGTATTTTAAACATTAAAAAATAATGATACTATAGAGGGCGCTGTCGCAGAGTTCCACTACCAGAATGGGCCATCGCCATTTTTAGTTGCGTTTCGCTGCAAGTTCATACGAGTCGGTAGCAGATACGCTTTGTGCAATTTTCGTTAAAATATTTACCTTTTGTAGAAACAAACATGGTAAATTACAAGCACAGTTATTAATAATGATAGTGAATATATATTTGGATAGGAATATACACCAGTTGTGTGGAAAAGATGGTATAGTTAAAAAACAACAAATTTGTATGCAGTGATTTAAATGAAGCATCACAAAATTAGGTAAGAAAAGTAAACAAAAGTAAAAAAATTGTTTGTATGGAATATCGCATACCTAACGTTATAGGTAATCAGACAGGGAATGCGACAATTCACAGCGGACGATTAGCCGCCGGACCTTAAGCCGCGTATTCATTTGAGGCAGAATTCGCAAGCCTCGCAGTGGGACCAAACGAAAGCTTCGTTTGCATTCATGCTAAAGTGAAAACGCGCCTTGAAATTGTTTGGCTTGTATTCACTTGAGCATGAATTGTTTGGCCTCGTAGCGAGGCACCTACTACAAAATTATTGTTTACATAGAATTTTAAATTTTATTTTCAGAAGCTACTGATCCGAATTTCCTTTACTGAGTGTCGAGTTCACGAGAACCTTAACAGACTGCCCTGCGTTTCCAAAATAGAAGAATTTTATTTACGTTATTTATGTAACCGAAAAGACAAAGGACTGAATATAGCTACATGGAACGTACAGGGAGTGAATCAAAAGTTGGACATTATTGCAACTGAAGTGCAGAATTGTAAGATCGATATTATTGCACTCACAGAGACAAAAAAGAAAGGAACAGGTACGAATAGTGTCGGCAATTTTGTCCATATATTCACTGGAGTCCCAAAAGAAAGCAGAGCAGCCAGAGGGGTATCCTTATTAATAAAGAAAAATCTAAAGAATAAAATTACAGACTACGATTGCATTAGTGAAAACATACTTCGAGTGAACATGAAGATGCTTGGACATACTATAAGCATAATAGCATTCTACGCACCATCAGATGACGAAAGAGTAGCTACAAAACAAAGGTTCTTTGACCAACTGGATAAGACTATCACCAAAATCGGTAATACCAGAGAAATAATTATGCTTGGCGATTTTAATAGCCGAACTGGTAGACAAACCCAGAGCAAAGTGATAGGACCATTTGGAGAGGAAATAACAAATGATAATGGCTTAAGACTGATGCAATTGTGTGAAACCCACAACCTAAAAATAAATAATGGTTTTTTTAAACATAAGGATATTCATCGATATACCTGGATTCAGCCAACAAGAAATCTTAAATCAATCATTGATTATGCTATAGGTGGACAACACTGGCAATTAAAGTAGAATGATGTGCGAGCACTTCGTGGTGTTACCTGTGGATCTGACCACCATCTGGTAAATGCAAAAATATTATTCCCTTTAAGAAAAACAAATAAGGACGAAAGTATTAGAGAAAATGAAAACCTAGAGTGCATCGAAGACAATCAAAAATACAACTTTAGAAGTCTAGAAATCGAAAGTACTCAAAGATTGTATCAGAACCGATTAGATCAAAAATTAATAAACACAAATCACTCATTTGAAGAGATATATACAAACATAATAAAAAGCTTGAAGGAAGCAAGCAACGAAATGGTCAAAGAGAAAAAACGCACATACTTGAAATGGCTCAGTACTAAAGAGCAAAGAGACCTAGAAATATACAGGAAAATCAGAAGACAGCTAAGAAGTTTGATACGCACAGAAAAAAATGAAATGTTCGTGCGCAAATGCCACCTTGTAAATACACACGTAGGAGGTAGGCAGAGCTCTGAAGTATGGAAATTCATTTCTACAGTAAAAAACCCAACAAAAGAAAAAGTAAACATGCAGATCATCAAACCAGAACAATGGACAGAACATTACAAGGGACTGCTGCAGAAGACGAGACCCGAATATCTAACAGCCTCTCCGAGGAGAGACATAGAAGTACATGGAGAGGAAGTAATCATCGAAAAAGATATGATAAAGAATAGTATAAAAAAGCTTAAATCCGGAAAAGCTAGCGGACCTGGGGGAATATATGCTGAAATGCTCAAATATGGATCAGAGAAACTACTCGAAAATCTCACATATATTATTAATCAATGCATAAACGGACATCCAGTACCTAATGATTGGAAAATTGCATTCATATCCTCAATACATAAAAAAGGAAACTTTACAGAGGAATTTCAGTCACCAGCACTCTAAGTAGATTGTACGGTAGGATTCTTAGAGATCTAATAGAGAATGATTTTCATGAACAAGAAGAAGAGGAGCAAAGTGGGTTTCGTGCAGGCAGATCTTGTAGTGATAATGTTTTTTGTCTTAAACAAGTAATTGAGAAAAGAAGCGCCAGAAATATAGAGACTTATGTTACCTTTGTGGACCTACAAAATTCATATGATACCGTTCCAGTAGAAAAATTATGGACGGTGTTGGAACAAACTAATATCAATCATACATACATAAAAGCGATAAAAGGACTATACAATGGGTCAAAATCTAAAATTAAAATTGGAAATCGACTTTCAAAATAATTCCTGGTAACAAAAGGCTTAAGACAGGGATGTTGTATCTCTCCAACTCTTTTTAAAATATATATCGCAGTGGCTCTAAAAAACTGGAAACGTAAAGTGCACGGCATGGGAATACAACTTAACGACCGATTTACTATATACACACTACAGTTTGCTGACGACCAAGTAATTGTAGCTAATGATAAAGAAGACATGGAGTATATGATGAGAAAGTTAACGGAAGAATACCAAAAGTGGGGACTAACAGTGAACATGGACAAGACACAGTACTTATGTATTGGAAACGAATCCAGTGAGTTAGAACTAGACAATGGACAAACAATATCTTCATGCAATGAGTATGTATACTTGGGTGTCACATTTGATAAGACAGGAACAGACTGTAAAGAATTGGAAAAAAGAATAGTAAAAGCAAAAAAGGTTATTGGATGTCTTAACAGTATTTTATGGAGCAGAGAGATAAGAAAAAATGTAAAATTTAACATATATGAAACAATGGTAAAAAGCACGCTGTTGTATGGAATAGAGACTTGTCGCGTAACAGAAAAATACAAAACAAAAATGGAAAGTGTCGAAATGGATGCAATAAGAAGATCAATGAGAATATCTAGATTAGATCACATAAGAAATGAGATCATAAAAGAAAGAATGGGAATCGAGGGAAGCATAACGGATGACATCACTAAAAGACAACTGATATGGTACGGCCATGTACAACGGATGAACGACGAAAGATTACCAAAACAGGTCCTAGAGTGGCAACCAGTAGGGCGCAGAAAAAGAGGACGTCCTAAACTAGAATGGCAACAGTCAATCCAAAGATCAATGAGTCAAAAGAATCTGACAGGAGATGATTGTCAGGATCGAAGGAGGTGGAGAATAGGCGTCGGACAACGTAGAAAAACGTTCTAAACCGTAAGTAGTATGTAACTTTATCTTTAGAGATATTTGTTAAAAAAACATTTATTTTTCAATGTTAGAAAAACATTTCTTTTCCACTGTTAAAAATCAATATTTCTTTAACGTTCGAAAAACATAAGATTATTTTTCTAACGTCAGAAAACGGGTTATTAAGCTTCTTTTTCACTATGAATATGACGTTAGAACTAACATCCAACCTAACGTTATGTTTTTAAAATAAACATTATTTTGACTTTATTAAAATGTTTTTGTTTAGTGGGAAAGAGTGACAAGAAATAGATAACTCAGACACCTTGAGATTTTCTCAAAACTATCAATTTCAAGTTATCTAGTTGCACTAAGAGGACGATATAATTTAGAGCAATTAATTAATAAATAAGATATTAGCTGGCCATACACACAGAGGTTGATCCGCCGGTTTGGAACGGCACAGATAAGTCTGACCGTTTTGTCACCAACGGTTTAAAACTGTTGCAGTCCACTAACACAAAAAAAATCTTTCGAATCGATCCTTCATATCGGTCTGTGGCGGACATAACCGCGCGTTGGTGGGCGAAAACTCAAGATTCTGCCGGTTAAACCAAAACTGTGGAATTTCGTCAAGTCGAAAGTTTTATGCGGTACGGTATTTTAAGCATAGTGTATGTAAAATGTTTCGTGCTAAAAAGAAGCAGGCTCTGTGTATGGGAATGATTATTAATATGGAAATAATGCATAGTGGTGTAAAAAAGAGACGTTCCAAGTGGGTTAAAAGTTATTTGCTTAAGAGTAAACTATTTAGCCATGACCTTCTATTAAAATTTATTTAAGAACGAATATTAACACGTATGACCTTTTATTAAATTTCGTAAGAGAGGATCTTACGAAACAAGATACCCAAATGAGAGAAGCCATTGGTCCAGAACAGCGATTAAATGCTGCCCTTTGTTTCCTTGCCACGGGAAGATCATAATATGAAGATATGAAATTTTCAGTGGGAATTTATGCACTTGGTTATATCATTCCGGAAATATGTGCCATAATATTCAATAAATTAAAGAGAATGAACGGTCTGTTATCCCTGGCACAGTGTAAACCGACAGACAAGTCTGCGCCGGTTAAAATATCGAGCGCGGAACCCACAAGTTTCGCCCGCCGGTCTGAACTCACAGATAAATATATACCGGATATAACTGGCGCCTGGAATGTCCACCAATTGAAAGACAAATCCGCCAGTTTGAACCGCGCTGTTCCAAACCGGCGGATCAACCTCTGTGTGTATGGCCACCTAATAAATAATAAATGTATCATACCTAGTTTTTATATTTCACAAACACATTTTGTATTGAAAATAAAGGTTTTTCAATAATCAATTCATTCAACTTTGGAATTTCTCAAAAGATAAAATTTAATTGTGTTTAAATATTGCACACTAATGCTATCAGAATTAGAAACTTCCGCTTCTGGTACCAACGAAATCGCCGAAATTTCACTAGCTTTGCACTAATTTAAGGTGCACATAAGCAAAGAAATTCAAGGAACCCTAGAAGACGCATCCCCATTATTTAATACGCAAATTCATTCATCATGCATGAAATCTCCGAAAATTTCGCCGAATCCTCGCAGGCAACACTGTAAGAGGTATAAAAGAGAAATCGATGAAAAACCATGGGCGTGCAGATTTTGTTGAAAATAAAATAAATATATTATAGACATTTTCCTATAAAATTTTTGCACCCAAAATTATAAAATTTAAATAAGTGTAAAATATTACCGGTACAGCTTTGACAGCCATTCTATTTTTACAGAATTAATTTTTTTATCGATTTATAATATTAGAAATGAATAACTTATTTACAGCTGGTAATATCCGTAGTTTTGATTTTTATTATTTTTCCCTAAAGATAAGAAATCTACTTTATATTATTTTTTTCTGGATATAGAAAAGTGTTACTTTAATCCCTAAAATTTAAAACACAGGTAAAAGTGTTTCTTTTTATTTCAAATTGTCAAAGGTGTTTTTTTAGCTTTTTACTCTTTCACCTTGGTAATACATTGCTCTTAGTATTTTTTTTACAGTAAGTAGATTTGTTCTGGTAAAAAAGTCAAAAACTCCGAATTATATACTCAGACCTTGAGATATTTATCAAAATTTTTGCATCAGGATTTAAAGAGTCTATTTGATCCCCTAGTGTACAGGGTGCATTTTCGACACATTTGGGTGTTTTCGGTTTCTATGTTTATAATATTGATATGCGATGTTTACCATCATTATTCTCTTCAAATTAAAGCACACTAAGGTGTAGTCGTTTTTTCTTCAATCTTCTTTAGAAGTTCCCGAAACCACCCAAATGATAAAAATGGGACAGCCTATATTTATAATATAGATTTTTTGTTATATTTTATCATTGGTTTATTTTACCAAAATCCATTCATTAGTTTATTAAACTCTAGCAATTAGTTTTTTTAGAAAATATTTGGTATGAGTCTGTGTTTTTTTACATTTGCAAATGTTAAAAAATATGACTTATTCAGTTTTATCAACAAAATACTTTTGATTTCCATAAAAAAATCTTTTTAATTTTTATTTACCAAATAAAATAAAAATGAAAAAATATTATTTATAATTAAGTGATTATTATACAGGGTGTCCCATAACTTAGGCGCCGTAGTGCAGCAGGTGATAGAGGAGGTTATTTCCAAGAAAAAAGTTTATATAACATGGGGTCAACATTCATCTGTTTTTAAGATATAGGATTTTTAAAGAGGAGTGGGTGAAAACGGGTTATACAAAAAAAATCTATCACAGTCAGCTGAATACTCAGCTAATTGTGATTAAAGAATGTGGTACTCCTTTTTTGATAATATTACAAGTGGAGGAGGTAGGGGCTGTCAAAATAACCTCGAAAATGTATAAAAAATAATAATTTTTTTTAAATTAATTTTTGCTTTCTCTTTTAAAAAATATCAATAATATTTTATTATTATGTCTCGCTAGAGACTTGTTTTTATTAACAAAAAATATTTAAAACACATTGCATTTAATATGGCATTCATAAAAGTTCATACCGAAAAATAGTATTTTCTAAAAAAATTGACTGACTAACTTTTTTCAAATTAATTTTTTTAAATTAATTTCAATTTACTGCTTTTGTTCTAATACAAGACTACCCAATTTCATATTTTTACTGCGTTTTTTTAAAAAGTTATTATTATAAAAAATTGCCAACAACAAGTTTTTGATCAGACATGTCCTCCTCTATCACTTGTTGGCCTATGGCCCCTAAGTTATGGGACACCCTATATATACAAACATTATTAAATTTGGCATATATAAGAATTAAGAACAATATTTTAATCCATTTGACTCAAGGCTCTCTTTTAATTAATCACCAGGGACTATGCATTAAGTAAGTGAAAAGGAAGTTAAAACTCTTTTTTTTCTCTGTAAAACAATATGCCAGAATAAATTAAAAAACTTTTCCAAAAAAACCCAAACACTAGAGGTGGGAAAATAAGGGAATTTGCAACAATAAATAAAGTTTCTTAAAACTTCTTTGTAAAATAAATCACTAATATTTTGTAAAAAAAGTTATAAACCACACCACTGTCTTACCAAATCGTAAACAATATGACGGTTTCTGGAGGAGATTCAAACTTACCGGTGAAATGATAAATCCAGCCACTTCTCTTCACTTTTGTCACACAGAATGCACTTCTTAGGCATTTTTAAAGTTATTTAATAAAAAAAAATCTTAATTTTGTGATAAATATTGCAAAAAAAACAACGAAAAGGCACGTTTATTCGGATAACCTCTCAAAGGCAACAATAAATGATGCAAGGGTGACGTTTGGTCTACATGGTTGCCGCTATTAATTTTTTTTCTGAAAAATAGCGAACCAAAATCAGTTTTTTGCATTTTACGCGTCGTAGGGCAAAATTTAATGTATGAGAAATATTATCCATAGAATTCCCTACAATCGGTCTCCATAGTCTATAGGTCTACAACCACACCTTTAGAAGAAAATTTGAAAAAATTATGTTTTTTGCAATTTATGCAAAAACGGTAAGTCATAAAAAAAAACTTTATTGACATAAAATGATCAAGACACAATTCTCTACAATGCGACAATGACAATTTACAGCTCTACAACCACATGTGTTGAAGACAGAGGGTGCCGAAAATGCCCATTATATACTTTTTTGCGTTTTACGCAAAAACCATAAGTCATAGAGCTGTGACTCACATAGGTGAATTGTAGAGAATGGCGTCCTGGAGATTTCTTGTCTATAATGTGTTTTTCTAGGACCTACCGTTTTTACATAAAATAAAATAATAATTTTTGCAAATTTGGCGCCCTATATGTTCTACACGTAGTTGTAAACCTGTGGCCCAACCCAAAAGGAAAGAATGTAGAAAATTGTGTCCTTTAACATTTTATGTTTATAAAGTTTCTTTCTACGACTAAAAAAAAACACAATTTTTGACAACTTAGCTGCCATCTACCTCGTTGTAGACCTATAGACTATGGAGATTGATTGTGAAGACTCGTATGGGTAATATTTCTCTTAAATAAAATTCTTCTCTACGACTTACCGTTTTTGCGTAAAATGCAAAAAACTGATTTTTGTCAATTTTGGTGCCCTCTATCTTCTATACATGTAAGTCTAGAGCTATAACCTTTAAGAAAAATTGTAAAGGAATTTTTGAAGTGTAAACTTCTTTAGGCGCGTTTAGTAGTTTTTGTGGGTACTGAATTGAACTGAGCCGTACTCGGCTATGTAACGCTCATTCTGGTGAAGTCGGCTCGAGTCGACTAACTGTGAGAGGAACATTCAGCGAGCAATATGATGATGTAGATGAAGATAATTTCGCCTTGTTAAAGTTTACACTTCTGCCATGTGGTCTTAAGCACACACAATTTTTTTTGTCAACAAAGGTTTTCTCTGCGACGTTCCATTTTCGCGTAAAATCAAATCAAAACGCTTTTTGAGTTTTCCAGAGTTGCCCAGGAGAGGGTTGTAGACTAATTTATATATATATATATATATATATATATATATATATATATATATATATATATATATATTATATAAAGAAAAGGTTTTTTTAACTTTCGTGATCAAAACATTTAACTTAAATTTATTTGGACTAAAAGCAAGAGTTATTTTTATACCAAAAACATTTGTAGTGAGAACAATAATTAATAGTTAAAAGTGCAGTTTAGTCATCTGGTTTTAATAACTTTTTAAATACCACCTAGGAAGACAAAACTAATAAACTATTTATGAACTCTAACCTCACACCAAAGAAATTTAATTAAACTTACTTTCAGTTGAACGTTTTTCACACTTAAATGGAGTCCCGTTTTTTTCAGAAAACCGAAAACCAAATCAATATTTTAAACTGCGCATTCGCTACCGTACTTTTTCTTCTCACATAAAATATCTCCCTCTCAGCTTTGGTCGAGCATGTGTGAAGTTAGTAAGAGGAAGATAATTTTATGTGATCAGAAAGAGAGAGGTGCGCATGTGCAGTTTAAAAAAATGGTTTCCATTATAGGATATCGCCGCTAGTTATTTTGTGTTCCTGCAAAAAACAAGCTCAAGTTGGTTGACTGCACAAAAATTGCAATTTTGTGCTAATCGTTGTACGTTCTATAAAAATCGACAATCAACAATCTTCGAAAAAAACCAACTTTAGCTGATTATTTCTAATTTATACTTTCCTTTTAATTCAAAATAGATAAGGATTTAAACCGCCACATAGATCTATAACAACAGGAACTTAAAAGCAAATGTTTTATGATTTTTGTTAAGTTTAGGTACCTATGTAAACAAAAATTTACCGATTGATTATTGGATAACATATTCTAACTTAAAAAAAAAACTTTTTTTCAAACATTTGTATACATATGTGCATATAGGCACACAGACAGACATGCATACATACATATCTAGAGGTTATACTTACAACCTAGAATTAAATTGTATAGAAAAACGTTATTAATGATAAGATCTCAAAAAAAAATCAATGAAAACAATCCTTTTCTCACATAGGATGGTAAACATATTCTATTACAGATACATGTATAGCAATCCAAAACGTAAGCCGAATTCAAAAACAAAATATTTTTTTGATTTTTATTAGTTACCATTTTACTTATGTACCTACATCAAAATTACAAGTTATAAAAGTACTGGCAACATTGTTGCGAATTTGAAAGAAATCCCCAGTATAATACTTTTTGTGTCTGATGAAGTTTAGGATTTCTATACGGGGTCTACCTTTAGTTGAATGTTTTTGCACATAAGCTAGCTTAACAGCCAACGGTAACCGTAGACGCGGGTGCCATTACGGGGGTGCGGGCGGCATCGATCGCCGCAATTGATTCACAAGAGCACGAACCGAAGTAAGGCCCAGATTCTGTGTACTGTAAAACTCTATAGCGACATGTCGTACTCTCTTTCTATATTTTGTAAATAAAATGCGACAGGACATCTTCGGTGCAAAGAATTTAGGTCCAGTTAAGCGCGGCGAACACAACTACAAACACATACATACCGGGTAGTAATTTCTAGTTAGTATAAATGTTTTTGGTGAATTTCTTTTGGGGTTTATTGATACTTTATGATAAAATTATTAATTAAAAAATGATCAAATTTTAATATATTTTTAAGTAAAATTTAGGAAAATTTGCATAAACTACAAACAAAATTAGTTTACGGGACCTTATGTACTCGAATTTATTAAATATATGTGGTTTAACTGACTTACCCTATCCAAGATCAGGCCTTGCATAAGCCACGCTTGATGGGTAATTCCTTAAATTTTTTGAATGTAAAAAAATTCCTTTAAGTTTATATATTACACATGTTATATGTTACACAATCTGAAAAGGGAAAATGAAATGTGGATACCCACTTTAGAACACCAACTGCCAATTTGCGGTATCAGCTGGGGTAGCCTCGGTCTGAGGCAAAAATCTAACATTACTACGGAGACAGCTAAAGCCAATCCCAGTAGATTAAGATATCCTAAGCCCAGGTTCAATATTAAATGTGAAAGGAATTTTTGTGGTTTTGTCATAGGCTAAATAAGTTAATTTACGGGCTGGTCCTCAGAACAAGGTAGTGGTAGCCGTATACATCGATGTGGATATATGGCTACTACTACCTTGTTCTGATGACCAGCCCGACAATTAATTTATTTAGTCCCTGACCAAACCTCGAAAAATTCCTTTCATATTTAATATTGAACCTGGGCTTAGGATATCTTAATCTACTGAGATTGTCTTTAGCTGTCTCCGTAGTAATGTTAGATTTTTGCCTCAGACCGAGGCTACCCTAGCTGAGACCCGAAATTGGCAGTTGGTTTTCTAAAGTCTTATTTTCTCACCTTCAATTCATCGCCTTTCAATTCATTTTGGTTGTGCTGTACTGAGGATGTCTCAGGAGACTGTAACATCGATGTATACGGCGACCACTACCTTGTTCTGAGGACCAGCCCGTAAATGAACTTATTTAGTCTATGACCAAATCTCAAAAAATTCCTATCACATTTAGTATTGATATGTTAACATTGCACTAAAAAAGAATTGAAAAGCAAGCAGGAAACAAAACAAATCTGTTACACACTGAGGCCGTTAAAGTTTTAGTGGCTAAAAATACAAGTTCATGCAAGAAAAATTCCTTAGCAAAATCCCAAGAAAATCTGACATGCATGTTATATTGTCTCCCACATCCTTTTGTCGACTATCAAATCAAGGTACCATCTGTTTGGTACAACCAAAGAGCGAAGAACCCACGAAGACCGCAAAAGACCTCAATATTACGGACACCTGTGTGAACTCAGTGGTATGGGATTTTTAAACTCTTTAAACAGATTTGAGAAGAAAGCGTATAGAAATATTAAAGGTTCATAGAATTGTTACTTGTTTAAATACGAGAATGACATCAATGTCACTTCGAATTTACAATAAAGTGATTTTGGAAAGTACGTTTTGTCAAATTTTTGACGTTTGACTTTGTTACATTGCACCTATCATGTTAAAACGGGGCTAACTTTTGCGAGGTTGCCGCCAAAGAATTAACTCTTTCTAAAGTTGAACAGACAGACTTTACGGCAAGTTCGCTTATTTATGTCAGAAAGCACGCAAATATGACATTTTTGATGTCAATTTTTTTGGAACAAAAAGTTGTTTTATTTAACGAAGCGTTTTTATAAAAATTATCAGGAGACAAAAGACTTTTAAAATAATGCAAGGAATTTTATAGTAATGTTTAGGAAATACCTATAAAACATTTTATTATTTATTGTTTCTGTTTTCTCATAGTGCAAGGACTTTTAGATCAATTTTTTAGGAAACAAACATAAAAGATTTTATTACTGTTTGTTTGATCTGCTATAAAAATTTGGTTAATGCTACTTTGGGAATCTAAGGCATTTTTATAAAATTTGTAAGCAAAACCAAGAAAATTTCATGTTTTTAACCAATTTTCTTAAAAAGGCAGGCAGGGAAGAAGGATTAAAATGATAATGTTTTTGAGTGCAACTAACAGAAGGTAAAAAAACATTAAACAAGTTTTCGTGGGAAAAGAAAGTTTTTATCTCGTATTTTCTCGTGGGTATCTCGTAAGCTTATCCTCACGGATGTCCAAGACCCAATGGACACCTAAGCAGTGTTGACAGTTAACTCAGACAGTTTCGTCCTAATTGGACTCCTCAGAACACTGTTTGGTCGATGTAATACCCTTGTAAATTTAAGTGAACGGTTTTGTCTCTCATTTCTCTTCCCCACAAGTAGCACTATCTACCATAAAACGAGAGAAATTAGAACAACAGCAGACGAATAAGAAACTGCTATATCAATTGACTTAAAAAACATTTTTCGGAAGACCTTGATGAATTGAAGTAGTGTTTTATTCACTACTTTTTGTTATACTTGGAACTTCTTATAACTTATGTTTTTCTGTGGCCTGCATTTTACCAACTTTACGGTAACACCTGCAAGTATACCCTGCGAGAATACCCCGCATGAAGACATGATAGTTAAATTTGCGCACCGCGAATAATGCAAAAGAGAAGAAAATAATGCGCGGTTATTTTCAAACGCGCATCGTGTGTGTGCGTGTAGAATTATGAATTTATTTGTAGATTTTCAGCCTGGAATTATAATAATTTACTATTTACCAATTCATATCCGTGATCAGTAGCGGATCCAGAGGGGCCCAAACTGCCGCGCCGCCCCCTACAATAACCTGTTTGTTTTCCTAATCAACGAGTCCACCATAATATGGACTATTTCCGAAAATTAAATATAACGTCTTTCCCCATCATTTCTTTTAAAGCGTTCTCCTCTGCTAGGATAGATGTTATTGTTCATTTTTTTTTAAATTTTATTACAAAATATTTATCTGAAGAGATATTATTACCGTCATTTTTTTACATCAGAATTTTGAGTCGTACCTACCGAAAATTTAAAAGTAAGTAATATAAAGTAGGTAGGTATTTATTAGAAATGTTTTGTCATGGTTGGTTGGCTTTTTGGACACCGCCTGAGCACCTGTGGCATTTATTCTTCTTAAAAGAAATAAATATGACTTTATAAAAGATATATCTCGGTAACTATTCGTACACCTGGCAGGTGTGACTTACCTTTCACGGAATGAAAAAATATAAAGAAGAATATTAGATCAAAATATTTAAAGATTTGTTATGAAAACATACTCTTTCAAGAATCAGTTTTTTAAGCGTAAACTTATAACATAAACCTAATAATTCACTTTTTTTACAACAACGAATGTCTTCACAAATATATTGTTTAGCACACAATTGAGCTGTAAATAAACCAAAATTCGTTTTAGCGAAATTGACTGAAGACTCAGAATATTGTGATTTTTTGAAAAAACAAACATCTACCATCAGTCTATAAAAAATTGCTATGCAAAAGTAAACCTTGCTTTATTATGGCCAAATACGTACCTCTATAAACTTAGCATTACCACTTAAGAATTGGATATTCGCAATATATGCATAAATTGTCGTAAATTTATCGTAAATTTGTCGTGAAAGAAAAAAATTTGTCGCGCCACCCGTTTTCCTGAAAAGGGTATGTAATGCTAAGTTGAGTCTCAACTTAGCAGTAACACCCCAGAAAAAATTAAAATTTTTAAAAACTAATCTATGGAATAATTGTCGTAAATTTGTCGTGAAAGAAAAAAATTTGTCGCGCCACCCGTTTTCCTGAAAAGGGTATGTAATGCTAAGTTGAGTCTCAACTTAGCATTACCACCCCAGAAAAAATTAAAATTTTTAAAAACTAATCTATGGAATAATTGTCGTAAATTTGTCGTAAATTTACGACAAATTTACGACAATTAATGCATATATTGCGAATATCAAATTCTTAAGTGGTAATGCTAAGTTTGTAGAGGTCAAATACGTTAGAGCTCTGGAAACAATTGCAAATTTAAATTCACAGAAAAAAACATAATTTGACACGACAAACGCAAAAGACCGCAAAATGTCAATATGGCCTCCACCCACATAACAGATGTGTGTCTACATGACAATACACACTCATGCGCACTTGAAAATTCGTACCCGCGAATTTAAATTTGCCATTGTTTCCAAAGCCAGCTATGAGCGCTTCACTTTTCGATTCTTTGTATGTATGTATTTATGCTATAACGTATTTGACGTTACCAAAGAATCACAAATGGTTAATTGAGCCTTCAAAAAATTAGCAGTCTGACGATGGTTTCGCGTCCAGCACAAAGGATTTTTCCGACTGCAGTTAAAAAGATGAAGAAACCAAAGTATACCCTCAGAAAAATACTGTGTCAATTAAATATTAAGGTGTTTTTGGGTCAGTTAAAATAAGAGCAAATTTGACAGCTGTTACAGTGATTTTCAATAAGGATAAAGAAAACTTCCAGGAAAGATAAAGATAGGTTTTGGAACACTATAGATAAGCATAACAGAAATGTTAAGTTAGTAGTTTCACATTTCTTCAACTTTTTGTTTATTTATGTTTGTTTATTTATTTTTAGTAGATTTATGGCTTTTTACAAACCAGACTACTGAATTTTAGTAAAAAATAACGGTAACAATAAAGGACGGTCTCCGTAATTACCGAACGCCATTATCGTAAATAACATAAAAGAGGAACAAGTTGCTAATGCGCAGACTCAGTAATAATAATAACGGTAACGAAGTATGAAATACGCGACCCAAAATGTCCCTATTCTCTACTATCGTTGGATACATTTTGGTTAGGTTTAAACATTAGGCACCTTGTGCAAGTCCCATTTTTCTCTTATCTTTTATTTGAGGCATGCGTAGTTACCTGGTTTGAACCTTATCTTTTATCAAAGGATAGTGTTTTACCTTACTTGTATTCGAATGACGCAGGCTATTAGTTTCTTTATTTAGAGACAGTGTTGCCGCGAATAATACGTTGTCAAAATGTAATGTAAATTTAAAATATTTTTAATACCATACAATTAGTTTAAAAGCTACCAATACGGAGTAATCCGCAGATTAAATTTTATGCCAGTTATTGAAAATTATTTTTTGCAAAAACTTGTAGGTATGTGTTGTTTGGCAACAGTGTTCACCAACTAACCAAAAGTCATCAATGTTCTGTGAAGTGCTTAAAAAAATAAAAAGTACACAGGAATCACAGACCTAATCCTATATTTTCCTGGCAGTTTTTCACTGGTATTGCTGTTTCAGTTTTTCGCTAGTTGTTTTCGGAACTATTTAATTAATTTTGCCTACAGAATACAAAACAGGCTTTTGACAGATTAGAGGATAAAAACTTGTGTATGGAAAAGGTCAAAATTGGGCTTGTAAATATCATGTGACATCTGTCATTTAATGTCGCATTTATAAAGGATAAAGACTCTGTATGTATGACATATTTTAAAGATAAAGAGACGCGACAAACTCTTCAAATTTATTTAAGTCAAAATTAAAGGATGAAAATATCGGTCCTCTATACTCGAGCGATGTTTAGAGAGAGACGCACCTTGTGTCCTTGGCGTTGGACAATAAAAATAAACGTTTTATAACAAAACCTATACAGGGGGTGACCGACAAACATGTTTGTTTATATGTTGCATGATGATTGATGTCACTTACCGCTGACCATTTAAATTATTTTAGTGAAACGCCAATGAATTTGGCAAGAAAATAACATAACCAAAAAATGTTAATTTCAGTGACTTTGATGGGCTTGTCGCGTCTCCCTTTAGTAAAAATATGTCATACATACAGGGTCTCTAGTCCCTATTAACTTAAACTCAAATTATAAAGAAAACGCAGATCGCTAAAACGGATGTTAACGTGCAGTTTTATGTACAGAACTTGCATTATGTGGGTTAATTGTTTGCAGGAATAGAAAAAAAAAACAAACGTTCAACAATTTGCTAGAAACACCATTCTGCGTTAAACGTCAATATGAATTCTGTGGTTGATTTCCTAAGTAGAATAATTAATCCAGGATTAAATTAATCTTATTTGGTGTTAAAAATGACTGTGAACATTCGATCGAGGTGTTAAAACTAGTAAGTCAGTATACCTTATAAAACCATTTGCCCTTTTAAGGAGGTTGGCATTAGGTTTGATTAATTAGGAAATTAAACAGCATTAGGCAGGTTGTTTTTATTGTGACAAATTTGGTTTGATAAAACATGTGTTGCCGCCGCTTGCAATTGAAAAAAATCATCTGAATCAGTGGCTTAACTACGTAAGGGCAAGGGGCAGCAAAAACTTGAAGAGATCATTCAAAAAAATTAAAAAGCAAAGTTTTTACGTTGCAAAATTTTTTTATCATAACAAAACGCGAAAATGGTATTCCATAAAAAGAATTGAGATAGAAGTAAAGCCAAGTTCTCCAATACAAATTTCAAAATAAAATGTTCCTCCTAGTGTGGAAACGAATTTTTTTTTACTTTGCTGTTATAGCTAAACTTCTTTATGTTCAATTTCAAGAGTTATTTGTAGCCATAACAAACAAATTTAGAAAAACATTTCTAAACTAGTAGGAACCTTTAATTTTGAAATTTGTTTTGGAGAACTTGGCTTTACTTTTAACTCAATTATTTTTACGGAATACCATTTTCGCATACTTGTCTTTTTTTCACATGTAATGTTTTTGTTATGATTTCACTCCTTTTTTAAAGGATTTGGATAATATTTATGTTTTAAAGTAGTAAAATATGCGGAATATTGTTCAAAACTTTTGTAATGCCTTATTAAAAATGTTGAGGTGTTTTCATTTTTTCCTATGGTTTTATATAGTTTATTTATTATTATTTATATCAGCGTTCTGAAGCTCAGCTCTCCAGCGTTTCAGGAAAGGGGAGAAAAGTAAATTAAAATGTTGGTGTTTTAAATTTTTTTCTATAGTTTTATCATAGTTCCTATCAGTTTTTCAAAGAATAGTTCTTTAGCGTTTCTGGAAGTGGGCAATACTACTTTTACATAATTTTACATTTCTAGGGGAGGGAAGTTAATTAAAATTTCGGGGTTTTTTAATTTTTTTTCTACAGTTATATCATAGTTCCTATCGGCTTTTCAAAGCTCAGCTCTCTAGCGTTCCTCGAAGTGGGCAAAGTTACTTCACATTTATAGGGGAGAGAAGTGATTTTATATTCTTTTCTAATAATAGTTTTATCATATTTCCTATCAGTCTGCCAAAGCTCAGCTCTCTAGCGTTTCTGGAAGTGGGCAATGTTACTTTTACATCACTTTACATGTATAGGGGAGGGGAGTAAACTAAAATTTGGGGGTTTTTATATTTTTCTCAAGGGTTTGGTCATAATTTCTATCAGTCTGCCAAATTTCAGCTTTGTAGCATGTCTGGAAATACAGTAGAATTTTGATGATCTATACATGAGGGAGTAAGTGAGTGAGTGACAATTTCGAACTTGGAGGGGTTGTTACCTCTATTAAGATTTAGGTTTCATAGCTGATTCCGAAGTAGAGTTTTAGATAGGTCAAAAATGGGCTGAAATGTTTCAAGAAAAGATGGTACAGCAGTTTACGCGAACTTGGCGGCGCACTGCCGTTCCCCCAGATAATAAATAGTTTTAATTTTTATAGTTTATAATTTTCCAATTGATTATTTTTTATACCTATAAGTTTAGGAATGAATTTAAAAATATGAATTTTTCGTTATTCCTTGACTTAAAGAAAATTATTTTTGTATTTCTATTTAAATTCATAAAATCTAATAGCTTTAAATTAAGTGAAAGTAACTCGGAAAATAAAAAAAAACCGATTTCACAAATTTTGGGCGAATAATTTTTTTATCTAAATTGTAACATCCATCCGATATTTTTTAATTTTCTTTTTCATACACAGTTAGTTTACGAAAAAGTCCCTTGCTTGTTCTTTTAATTATAAATAATACAATATTACTTTCTCCGTGAAGTGAATGATATGTTCGATTTTTTTTGTGATTTCTTTAACTAATCTTTTTATATATGAAGTCATTACCCACATAGCATAAAAATCACATCAACGTTAAATTAACGTGAACAAAAATAACAAAGTTTTTTTTTACTTAAAAACAACCTCATACCATGTAATATTTATTTTGTTAAATCTACATGCTTAAAGGTAACTTAAAAACAAGGAGAAATCAAGCTATAAAAATGTACTTTTTGCTGAAGTTTCTGGTGCTGTGTATATAACGTGTTTTTTACCCTCGTTAGTTTCATGTACCAAATTCACACTTGAAAACTCCTCCACAACATGTTCTAAAACGCCACTAGATTAAGACTTCTCAAACCTACTAACTTTCTGCGTCTTTTTTGGTCACGTTTTTTTAATAATATTTTTTTTTACTTAAAAGAGACGCGAAAGGAAGTTATAAAAGTTCACTAGTTTAAGACTACAACACTTCAAAACAATTTTAAAAATGGCGCTCAATATCTATCTATATACATTAAGTTTTCTTTTAAAGCTAAACAAGATTTTTTAACCGTAAACAGTTTCACAGAATATTAATGTGTCTTTATCCGGTTAATAACAGATGCGTCGTAATCGAGAAGGATCAGGGATCAGTTCCTTAAAAGGTTTTTGGAGTTTAGAGGCCAAAGCACTGCCTGATAAATTTCGTCAAAGTGAAAAATACCGACAATAGGTGGCGCTGCTGTTAGTAAAATCTCAAAAATGTTCAGTAGAAAAGCCATGCAAGTCGCGTTTTAAAATTCGTGTAGAAAAGGCGTGAATCTAAGGTGATTTTAACGTAAAAATTTATTGAAACTAACGTAAAAACATTGCTGTTTTAATTTTATAATCGCATTATTACAACGCAGTTTTTAGCAATGTTATTTTTTATAACGTTAATGAATGACCTATTAAGCTTGTTTTCATATATGAAATAAACGTTTTTTTCTAGCAGCATTTAAAATCAATGTTTTTACTTCTCACGCCTTTTTTCCGTGATTGTGCTATGTGCGTTCGGTTCGGTTCGGTTCATTATTCATATGTACCGGCTACTAGTTACGCCGCTGATCTCAAGGCAAAAATGTGGTATTTACTGCAAGAAAAGAGTTTTTTTTTTCTACAGGTAAATATATTTATCAATTTAACTGCTAACTTCACACCCATTCAATTTTTTGTAATTTTTAGTAGTATCAACTATCAACCTCAAGGGAGTGGCCTTAAATGTTAGAAAATGGAGAAATTCACTTTTTATATAAAATATTCAAAAAGCTCGTGTTTCGAAACCATTTTCTAACTTTATCGGCACGTGGTCTGGGCTAGGCCACGTGACCGGAAAAATGCTTTTTCGATCCATGCCATAATAATAGATTGGAAAAAGAAAGAGCATGTTCCATAATACATCAAAAGGTCTTGTGTCCAGTAGTGGCCAATAATTTAGGAACCATATAAAACTGTATGAAAATCTAATCCTGCACTAACTAATAAAAAACTAGTGATTGATTGATTTAAGAAAATAAATGTCGTGTGTAAAATTTTTTTATATATTTGTTTCTTTACTACGAAAATATAGCTTTCTACTTAAAGAAATAATGGTTTTTATTCCAGAGTTTATATTTCCTTAATTTTTTGTTTAATTGTAAAAATGGTTTCTCTACACAAGTAAAAGATAAAAGTATATAAAATTTAAAAACACAGACATTTTTTATGTGTAATACTACACAGAACATTTTTTAAAGCTTTTTTTACTTGAAGGGCACTATTAAATTACTTTGATTTTTTGGATTGTGCGACAAGGCTTGGATGGAAAAAAAGGACAATTTTATTCTAACTATTAATTTATTAATTATTATTGGTTTTAAATATTTTTATAAATGAAATTTTCAGAAAAAATCTTTTAAGAAACAAATAGAAAAAGTTAGTACTACTAAGCGTTTTAAACTTTCTGGCAATTATTAATTAAAAAAAAAAAAAAATCCTTTTTTTGTGGCGATAAATTGTATACCAAATTTATATTATATATTATAACTAGTTGGTTGACAATCTTTATTTTTAGCTGTCTAGATTTATTTTTCGTTGGCCACATTAATTTTTGTTGGTCACAAAATCGTTTTAACACAGAACACCAAATTTAATGGTAGTGATCAAAATCAAAAAGTTGAAAGGATAGTTAGTAGAATAGTGGACTTTTGTATCGAGAAAACACAATTTCTCATCCCTCTCCACCTCCATATTAAACTGTAGAGAAGGATGAAATTCTTTAACCACTAGACAAGAATCATCTACAAAAATATAGAAAAACAGAAAAGAAAATAGCAATTGTTTTACAACCTCAGTTATAACATAATTCATGACTAAGTTGGCTAACAAAGGGCTAACTGGATTGCGCATTGCCGTATTCGATCCCTGACCATACTTTAGAGGCATCATTTACATGTTTCATAGTAAGTCGTACTAACTTTTTGCTATTTGTTTCTTGAAAGTTTTTTTTCGAAAATTTTATTTATAAAAATATTTCAGCTCAAATTACTAATGTGTTCTGTTTATACGGGCTTGAAAAGGTTAGAAAAAAAACTAACGGAACGTCCCAAGGATAAATTATCCTTTTTTTTCATCATCTAAGCCTTATCCCATAACCCACGAAATCAAAGTAAACTAGAGCCTAGTTTCCACGTATAAGTGCCCAACCTGATTCAAAAAACGCATCAGGTGACGCTGCATTCAAAACAGGTGCAAATACATGTCTCATCACGTGATTCGTTCTTTGAATCAGGGTGGGCACGCATTTTTAGCTGTCCAGATTTATTTTCCGTTGGCAAGATTTATTTTTTGATGTTCACAGAATAGGTTTAACACAGAACACCAAATTTAATGGTAGTGATCGGGGTTTAATGTACAAAGTTAGTGATCAAAATCAAAAAGTTGGAAGGATAGTTAGTAGAATAGTGGACTTCTGTATCGAGAAAACGCTACTTCTCATCCCTCTCCACCTCCATATTGAACTGTAGAGAAGGATGAAATTCTTTAACTACTAGACAAGAATCATCTACAAAAATATAGAAAAAAAGAATAGAAAATGGCCATTGTTTTATAACCTCAGTTATACCATAATTCATGACTAAGTTGGCTAATAAAGGGCTGGCTAAATTGCCCATTGCCGTATTCGATCCCTAACCATACTTTCCGGGCATCATTTATAGGTTCCAAATTAAGTAGTACTACGTTTTTGCTATTTGTTATTTAAAAGTTTTTTTTCTGAAAATTTTATTTATAAAAATATTTTAGCTCAAATTATTAATTATTATTTTTTCCATCTAAGCCTTATCCCATGCACAACCCACGAAATCAAAGTAAAGTAAAGCCTAGTTTCCATGCGTGCCCACCCTGATTCATGACCATCAGGTGACGCTGCATTTAGAACAGGTGCAAATACATGTCTAATCACGTTCTGCGTTTTTTGAATCAGAGTGGGCATGCATAGGTGGAAACTAGGCTAGGAATGCAAAAACCAAACAATTGCACTATTAAATTTTAAAAAAGCGTTGTTAAAATTTTTCAAAAAAGTATTTTTTACTTTCAATGGCGCATTATATTAGGTCTATTCAAATGCATTCTTGAACATTCCTGTATAAAAGCCCTTAAGTCACCGCTATTTCCCCTAGGAATTTTATCGTTTGATCCTACAAGGGGGGAGTAATGCAGTTCTTAGGATAGAAATGCTGTGATTACTAAATATAGTAGTCTATTTTTGACTTACAGTCCAGACCAAATATATGACAAGAAAACTTCTGTGCAGAAAGAGACATAGACACAAACAAGAAGAGGCAGTGTTAATAAAATTAAAAAAACACTATTTAGAAGTATAATATTTAGTTAGTAGGGACTTATTAGAATAAAGCCATGCAATAATAGTGTAAGGCCGTATTTTGACAGTTTTGCATTGGAATATGGCAGCTTATCTTTCAACTTAAGGATTTTGTTTACGAACCGGAATAAATACTGTCGACTTTAATTATAAATAAATAAACGACTTGGTTTTGAATTCGACTTTGGTATATCAATTTCGAAAGATCGACTGTCGTCCTGCAATGTAAATCTGTCAAAATACTGCCTAACACTATTATTGCATGGCTTGCGGTAAGTTTTGAAAGCCATAACTAAACTAAAAAAGAACATTTAAAATTTTTTTGCATTTGAATTACGTAATTTTTTCACGCAAAGTCATTTTGGCAAAGACGTCTATTTTAGATGTATTTAGTAATAATTATTAAATCTGTAAACTGTTATGCACACGAACGTTTAGACAATACTCAATTTTTAACTTTAAAATTACTCTTTATCCTTTTAACCCCTGTTTGACTATTTTAAAACATCTATCGCAGGCCTGAACAATTTTTTTTGGGATGATTGTTAGAAAGTGTTTGTTTTAAAAAATTATTAACTATTTTTTGTCTACATTGAAAATAAGTAGGAGATTTTTAACGAAACAAAAAGTTAGGCCTTAATGACTAGAGTGACTTAGTAAAGCATTTTCCGGTCACATTTTGCTTTAATTTTATTACTAATCGATAAGGTAGCTTTCATTTAAGTCAGATTTTGACAAAAACGGGATTTCCCAAATGTTTTAATTAGGTCTTTGTTATTTTGGGGGTGCGATATGCTGATTAAAATTTTGTCCACCTATTAAAAAAAGGTAGACTAAAACATAATGTATTTTTTATTTTTCAAACTTTTCAAAACAAACACACTTTAAAACTGTCAACAAGAAGTCTCTTGGTTCCTTTTAATCCCTTTTTTAAATCGAATACTTTTTGAATGGACGTGCCTTTACAGTGAAACTTTCCGCATAAAAAATTGAACGAAAAGTACTTGTTTCACAGTATGTTGAAAAAATAATATTAAAATTAAGTTTAACTTGGAAAATAACCAATTACAGTAAAACCTTCTATAAGCGGACATTCACGGTTTCGTCGATTTTGTCCGCTTATTGGAGGTGTCCGCTTATGAGAGAGAACTGCGAAATTTTAATATATATTTATTAGTTTTTCCGATATTAAATTTTTGAGCGATCTTTCGTGATGACTGATGATCGATGTCCCTTCTCCGAAACTTTCATTTTTTCACGTAAACTAAGAATTTTTTTACTAGGCGCCATGTCAAAGAGATCAATTACTATCCCACTGAATAATAAAAATAATACGCAGCACTCACGTCGAATAAAATATGTTGTAAATACGACAGAAATATTTAGTCTCCGCATTAAAACGGAAAGAGGTAATTCCCCGGCTGCAGAGTGCGTTGTTGCCAACATACTACATAATATTTATGCTCATGTCGTGCAGCTCCGTCCCGTTGTCAGAGGTTCGCGTCCGGTTAAGTAGGTTTTGGAACTTTTTAACCAAAAAAAAATTGTCCGCGTCCGGTTATTAGAGTGTCCGATTATAGGAGGGAATTTTACATGTAAAACAATTGGGGAAAAGCTTGGTTCCAAGAAATTTGTCCGTCTAAAGGGAGTGTCCGCTTAATAGAGGTGTCCGCAAAGAGAGGTTTCACTATATAACGTACCCTATTAGTTTTTTAATAATTTTTATATATTTTGTATTATCTATGGTATTTTAAGTCGGTTTAAAGAGCGTACGTACGATAAACGAGCGGAAAATTACTTTACAGATCTCCCGAGGTTTACAGGTTTTGTCTGTAAATTTACATGGTCAACTTGTAAAGTTCACGTTTTCGCTGTAGTGAGATAAATAGCTATAAAAGTTGTAGTATAAGACTGTTTATTAAATTTATTGGATAAAAATATATTCTCCATGTCTGTTTTATTTAACTCCATGGAGGGGAAATCCAAGAATGACACAGTGATATAAAACTTTGGGTCACATAGGCATCGTCACGCGCACTATATTCTGCCGAATTAATTGAGAGAAAGATAATTTTTGACATAATATGACGGGGGCCTCGAACGAGATTTTATCCCCCTAGTTGTATTACGTTCTTTATCCCTGCGTTCCTCCTTGTTACGGAAGATTTCTCTGGAGAAATCAAAGATCGAGGGAGATAAGGAATGGGTGAACAACAATTTAATCTTCTTTAGTTTGCATACATTAGAAAGTTGTATCATAACAGAAACATTTCAGATAAAAAAAAGCCATGTACGCGAAAATGATATTCCGCAAAAACAATTGAGATAAAAAAAAGCCAAGTTCTCCAATACAAATTTTAAAATGAAAGGTTCTTACTAGTTTGGAAATGTTTTTTTAAACTTTGCTATTACAGCCAAACCTTGTAGTATTCAATTTAGCACTATTCCTAAGAGTCATTTGCAGCCGTAATTGCCAAGTTTATAAAAACATTTTCAAACTGGTAAGAACATTTCATTTTAAAATTTGTATTGGAGAACTTGGCTTTGCTTTTTTCTTAATAATTGTTTTTACGGAATATCATATTCGGGTACTTGGCTTTTTTATGAATAAAATGTTTTTGTTATGTTTTTACTTCTTTTTTATAGGATTTGGATAATATTTAAATTTTAAAGTATTAAAATATGCGGAATATTGTTCAAAACTTTTACAATGCCTTTTTAAAAATGTTGAAGTTTTTTAATTTTTTCTTATAGTTTTATCATAGTTCCTATCAGTCTTCCAAAGCTCAGCTCTCTTGTGTTTCTGGAAATGGGCAATGTTACTTTTAGATAACTTTACATTTATAAGGTAGGGAAGTTAATTAAAATTTTGGGGTTTTTTAATTTTTTTCTATAGTTTTATCATAGTTCCTATCAGTGTTCCAAAGCTCAGCTCTCTAGCATTTCTGAAAGTGGGCATAACTCATTTATAGGGGAGAGAAGTTAATCAAAATTTTAGGGTTTTTAATTTCTTTTCTATATTTTTATTATAGTTCCTATCGGTCTTCGAAAGCTCAGCTCTCTAGCGTTTTGGAAAGTGAGCAATGTTACTTTTATAAAATAAACTTGGGGTTTTAAAATTTTTTCCTATAGTTTTATTATAGTTCCTTCAAATCAGAAATCAGAAATCAGTCTGCCAAAGCTCAGCTCTCCAGCGTTTCTGAAAGTGGTAATGTTACTTTTGCATAACTTTACATGTATAGGGAAGGGGAATAAATTAGAATTTTGGGGATTTTTGATTTTTTTCCAAGTAGTTCAGTTAATGAATGGGCATTATGGGGTTTTAGAGTGCATGGAGGGGAAGAGAATTTTTCTCTTCAGGAATGTATTTGGGGCAGTTAGGAGGTAAACATACTAAAAGTCCCCACCCCTAGCACCCCCGCTTCAGTGGCGGAGGGGGGTTAAAAGGTACACTTTTTCAGTTGTTTGCCTTTAACTCGATTCCGGTAAGTTGTACAAAAAAAATGTTCTATTAAAAATTAAAGAGGACTAAATTCCCTACAAAACCGTTATGCTAGCTTTAACCTTAATGAAACACATGCTGAGATAGTAGCTACCGAAAATCGGTAATTTTTGAAAAAGATATTATTGGCCCATATTTCTTATCAAACTTGTTCATCTAACAGTTTTGTTTTTGACTTTAGATGAAATTTGTTAATATAAAAGTTAAAGGTCGATCAATTTTCTTTAAAAATATGTCCTCACTACCAATCTACCTTCAACTTGTCAAAAGATAGAGCAAATTGAAATTTTTAATGAAATTTCTCAACTTTCACAAATATTACAAAAACTGAATTACAATGTACTGAATGAGTTTTTATAAAGCACCACCCCATTAACTCTGTCAATAAAAATCGTAGAAAGATTGAACATTAACCGTAATTAGAGAAAATAAACTTGTTTTGCTCCAGGAATGAGTTTCTAAAAAACCTTATAAAATAATGAAAACATTACAATAGATCCTCTGTTACTCTTTCAAAGAATATCTATAAGCAAAAATAGTGATGGTGACTTTGATGAAAGAGTATTTGCGATATTAACTGGCTCCATTTCCCATAGCCTTATTCAATGAGACTGGTATAAGAAAAACAAAAAATTTGTTTTGTTTAATCTTTTTAAACCAACAAACGAGAACGTAGATCTAACAAACTATGATGTGGTTATTGATGGGGGGTTTTTATTGCATAAAGTTGTGTGGCAAAGAGGATCGTCAGTTACTGAAATTTGTAATGGATACGTCAAATTCGTCAAGACCCACTATGCAGGCAAGTTTTGTACTGTGGTTTTTTATGGATAAGATAACAGAAATGAGTACCAAGGCTGCCGAAGAAAAAAGATGCTATCGTATGAAAAAATCAGTAGATATGTATTTTACTTTCCATAATAAAATAAATGTAAGTCAGGAATTCCTTTCAAATACCAACAACAAAGATCGTCTTGTAAAATTACTAAGCTCCAAACTTCAGGAATGTGGAATCACAATGCTGCAAGCATCAGATGATACTGATGTGCTGTTTGTGAGCACTGCAATTTAAAACTCTTAAAAAAAATCATGCATTGTAGCTGTAATTAGGGAAGATGCAGCAGCTAGGACTAAAAGGAATACTGTTCCTGCATGCTTTTACTGGTTGCAATTCAACATCGGCAGCATTTCGAAGGGGTAAGCTTGAATTTATAAAGCTTTATCAAAAGCACCCTGAAATCCCAAAATCAGCAAAAGTAATTTACAATCCCAGCTTCTCGCATGCTAAAGTAGAAAATGCTGGACATTTATGCATGTTAAAATGGTATAACTCTCCAATAAATGAAAATTCCCTAAATGTGTACCGATTTCGGTTATTTTTAAAATCGGTAGCAAGTATTAAATCTGATCTATCATCACTTCCCCCAAGTGAAGGAGCAACAAAACAACATTCGTATAGAACATATTATCAAGTACAGCTTTGGTTAGGAAATTAGCTAGCTCCAGAACTATGGGGTTGGGAATTTAAAGTAAACTGTCTAGTTCCAGTCTTCGCCCAAGATCCTGTGACACCAAAAGAAATTTTGGATTGTCAGGGAAATTGTTTTAATGCTGTGTCTGCCTTCCGACATTGCTTAAAACTAACAACGAATAGGAAACTATTGACTGAGAGGAAATTCCGGAAGTGGAGCCAGAAGCTGGCCTTTTGCAACCCAAGAAAGCAAGACAAACAAAATAGTGGTCTTAAATTTACAAATCTGATAAACTTTACTTAAAAGATTTTACTACGTACATTAATGGACTTACAGGGCTAAAAAAATTCGACGATACCAAACATCTACCCAGAAATACTCTAAGTATAATAAATGAAGTAAGAGAATTATAGATTATGCAACTTATGGTATGGTATATAGTAAATAGATATAAGACGATCGGTCTAAATGCACTTTTCCTTTATACATATGTGTACTTAGTTGTATAGTTTATTAGCTTATTTGTAAATTTAAAATAAAAAACATAAACATCATCACCATCACTGTCTGTGCCTGAAGATGTAAAGGTTTTGGATGCTCCATATTCAATATAAATGTAAATTTGTACGCATGTACAATCCAATATATACGAACTTAATTTTAGAAGTCTAATTTCTTAAATCAACACAAGTTTTTTTTGTAAAACCTTGTCCTGAATCAATAGTCCAAGTATAAATGCCTAGTGACCTATCCAATTTTTAAGGTGGTTCAATAATGTCAACCCTTAGTAATAATATCTACTTCTTATTTTTGATGATGATAAAGAAAGATGATGCTAAAAGCAACTACACTTTTTTTTTTGGAAAATCACAAACATGAACTTTAAACTAAAACGCTTGTAACTTTTAATTTATGAGCACAAATTAGTAAATAAATGAATAAATGTTTTTAAATTGAATGCTTTATATTGTTATTTTTACCGAATATATTTTAGAATTTAAAACAAAAGTGTTAGATTAACAAATTTGAGAAAAAAGATGGGGCAAAAAGTTTTCTGTGATGACTAAAGGTAAGGTTAGCATAACCGTTTTATGGGAAATTTAGTCCTCTTTAATTTCTAGTAGAACATTTTTTTTGTACAACACACCGTAATTGAGTTATAGGCAAAAATCTGAAAAATTACACCTTTTCACCCCCTACGCCACTGAAGCGGGAGGGCTAGGAGTAAAGACTTTTAGTATGTTAACGTCCTGACTACCCTTAACATATTCCCAGAGAGAAAAATTCTCCCCCCCCTCCATGCCCTCTACAACCCATTCGTTGACTGGACTAAAGGGTTTGATCAATATTTCTACTAGTCTGCCAAATATCAGCTTTGTAGCATGTCTGGAAGTACAGTGGAATTTTGATGATCTATACATGAGTGAGTGAGTGAGTGGCAATTTCGACGTTTTATGAAATTTCGTAACTACTTTACTACTTTGTGAAAGTCCATGAAACTTGGAGGGGTTGTTAACTCTATGAAGATCTACGACTGTGCAGTGTGCAGTTTGAGTTTCGTAGCTCATTCCGAAGTAGATGTTTACATGGGTCAAATATGGGCTGAAATGTTTCAAGAAAAGATGTTGCGCGAACTTGGAAGTCAATTTATGTATTGTAGTTGCCCCATTGATATTCGCCGTATAAAAAAAGTTATTTTATTTAAAGTGTGAAATCCATTTTTAAGGTGTAAAGGTAGTATCTGACGATAGCCTCTGTTAAACCTTCGATGAAGGACTTAGGCACGACCACCACGTTGGTGCATTCGGTACTTATACTGTGCAAAAACTGAAAATTAATTTAAAAATTTGTGCAAACATTTTAGTATTTTAAAGACGACTCGGTATTCGTAGTATTTAATTAGAAATACTGAGTCGTGAATAAAAAACTGAAATGTTTCCAAAAATTAAAAAATTAATTTTCCTGAAAATCCGAAAATGGTTTTTATGATTCTGGTAGCACGGGGGCAATTCTTTAAAATTTGAAATAATTTGAAACAATCTGAAAAAATTTGACGCCTCAAATTTAAGCCCTAAATCATGGCAACATCGTAAATTTCAGTTTTTTGTACAGCGGCAAAAACCGAAAAATGAGGAAAAATATAATCTAAAACCTACCTTTAAACTCGATTGCTGATAGTTCAATATTTTTCCGGGATTGTTGATGATGCACAGGTTCTTAAAAAATTGTATTTTTCCGGAAAAAAAACAATAACAAAACCATGAGACGTTTTTCTTATTTCGTTAAAGTTGGATTCAAATAACACGAACATGACATGCAAAGTACAGCCGACCACAAAATCCACGTAATTTAATTTTAACGAAATCAAATGAATTTTAGGAAAGAAAACGATAAGTTGATAAATTTATGAAAAAAAATAATTTTCGGATTTATTGCAACCCGTGGCCCAAAAAATAACCTTTGAATATATAAATATCAAACTTGTTATTATTATCATATAATTAAAAATAATGTTTGTCTAATATTTCTTATGATCAGGTATGAGAAGAGATAGAAAAAAAGTCTGCCAAACCCAGGTTATAAAGGTTAGGTTCAGGTCTGCTACAGGGTGACCTTAAAATCTATTATAGATTTGTTTAGAAATTCTAGTTCTCTACTTAACAATAAAAAGTTGAAAATAGCCCAAAAAGTTAAACTATGTATTAACGGATTATTTCAAATTTAGGTTCAGGGGGTGAGTTACAGGGTGATATCAAAAATAGTTGTACAATTTACATTGTTAAAAACAACTTTGTCAGGGGTTTTACTTAGCAAACAAGAGTTAGAAATACCTTAAAAAATCATATCACTAACTTATTGTATTACCTTTAGAGCCAGCAAGTGAGCTACTGGGTGATATCGAAATTACTAGTGTATTTTTCTAAAAATCACATTTTTAGAAAACAATGTTGTCAAGAGCTTTCATTATCAAAAAATGCTTAGGAACACGTTAAAAAATCATAACATTAACTGACTGTATTACCTTTAGGTCCTTGGAGTAAGGTACAGGGTGATATCAAAATTAGTAAAACACTTTTGTAAAAATCACAATTTTAAAAATCAACTTTATCAGGAGTCTTGGTGAGCAAAAAATAGTTAGGAATATGTAAACAAACCACACCATTCACTAACTGCGTTACATTTAGGTCCAGTAGGTAAGATACTAGTAGTAAATTCTTTTATAAATCATATTTTTAAAAATAACTTTTGGCCTCACCTTACTGTTTACAAACCAAGAACATATAAGTTAGGGTTTCTTGAGCGATCTATTAAAAGAATATTACGTTAATTACTTTTCCGCACAATTTTACTTTTTCGCATCATTTTTACTTTCCTCACGATTTTTTTCGCACGTCCAAATTGCAAGAACCTTCCCGTCCACAATCGTTTTCAAATGAAAACCCGTTCTCCTACACGCAAGTTTCATTTTCAAGAAGTGCTGCTGTACCGATGCTACCAGAAGCACCGAATGAAGAATCATCACATCCTGTACAGACCAATATACCTTTCTCCATTCACTACAGTAGTAATTCTAAGCAGCAAACTGATCAAGGCATTTCTGTAGTGGGCCAAACACCAACCAATCAAATTCCAATAAGAAACGACGTTATTCAAGATGTTGCGGCATCTGATGTATATTGAAGCATGCAACAAACAGAAAGTGCACTTTCAATTTCAATATCTACCATCGTTAACTTTTTCGTTATTGTTATTTAAATGTTCTTTACATAAAGTTTCTTTTTAATATATCATAATAAAAAAATCCTGTTTTAATATTTTTCCGTGCATAAAAAAATCAAGTAAAAATAAAAGTTAAAAAACGTACGGAAAAGTAACTTTTCCGCACTAGTGCTGAAAAATTTCTTTTCCGCACGATTTTTGTTTTGTTAAAAATGAAGATATTTAGGACTCATTAAATGATTTATGTAACTATTCTATCTTACGTATCATTTTCTAGCATTATTATAAAATCTTTGCGAATTAAAACATGTTTTTTGATAAAGAAGATGGACAAAAACACTCGTAGGAAAAACATTGTACCTAATTCTTGCGGAAACTATCTTTTCCATCCTTGACGGCTTGCCCGAACTCCGCTCCGCGTCGATTGTGCAACTGCCGTCGCGTGCGGAAAAGTACCTCTTTCCGCACTTGTTAGGTAAATAACTATTGTACAAACAATTAAAAGCCTAAGCGATACAAAAAAATATTTATGTAAAAGATATTTAAAATTTAAAGATAAAATACCTTAAGTGGGATGAAACTACTGCTTTTGTTGATTTGGAGTTTTCAGTAAAAATAGCTAAAGAAGTAAAGAAATATATCCCTTTATCAGACAACCAAATAACTATGTAGCGGTACAGGTATTAACAGATTTTTTGAAAGAAATGCAAAATATTGAGTCGCTTCACTTTGGAAGAAGTCTATATACAAGTAATTAAATAAAACTAAGAACGACATACGGGACAAAAATATTTGTGTGCAGGTTGTTGTTTGTCAATGTAAATAAATGTAATATTTATTATGTGTATTTGTACATTTTTATATTGAGCAAGCTTAATAATTATAAGGATTTGATTTGGCTCGGTTTGGTTATGTTAAATAGATAACTTGGGTGTTAAATTGTTGCCTAAAAAACATGCAAATTTGTGAAATAACAACGAAGAGAGTTTTTTCCTGTAAATAAATGTGCAGATTTTTATATTTATCGTGTATGTTTGTAAATGTTTACATTAGGCAAGCCTAGTGAAGGCTTTCGTTTTGTTACATTAAATATATATTTTAGGGCCAAGATTCTAAAATATCTTGTAAATTTGTTAATTAACAAATCAAACAAATGTAAAATATTTGTAAAAAAATTTTGATTTACTATAAATTTGTGAATTAACAACGAAGGCAGGCAGGTTTTTCTGTAAATAATTATTGTACATTTTTATATTGACCAACCTTATTTATATGGGTTTGGTTCGGTTTGGTTATACTTGATATGTATTATAAAGCCATGATTTTTTCAAACTAACTTGTGAATTTGTAAAAGAACAAGGAACCAAGATGTTGTTACGTAAATAAATGTAGGGATTTTTGGATTTCTTATGTGTATTTGTAAACTTTTATTTTGACCAAGGTTAGTTAGGGGCTTAGGTTGATTTGGTTATATTAACTAATATGTTTTAATGTCAAAATTTTATCATATTAACTTGTAAATTTGTCAAATAAATAGTAAAAGTTTTTCACGTAAATATATGTGAATATTTTTGGATTTATTTATTCATTTCACCCTGTAGCTCACCTCCCTTGTTTTTTAAAAACGTGATTTTTCAAAATCTTTACTGCTATTTAGATATCACCCTGCAGCTTACCTACTGGAAGTAAATGAAATTTAGTAAGTGGTATGATTGCTTAACGTGTTCCTAACTATTTTTTGCTAACAAACGCTCCTGACAACGTTGATTTTTAAAAACGTGATTTTTACGAAATTTTATTACTAATTTCGATATCACCCTGTACCTCATTTCCTGGACCTAACGGTGATACAGTCAGTTAATGGTATGATTGTTTAACGTATTCCTAACTATACTTTGCTAACAAAAGCTTCGGACAACCTTGCTTTTTAAAAATGTGATTTTTAGAAAATTTACACACACTAATAATTTCTATATCACCATGTAGCTCAATTCCTGGACCTGAAGGTGATAAAATCTGATAATGGTATGATTGTGTAACGTGTTTCAAATAATTTTTTGCTAACGAAAGCTCTTGACAACATTGTTTTTAAAAATTTGTTTTTTAGAAAATTACGCTTCTAATTTCGATATCACCCTGTAGGTCTCTCACGTCCTGGATCTAAAAATAATACAATAAGTTCATGATACATATTTTAATGTATTTCTTACTCTTATTTGCTAACTAAAACTCCTGACAGAGTTGTTTTTTAAAAATGTGATTTTAATTAAGATTTACTACTATTTTCTATATCACCCTGTAACTCACCTCCTGGACCAAAATTTGATCTAATCCGTAAATAGTAGTTTTTTAGGGCTATTTTCAACTTTTTATTGCTAAGTAGAAAATTAGAATTTTTTAACAAATCTATAATATTAGGCACACAAGAAATTTTACATAATTATACAAACATTATTTTTAATTATACGAATTTATAGAAAGTTTGAAATTTATGTTTTAAAGGTTTGTTTCTTGGGTCCCGTTCATTTTATTCATATTATGAACCTATTTTCAGGTCGGCTGTACGCAGTTCCCTGCCTATATGTGTGGCTCCCTCTAGGGAGCGTGTCGCAAACTTAAGTTTTCCTTGCACAAAGTGACCACGTGGTCGTGGCACCCCTGAAAAATTCCGCCTTCGACTTATTTTCGTCAGATGGAGACTGTGGCGACTATTCTTAGGGTCACTGCATCCTGAAAGCCTGGCATCTTCCAACGAGCGGATAGTTCACAACTTGCATTCCATTTGCTATTGGTTGACATAGTCAGGCGGGATTTTTAAAATTAAAACTCTCCTGTCCTCGTTTTGGGAGGTTGAAATCGGTGTTAAACCAAACTGAAACAAAACCTAACCGTGGTCAATTGATGGGAAACGTATCCTGACCGGGGCGTATCTGGACAGGTTAGGATACGTTGTCGAATAATTTATCAGGGTTAGGTTAACACCGATTTCGACAGGAAAACAGGATAAGGAAGCTAATTAAAAAAAAAAATAATACGTTTTTAAAAAACAATAAAAAAAAACTCATCGGCATATGCATAGATTTAGTTAAATTCAATAGGTATGTACTGCACAAACCACTACTCTTTTTAGTCACTTACAACTAGTATATATTCGTATTTTACGCCGAAAGCTGTAAACATAAAGTTTGTTAAATGCTTGACTGGTGGCACCATCTCTTAATATAATATAATAATAATCTTAAACGGCAACGTTCAACATTAAAAAGTCAGCTGACTATTTCGACCAATAGCAAACGGAATGCAAGTTGTGAACTAGCCGCTCTCCCAGGGGTAGCGACACCAAACATAACCTCATTTACGAAAAACTCAAATCTGACACTGTCAGGAGCATAGCTTTTTTTATGTTTAAAAAAATTAAATGGTTTACAAATGTTACGTAAAGAACTGTCCGTCACATCCGGTATATAAATTTTACTGTCCAAATAAACAAACCTAAAAAAACTAAGTTTTTTATGATTTCAAATTTATTAGGACCCTGTGTCCAGCAGTCCACACAGCGAAGGAAACCAAAAATATAGTTTGCATGTTTTATATATATTCTAAAATATAGAAAACTATTATGTTGGGTTTTGTATTATTTAATAAATGTTTTATGCTCTCTACGGAATAAAGGTGTACGTTTAATCCCTTTTTTCATGGGCTAAGGTAGTATTTCTTGTCTCCAGTGATTGAAAGTAATTTCTTTAAAACCATAAAGGCAAAATATAGGTTTTTGGATTATTTTATTTTATCATAATACAAAAAACAAAAAGGAATATATACACGATACCGATTATTTTGTTCCAGCTTGCCGTAAGCTTACTTTACTTTGCCGATGGCTTGGTTCGTTTTGATCGTTATTGTGTCCTTAGGCATAGAATATTGCTTCCATATAAACGAAGCATTTAACTTTCTAGACTTCTCCAGGCTGTAAACCAGGAAACTGTGAAATTTTCGAAATTCTGTTTATTGCATCATTTCCATGCCCATCTCAAAGTAAGAATATGCTTTATTTTCCATCTTCGAGAAATGTAATTCGAACTTTTTCTCGAGTAAACTTAATTAGTTTGTTATGAAATAAATAATATTTTTCCACATTGTTTGTTATAAGGTCACTCATCGTCAAGCAAGCTTTACCTTGCTTGACGATGAGTGACCTTTGTTTGTTAGCATCTGACTGACTTTTGTTTAATGTAATGCCATGACAACTATCACTGCCCACTGTTTTTTTATATACTTGACATGCTAAAACTACAGTACGGTAAGTGGTTTAATACCTATTTATTTAGTTTATGATTATTATTATTTTTAGTATATAAAAATAAACCTTGGCATTAAAGTCCCTTTTAGTCACTTAGCAAATTATAGCCCTTCTTCCGGTCGAGCATGAAAATTCCCGCCGTGGTATTAAAAGTAAACACTGCACGCTCCAGGTTTATAATATACCTACTATTATTTTTATTATTGTTCAAAAAAAAGCGGGCGGCGAAGAAAAGGTCGAAAATACAAAAAGTCGAAAATACAAAAGTTCGAAAGTACAAAAGGTCGAAAATACAAAAGATTGAAAAACAAAAGGTTCAAACAAAGATCGAAAGTAGCTACACTGTAATGATTGCAAAACAAAGTAGAATTAAGAGACACACAGGTACACACACACACACTCATAGAAAAGTTTTTAAAAAATCAACATCCAATAAAAACTCAAGGTAGCAACACGACGGGTCGCAGAACTTTGTTCGAAAACATTTTCTTCGAACGGAAATTTTTATGAAAACCATTTCTTCTAATGAAAATTTGTTTGAAAACATTTTTTTTAAACGGAAATTTATTCGAACACCATTTCTTTGAACGGAAATTTGTTCGTAAGTAATAGTTGTTCAAAAACATTTTCTTCGAATAGAAATCATTTTCTTCGAAAGCAAGTTTTTCAATAAAAGACGCTCTAGACCTGGATTTCCAAACCTAACACAATTCATATAGTTTGACTACGGCAAGGTCTTTTTAACATATTTTTTCAAAAAAACCCTGACTTCTTTCCCGGGATCGTAAACATTCTGAAAATTTGTCTACTTTCCTCCTTTTGGAAGGTCGAAATCGGTATTTTCCTAAACTTTGTCAATTGATCGCAAACGTATCCGAACCGGTCCAGATACCTCCTGATATGCTCAATTAAGAAAGGTTAGAGTAACACCGATTTCAACCTTCCAAAATGAGGACCGGAAAGCTAATTTAGGGAAATCATTTTTCGACAATAGGTCTCGGTTGGTTCGGTTTGGTTTCACACCCTCTAGGATCCCGGGAAAGAAGTCAGGGAAGTTTTTATTTCCAAAAATTGTTAGAAAAAAACCCCATTAGTCGAACTATATGAGTTGTGTTAAGTTTGGCAAGCCAGGTCAAATTTTTTTTTCGAAAAATTTGTTTTCGAAAAAATGTTTTTGAACAAATTTTAATTTAAAAAAAATATTTTCGAACAAATTTCCGTTCAAAGAAAATGTTTACGAACACATTTCTGTTCGAAGAAAATGATTTCGAAAAATTTCTGTTTGAAGAAAACGTTTTCGAACAATCTTTTGTTCGAAGAATATGTTTTAGAACAATTTTTGGTTTAAAGAAAATGATTTTCGAAGTTTATGCTTTCGAACAATAATATTAAGATATTTATATGAAATGTACTATAAAAATATAAATAATTAAGCCGAACCTTACGAAAACTCGAACTGTATTTGGGCATTTTTTGTCTTTTGATAAAATGTAAAATTCGGAATAAAAAGATACTAAAAAAAACCACAATACCAAAAACACCCAAAAAAAATGGGAAAAAACCTTGGAAAATAAATTAAACAGTGCGAAAAATAGCGTATAAACATCGTGATAAAATTTTCATTTTATCCCTTGATATATTATATACTATTAATAAACTTTTAACATAGAAATGTATTTCTGTCCTGTTTGTTTATTTATTACGTATTATTTTTATACAAAAACAGAAATAATATTTAAAAGAAAATAATTTTTAACAATAATACCTACAATAAATATTCATAACCCAAAAACTCAAGGAACATATTTTTTATTTCTTAAGCTGTATAAAAACGAGTTCTTTTTAAGTTCTATTAAAACATTTGTCTTTTCTCAGACTGTATAAAAATGAGTATTTTTCACGAATGTCTATGGAATTTTGAGTACGGTTTTGACACTCGTGTCGCTACCCCTGGGAGACGCTAGACTTCCAGGATGCAGTGACCCTAGTATTTTTAATTACACTATCCAAAACCTTATGGGCGCAGCTTTCGTGTTCGTTTACGACAGAGACAATTTATTATTTTCTCTCTGGTTTACGAAGGACTCAGCCGCATGGGCCGTCACTGAAGAACAGCAGTTTCTATATGGGAGGACCCCCCAGAATAAAAAACTATATACGTGCCTAGCTTTTTTAAAAAGTAAAAAAATAATCACCACTTCAATAATTTGACAGGATCTTCACTTAGTCAGATTTTTCTGGCAGATTTTAAAGAAATAATTTGACATTCCCTTAAAATTCCGTTCAAATATAACGGTGGCAACAGCGTAGAGCTAATTTTGTAGCGACCCTTCCACGACATGCAGTTAGTCCCTCTTTGTTAATTTTACCGTGAAAAACAAAGAAAGAAAGTAAACTTAGCTGACCTCATAAAGAAAACGAATAGGACTCATAAATTTGAAAGAAATGTGACGAAATGTGACGAAATTTGACATTTCAGTTTGTGTGGTTAATAGTGAATTTATTTACAATTTTTAAATTAAAAATTTTCAACAAATTACGGGTTTTTAATTAAAAACAAATATTATATCGTGACGCTACATCTATCAAAAAGTGGGAAATGGCCTTTTAGGTAAGTTTTTAAGTTTAAAAATTGCCTTTTAAACGAGAAATCTTAAGCGCCAGATTATGTCACATTTTGTCAAATTTCGCCAGATTTTTTGAAATGTAAAGAATTGACCCCCACGTGCCACTTTTATGGTAGTTTTTATGTGGCATGGCGCTATGCGAGGACTATAACTTTAGGTTCAAATCTTACCAGATGGTCAAAGACCAAAGATAATGCACCGTAAAAAATTAAAATCGTTTTGAAGTCATGCCATTTTCGATCGCCTTTTGCATCAATTATTAAAAAAAACGAAATTACCTGTCGACACAACAAAATTGGCTCCATTACTCAAGAACTCATTGTTGCAGAAAATTTTCCTGTTGCGTTTTTGACATTCTTTTCAAATTGGACGATTATAACTTTATAGTATTCTATATATGTTTTTTGTGGGTTTTTATTACTTTTTGATTACAGGTGGTTTTTATGAGGAAATCTCAGATTCCTCGGCGGATTATTATAATTAAATTAGTGCTACTTTTACATAGGATTTTATTTCCGACATTCAAGCTGCGTTCGGTATTTACGTCGGATTAATCTATTTCATCGAAATCGTTCGTTAATTCCATCTAGATCTAGGGGAGGTAGATCTGAATCGTTCTGTAATTCTGCTCAGACTAGTCGGACGTAAATCTGGTTGCCCCTTACATTTTGATCGACGAAACAGATTAATCTGAGATTGTTGTGTATTTTTTTTGTTTACAATAATAATTTTTTGCAATATGTACATTTTTGGTTATATTTAAGGTTATAACCATTTATAAAAATTTGATCGATTTGATCTGGATCGTTCGTTAATTCCAATTTGCTCAGACTAATCTGTAATCACGTGACCAAAATTCCGTCACGTCTGAGATGCAAATACTGAACGCAGCTACAGTAGACCAGATCTCCTTCCAGATTTTTTACGTTAAAAGTTGTCGAATTCGGGTAAAAAATTGTTTTAATCCAAGTAGTTCAATTACAACTTTAGATAAACCAAGGCCAACACATTTTGATAGCCCTGGATAAACCTACCATACGTCCCGTGGCCCCGTTTTCAACGAAACAGCCCCGGTTTCAGAATCTTGTATCCCACCTATCCATATTATTTCTTGAGATAGATAAATATCCTGTTTTTTGACAGAATGCCAGCCAGTCAAAGTAAGGACACTCATCGCAAACGCAAGCCTTATAGGAAGCGAAGCCAACGTCAGGCTTTTATTTTTTTGTTATTATTTTTGACATGTTTTCCTCGGTTTCGCATTGGCGGTTCTGTTTTATTTTGAAGATGTTGTTTTACACAGCATGAAGCCCATGAAGGTACCTAAACTATATATATTTATGTAATTAGAATTAAAAAGTATCATTATGAAATAGATCTTTAGACTGTGTTAAAACCACATTTTTAAAATAAAAATGAGCCGCCAATGCGAAACCGAGGAAAACATGTCAAAGTTATAACCAAAAAATAGAAAATCTGATGCTTGACGATGAGTGACCTTAAGTGAAAGTATAAAGTTTGACATTTTTCGGGGCAGAATTGTGAAATAACGCAGATCTAATAGAGAGAAAGATAGAGAAAGATCTTAAAGCTTCTTCAAGTTCAATAATCTAATGGCGGTTTTACACTAAACCGATTGTTGCTGTTTTGTTGCTGTTTTAAAAAACAAAAACTGTTTTTAACGATAAAACTGTTCACACTCAACAGACAAAAATTAGTTGCTCTCGAGTTTTGTTTAGTTCAATTCAAAAAGTAGATGGGTGTTGGTGTTCATATTTATTAAAAGAAGCTCGCCGCAACTCAAGTTGATAAACACAGACGTTTACACCAAGCCGAGTGAGTTGCAATAAACGCAGCAACTCTTTGATATTTCCGACATCGGTTCGGTTCGAAAAATCTTTAAAAAATCTGCAAAAAGTTGCGGTTTTGTTTTTTTTTTCAACTCGAGTTGCTGTTTTGTCGGTTGGTGAAAATCCGCTTTAAGAACTAACATTCCTGTACGAGGGCTGTCTTTTATATTTTGCATATAGGAACATAGAGGGCGACACTAATCAAATGTCGTTACTAATAGTTCAGGCAAGATTCGGGAAAATCCACTTTCTAGAAGCATTTTATATTACTTTTTGGCAAATGGGCAATTCCCCCTATTTTGACCCCGCTGAATTCAAATATCCCTGTTGCCAACTCGAAATATTGACAGGGGCTGAGATATTCAAGATGGCGGCCAAAATGGCGGCGGAATTTTAAATTGCCGCTGGAAAGCCCAAATTGTCACAGGTGTACATTCAAAATATATATTTGTATGATTAAAAAATAATAATATACTTATATACTTTTTTTAAATGGCTGCAAAAACCTCCAAAAACCGCCCCAGACCCCCCAAAATCTGAAAGTTTGAGGTTTTTTCAAATTTTCTTAAAAACTAAGCTTCTAAGAGAAAAATGTATAATATACTTTATTGTAGACAATAAAATTCTCTTTTCAACATGGTATAACTTAATAAAGTTAGACTAATTTTTTGTAGAAAGGGAAATTCCCTTTTTAAAAATGTGAAACTCGGTGGGGTTTGACTTATAGCAAACTCTCCAGCGACGTCCGTCAATGGGGGTGATATCAACAAGTCATTAAAAAAAACATGTTTTTCATACGTTTTATTCAATTTTCTTAAAAACCAAGCTCTATCAAAAATATGTTTTATACTTCATCATAGCCAATAAGATTTCCTTTCAAACGGTGTATAACAAAGTGGAAGTTATTTTATATTTACCGCTCCAGTGGTGTTCTTAATTTAAAGAAATTATTTAAGATCAATCCAAACTAATCAATTTTGTGTCTTATTAGCTTTTCGGTGGATAATAAAGAGCGGCGGATAAAAGGTTGAAAAAATAAGGTCGAAAGTACAAAAGGTCGAAAATACAGAAGGTCGAAAATACAAAAGGTCGAAAGTACAAAAGATCAAAAAACAAAAGGTCGAAAGTACAAAAGGTCGAAAGTACAAAAGATCGAAAGTACGGCCGCGGGTCCACATCGACTGAACAGGTCGATTCGAGTTCATACGGTAAATTTGTATTTTTAATATTTTGTTTTGTCGATTTTTTTTCGACCTTTTGTACTTTCGACCTTTTGTGGCTTCGGCGGCGGGCCCGATAATAAAATGTCCTTTTAAACAGTGTGTCACAAAATGTGACCTATAGTATAGAAAACTCTCCAGAGGCGTCCGTAAATGGCAAAAATTTATATATTTTTGAGTACCTAATTATGATTATGCCCCCCCCCCTCACCCCCCAAACCGTTGCATAAGATTCACCACTTTATTTTTAGTTCTATATGCTTAAAAAAATAACCAAAAACACCTGTGTCAAAGTTACTACTCTTACTTTCTGCACAAAAATATTGCTTAGGGGGGGCCATGGCCCCTATGCGCCCTCCCCTTATAACCACCGGTGTTTTTTTGCTTTAAAGAACTTATTTAGATAAATCAAAATATCTAATCTAATCAAAAAACAGTTTATTTTAATTTGGAAACATTTTATTTTAGTAGGTATAAATTACGAACCTTTTTGAAGTATTTATCATAAAATTAACCTCACTTTGTAATATATCATTTAAAAAGAAATTGTCTTATCCTTAATAAAAAATAAAGGCACATTTTTTTCTGAAAATCTAGAAAAGATATTTAATTATGCAAGAGAAACTGATTATTTCAGTTAATTTTGAAAATAAGTGTATATCAGTACGCCCCTGAAGCCTTAAATATGGCACCAACCTGACATTTTAATAAAGTTTTTAAAAGGAAATATTATGTTCTACTATAAAGTATACTACATATTTTTTCCTAAAAAGTGTAGTTTTTGAGAAAATTTTGAAAAACCTATAATAAACATGTTTTTTCTAAATAATCCCAATTTACGTACGCCACTGAAGAGCTACTTGCTTTTCCTAACCTTATTGACCAATACATCGTTGGAAAGGGAATTTTATTCTCCATAAAAAACTGTTCTTTGCAATTTTTGAAAAAAAGGTTAGTTTTCGAGAAAATTGCATAAAACTGAAAAAAAAACAGGTTTTTGGGGGTTTGGGGGGATTTTCTTTGTCCCTGTCGATTTTTCGAGTTGGCAACAGAGATATTCGAATTCAGCGAGGTCAAATTAGGGGGAAATGGTCTGTTGCCAAAAAGTAATATGATTTACTTCTAGACCGAAAACGGAAAGCCTTTTAAAATAATATGCTCTGACTATAAAACTTAACCTCAATCTTTACCTATCCTAAATTCAAATTGTTAGTGGGATACAGATAGTTTTATAGCTACAGTGAATTTTTAAAGTTAAGAAATCAGTCGAAACTGAGAATATTTTTGGGCTATAATTTTTTACAACTTATGAAGGAAAGTATCTCAATAAGAGTGCCTTGCCGAGTTGATTTCTGTTTTCGTGATATTGAGGCTTCTTGTGGATTTCAAAGACTACAATTCAAAAAGTTTTGCATGAACAATTAGTTTCCCGCTGGATTGCCGATTGGTACATCACCATTTGTTTGCCGAAAATTATCGCTGAGCTTCGAAAAACGAACCTCGAACGACGAATGGACTGCGTGATCAAAGATTTCAGTCGCCAGAGGAAGCAGTCGACTCCTTCAAGAATGCAATTTTGACAGTAGGTACTAACAAACGAGTGGACTGACAGGTTTGACAACTGGCTTGAGCGAACGCAAAAGTGCATTAATTTTCTGGGAGAATTCTTCGAGCAACAATAAAGTTAAAAAATGTGTTATTCCTGCTGTATATGCAAAATTTAAAAAACAACCCTTGTATTACGAGACCAGCAGTAACTAGAAGTAGAGTCCCTGTATTTTGACATATTTGAATATTATTCAAATATGTCAACATATAGGGACTCTACCTAAAAGGAGTGGTAGAAGTTCCCAAAAATTGCAGCTTGGTGACGTTACTGGCAGGGCGGTGGCATGAAAAGACAGAGCGATTCTCAGCCGAACAGAGACAAATTTCTGAGCACATCTGGGCTAATAGTTTTTACACCAAAATTTGTTCTTATTTTGGCGTTCCCTATCAACTTTTACCATTAATGCCTTAACTTCAAATACAGCCTGTACAATTGTATGTTCTTTGCATCCCACACAGGGTTTAAGTTTACCTTCAACAAGTCAAGTGGTACTCTTCAGACAGACATGCAGACAAAACCAATGCAGCTGAAACTCGTACGCCACGAACAAGGACGTACCTTGGACGTTATCTTGTTGGCAACTTGATCACCTTTTTATGTGCAAGTGCGAACCATTAGGCATGCAAAAATAATAAAAAGAAAATGTTAGTTTACTAAACTATACAGGGTGTCCCATTTCTATATCATACAGTGTGTTATTAACCACAAAGTTAATCACCTGTACAAAAAAATTGACGTTTACAATGAGTAATCAAAAACACCCTATTTTTGAGTCATTATATAAGAGCAGCTACATTTTTAGTTTTTAAAGTCCTATTTATAGCCCAATAATATGGGCTTAGAAATTCTTGCGACTCTACACAGGTGGACCGGATCCCAAAAGTAGTCTATAAACGTGAGAAAATGTGTTAAAAACCGAAGACGGTTCTTTCAGTCCATGGTAGACGGCCCAAAGCGTTCCTTTTAATATTATTGCAACAAAAAAGGTAATTTCTCGGAAATCTAAAGTATTTCTCAATGAGACCAAGACATGAAAGGACAGGCACCAACTTTGTAAAATTATACTTAAGAGCCCATTGGCAAAATATTGTATAGAGTATTTCTTAAAATTCTATCTTAAAAATTGTAAAAGAAAAAGGAATGAGTTGAGAAACACCGCGTATACATGCATAAGAATTATTTAAACAAAACTGAATACGCAATTCGAATCTAAAATAAATAGTCTACGATCAGGTGACCTTTTATTTCCCAAAATATTTGGTGAATCGTAGCTATTCATTCGATACCTTGGATGATTTGATCTATCACTTCATGCAAACAGAATAGCTTTAAACAATAGCAAGCGTTGAATCGTCCTTAGACTCTGAGTCGCTATGTGTTATGCAAAAACCTCTTTTAAGCAGGATTCTCATGCGAAACGCTCGAGGAACGTTCTATTACTTCGGAGTAGAAGAAGAGATTTCGCTACAGCCACGTAGTAGTAGAAGTGTGGGGTAGGCTCTAGGCCTGGCGACTTGGCGCATAAAGCACTCTTCGTATAGATATCTGCGAAAATGCGCCGAGGTCTCGTCTCTTCACTCTTGTCTTCGCCCAGTGTCCTTGGGACGAAGTGTCCCGAGAGGACTACCAATATGGCCCACATCTCTTCGTGTCTTACGGAGAAGCCAGTCCCTACGGAACTTGCTGTGTGGATACTTTGAGTGGTCACACACTCCTTCGCTTGTCTGGTGTTTCCTGTATTGGTCCATTCCTTTTTTATCTCTTTCTGTTCCCACTCTGTTAGTGCCCACTTTATTTGCCCTCTTGTGGGCTCCAGGAAAGGCTCTGGCCTAATTAATTTCTGCCGGAGTCTCGTTTTCTTGGACCCCCATATGGCCTGGGCATCCACGCACTCCTGCACTAAACCCGCGGACATGGTTGGTTTGCACAGTGCTTTCAGCGCAGCTTGACGGTCTGAACAGATGCACAGGCGCTTTCCAGTTTTGTTGCTGATTTCTTCCTCCCATGTTACCGCCCAGTATTGCCTAAGCCTCCACTTTGAAGACTGTCGCATTGGATACCAGCGAGTGGCTTTTTTCAATACACATGCTTTCCACGTACATTCCTGCGCCGGTCAAATTCCGATCTGGTAGTATTGATGCGTCTGTATAGCCGACCGTGGCGCTAGGGAATCCTGTCCTTTTTCAAGCATCCCTTGGTGGAATGGTTACATAATATCTCCTTCTCTCCCTTAACCACTTCCGTGGCATCGCTAGCCTGTACGTCGATAAAGGAAATCCTTTTCCGACACAGTCGCGATCTCCGAATGTCCTTTTTCTCGACCGCTCCTCCACAGGCCCGCGTCTCTTATCCTAAACTATGTTGCCATCGCTTCCTTCTTTATACTGCTCGTCAGCGAGCCCTGAGGCTATGTTAACTTGACCCTAAAGCCCCTTCTGATGCCAGCCTCTGCATGCTTTGGAGCTTCTTGGTGTTGTGGTTTTCATTGCCCCCAGCCACCAGACCACGGATCCGTAGTGGATTCTTGGTCTTATGATGGCTCTGTAAATCCAGTGCGTGAGTGGCAGAGTTCCCACTTTCTTCCTACCACCCTTCTTACTTGCCAGAATGTCTTTGCCATCTTTGATGTTAGTCGGTCTATATGTAGTTACCCGCTTAATTTACTGTCTAGCACCATCCCCAGGTACTTAACCTCCTGCAATAATGCAAGTGGTCTTCCGTACATTTGTGGTGCTTTCAACCTTCTATTTTCCTCTTCTTTGTACACAATACCTTGTTAACTTTTGGACAATATTTTGATGTTAAAAGTCCTTAAGCTTTTCAACTCGGGCAACCTGTTTCAATACCTTTTTAGGTCTTCAGATACAAAGCGATTTTATTCTGCTTTTTTATTCTTCTTTTTAATATATTTTTTTTGGTTTTTTAAATTGTATTATATCGGTATCGCTGTAGCCGTTTGTCGTTAAAAGTAGAATATGTTTTATAAGTTATAATGAAGATCAGGAAGTGCTCCATAGTGGAAACAAACTAAAGACTTATTAATCCTAGCATATATCAGTTTCCCGAAAGGAGCGATCCCAGACCAAAGAAGATAGCAGAGCCTTTCAAAAAAAAAGGGGGGGTGGGGGGTTAAATTTTTTAAACTACAAATTTTTTGCTTAGATTTGTCATACAACAAAATGTACTTCTTTGATTTGCAAAAAGGAAGGGCGTATAAACAAAAGATAACTTTCAAAAAACACTAGCAAAAATTCTGGTGAAGTGGTAGATAGATATGTACATAATATGTGTAACTCAGGATCGCAAAAAAATATTCTCAATAAAGTCCTGGGTTGTAGACTTTAATTTATATAAATTGATGAAATAGCCCGGTGTAATCCATCTTTCCATTACGAAAATCAAAACCTTCCCCTTCTAAAATAAAGGAAGCACTCTAAGGAAAATTAAATGCTTCTCTTGTCCTATAGATATCTTAGGGTCACCCTATATATAGTGCAATATACAGGGCTTTACTAAAACTACAGGAAGCTTATTTGAATGTTTAAATTAGGTTATTTATTAATCAACGATTAAAATCGTAAGAAGAAAATAAGAATTTTAAAACATTTGCACAAGCTAGCAATCTGTCAACTTAATATTTTAAAAAACAAAATATCATAGCTTTATACATGTGTATTAAAAACTTAAAAAAAAAACAACTCTCTGTAGTGACTTTATTCTAGTAGCCCAGTGGAGTAATTAGGAGTTAGAGGGCCCACTAAGTTCTAAATTAGCCCCTTATAACACTACTATTATGTCGGTTTAGAACGTTTTTCTACTTTGTCCGACGCCTATTCTGCCGTGTCATAAGCAAAAACACAGTAAGGATATTTGATATTTAACAGTCAAGCAATCTCAGATAATATATTTTAAATAGAGTGTTACCTTAGAATGTGAGCTATCAAATGTACTTACTGTGTTTTTGCTTATGACGGTAGTATTCTCCACCTCCTTCGATCCTGACAATTATCTTCTGTCAGATTTTTTTGACTCATTGAGCTTTGGATTGACTGTTGCCATTCTAGTTTAGGACGCCCTCTTTTTCTGCGCCCTATTGGTTGCCATTCTAGGACTTGGTTTGGTAATCTTTCGTCGTTCATCCGTTGTACATGGCCGTACCATATCATTTGCCTTTTAGTGATGTCATCCGTTATGCCTCCCTCGATTCCCATTCTTTCTTTTATGATCTCATTTCTTATGTGATCTGTTCTAGATATTCTCATTGTTCTTCTTATTACAAATATTTCGACATTTTCCATTTTTGTTTTGTATTTTTCTGTTAGTCTCTATTCCATACAACAGCGTGTTTTTTACCATTGTTTCATATATGTTAAATTTTACATTATTTTTTATGTTTCTGCTCCATAAAATACTGTGAAGACATCCAATAATTTTTTTTGCTTTTACTATTCTTTTTTCCAGTTCTTTTCAGTCTGTTCCTGTCTTATCAAATGTGACACCCAAGTATATATACTCATTGCATGGAGATATTACTTGTCAATTGTCTAGTTCTAACTCACTGGATTCGTTTTCAATACATAAGTACTGTGTCTTGTCCACGCTCACTGTTAATCCCCACTTTTGGTATTCTTCCATTAACTTTCTCATCATATACTCCATGTCTTCTTTATTATTAGCTACAATTACTTGGTCGTCAGCAAACTGTAGTGTGTATATGATAAATCGGTCGTTAAGTTGTATTCTCAGCCGTGCACTTTACGTTTCCAGTTTCTTAGAGCTACTGCGATAAATATTTTAAAAAGAGTTGGAGAGATACAACATCCCTGTCTTAAGTCTTTTGTTACCAAGAATTCTTTTAAAAGTCGATTTCCAATTTTAATTTTAGATTTTGACCCTTTGTATAGTTCTTTTATCGCTTTTATGTATGTATGATTGATATTAGTCTGCTCTAACACTGTCCATAATTTTTCTACTGGAACGGTATCATATGTTTTTTGTAGGTCCACAAAGGTAACATTACTTGTTTAAGACAAAAAACATTATCACTACAAGATCTGCCTGCACAAAACCCACTCTGCTCTTCTTCTTATTACAACAAAATTAGCATAAAAAATTATGAGGCGCGAACTGATCAAGTCCGCAAAAATTTTCTACTGCGACGCTTATACTTTTGAAATTAGTCAAAACTTTTGCATTTGGTAGGTACAATTTTTCCCAAACATTATTAGCTCGCCTTTTTTTTCTTTAAATTATTTAATTTTTCGAAAGTAATTTTTTTGTCTTTTCAATAGTAATTTTTCCAAAAAGTACTTAATTTTTCTTATATTTTTTTTCGTTTTTTTTTCTACGTTTTTTCTATATAAGTAGTTACTTTAAATCCAGGTCAGGCCCGATGTGGCCTATCACTTATATCTATTAATTTTCTCTATATTCCTATCCAGTGTTATTGCTTTCCATTTACTTTATTAGGTTTCTCCAGTCAAGAGAGTTCCTTTGAGGGAGACACTGAAAAATGTTGATTAAATTGTGTTTTAATGAAATTGGACTTTGTGAGTCACGCACTCTTGATCACCCCTTTGTTGGACAAACCACTTTTTCTGTAATTTTTGTTTGACTAATTTGTTCTATGTAAAATATGTCCTAAAAACAGGGAGATCCAAATTTCACATTTTTGAAAGGTTTAAGTTCGTTCGTTCATGTGATCCGAATTGGGTACTTAAAAACGACACTCCTAATCTTCAACGATTCCCAGAATGCTAAGGTGTTTATTAGGGCGAGATTGAGACATTGAGTTTGGCCTGCCTCACTCTGTCCGTGTCTTCCCAGAGCGCCTAAGAGTGCCTGTTCACGTTACATTTTACGATCGTCATAGCAAGACACTCCGCGATGCCCACCATGGGTTACCGCCCTACTGGATCAGCTGATGCCCCCATTCTAGCTAGTTGGTCAGCCGCCTCGTTCCCAAGAATGCACTCATGTCTTGGAACCCAGAGGAGCTCAACCTTGTTGTGTCCTGTCAGGGTTTTTGGTACACTCAGCCACAAGTGCAGAGCGTACTTTGGCCGATTTGATGGCAGACAGTGCAGCACTACAGTCTGAGCATATTTATATGTCTTTTGCTGATAAAAACATTTCTAGGTTTTTATAACCACACTGGCGTATACCTCTGCCCGGAAAACAGTGGCATACTTGCCCAGGGCAAAATAAAATTGCGCTCCTGTGGTTCTGCAGTTTACTCCAGCTCCAGACCTTTACCCCATTTTGAGCCGTCGGTATACCAGACCACCCCATTCTGTGTGCAATGTACACACTTCCATTTCTTCCATACTTCTCTTTCGGGTACAGAGACCCTTACAGGAGGCTTCCGTTTAATTTGTAAAGTTCTCTTGTCCGGTTCATGTGAAAAACAGGGCAGATCTCCGATACATCTCTATATAGTTTTGTGTGGCTCCTAGGGCTAAGATTAATCCTAAGATCGCCGAGGCTTTGAAGTCTACAGGGCTCGACTTCGAATGTGTAGCCTTTATGAAAAGCGTATAAGAAAGGATGAACTTATGAAAAGCAAGAAGTCAGTGAGGGACCAAAGACGCGCATATTCAGGAGCGTTTGCCGCTGTGACTCAAAATTCATTATTCGTTTTTTATTACTAAACAGGAGCAATCAAAGTAAGATTTCCACTTTTAAAAGACGGAGATGATAAATAGTCATTATTATTTATTTCGTTATTTTAGCTTTAATCAGATAAATTAAATTTTTTAATAATTTTTTCTTCCACAATAACCTTGCTCTTTTATTAAAGTCGCGCTTAAATGCCGCTTAAGTGTTCGATCTCCTGGCAGCGGCTCACGAAGTCAAGTTGCTAAAAGTCACCATACACTATCCAGGAAACAGAATAGGGGACAACATTTTTGGGGGTAGGGATGCACGACAGCCCTAAACCTCTTGCCCCTCTGCTGGTTTCAGTCTGCAGAAAAAAATGTTTGTCACGTTTTACTACTCCATTTAAAATTTTATTTTTGCCCCTTAAATGGAGGGGCCATTCCTCTTGGAAAAAAAACAATAAGTTGAAATGCAGTGTTATGGTAATTGCAATTATTTAAGTTTTTAAAATAATTGAAAAAGGGGCAGAGGGGACAGTCCCGCTCATAGATATAGAAAAATAATTAGATAGCGCTTCGATGACTGCGCAACCTCCAATAGGGGCGACGGAACGTTTGCCGCCATTTTTTGAAAGCTAGAGATTGGATTTCACAACCAACCAAAATAACAAGAGTGGGTACAGCATGCGTTTGACATTATTTTGAAAAAGCGGATAATTGGTTACGTAGCCTAACCAAACTTCAAATACTTTGCTATACTTTGATTTTATCGTGCCCTTGTTGAAATGGCGGAAGCTGTCAGTGATTGTTATTTTTGTTGTAATTTTTGTTGTTTTTTGGTTGGAAAATAAAGTAAATCTTGGAGTTCTCCTACTCTAGTGAAAAAAGTAATGTTTAAAGAACCATAGCAGTTCTTGACGGTTAGATTTTATCCGAAATTTGATTGAAAAACTAGCAAAAACACAAATAAACAAAAACAGCGGTTGACAAGCACCTGACATTCCTAAACCAGACAACGAAATGTCAATGGTTAAAATGGCCCCATTTTCGATTTGCCGCTTTCACTTTGGTCAAATCCAATCCGTCAATATTCTATATTCCGTGGTCAAATATCTTTATTTGAGATCAGTGACTACATAATATGATGTTTTACCACGAATTTAGTTCCATGCCATCATCGTGCCTGTCAAAGGTGACTTTGCTCAATCTGTGAAAAAATGGCGGATCTCAATTTCTTCTCATTTTCTCTAGTCTGCGCAGGTTTGCCAAGCGTTCTCTTTATATTTCTATTTCTACGACAAAAATAGGAGATCTTGCAATTTTTTAGTAGTTTCTTTTTTTTGTCATCGAATGTGCGTCATAAGCATATATAAGATTAAACAATCGTGCGACAAAAAATCGCAAATATACGCCTAGCGGGTTAGACTTTAGTAAACACTGGTGTTTTTGTCCTGATGGTGTTTGCTTTCAAACAATTGCCGTAACAGAAGGCGTAACATTTCCACTAATAATCGACCACTTGGCCATCCTTCTGCTAAATTACAGTAAAAATTTGCCCGCTAAGTAACTACAGTAAGGACATACTTAACTTGGCTATAAAATGAAAGAAAAGTGGTGCAAAAAAGTAGGAAAAGTTTTTCTTGGCTAAAAGGTGGGTTAAGCAATAGAACTTGAACATGGCAAAAAGCGCCTACTCTGGCCTACTTGCGTGACCTACGGGTCACCCTAACGACTACGAGTATAATAAAGCATTTATAATGACGTTTTAAAAAGTCCTCGAGTACTATACCCAGGGGCGGCTAGTGCATAAGGGCTGCAGAGCTGCAAAACTCCCAAAATTTTCACATTATTTGACTATTTTTCAGCCGCTGCTATTTTTCTAATATAATTATTTTATTTCTAAAATTATTGGAATAGCAGTATATTTTCGGTCCGGTGTTGGTATAGTAGACCTTCAAATCGCGTACGTGTGTTGAGTATGACGCCGCGCGCCGTAGCCGAAGTCCGTATTTCACAGTCGGTCAAATGAAGTTATTGGCATTGTTGCGCTGCTAAATTGCAACACAACGTAGCTGGGCGGCTAACGAGATCTGTGCTCGGCTAGGAACCCCTTCCTTCGCCCCGCACCACACTTGCTCATGGGTTTAGATAGCGAAATCTAGGCAAAAATAGAGCTGCAAAACTTGCAGTTCCAGTACAATTCCGGGCGGGCGGGCTCAGCGTTGCGTGTTTGCGGGCGCATTTATTTATTTAGAAGACGCCAAACGCATGAGCGGGAGGTTATGGTCGTGTTTGTTTTTGTATAATTGTGTCACAATTATTGTGCTGGATAATTTAATTAATGTAAAAAAATCTCTCTCTTTACTTATGAAGAAAAACTAAAACTGAAAGAAGAAGGACGGCCATTGCCCGATATTTTAATAGAAAAGTGTGGTTTTTAAAAATTTTAAAATTATATTAGTGAGTTAAATGTGAAGTTAAATTTAAATATATTTAAGTATACAAACTTATTCGAGAACTGCCCAAAAGTGTACGAGTACAAGTTCTCAGATGTCTAGAAAATACGTGCAGGCAAAACATTGGTGAGTACCAGTGGCGTATATAGAAAATAGTTTCCGGGGGGGGGGGTTGAGACCTCATAAGGCCGTATTTTAGGCTATTTTATGTTTGTGTTCATGAAATATGTGGAAAATATCTTAAAAAATCTTAGCTTCGGGGGGGCCCCCGCCCCCCCCCCCCCGGTATATACGCCACTGGTGAGTACATATTATGCTAAGGTAGTGAATGTGAATTAAATCTTTTGTAAAGGGTATAAAAAAAATAGTTTTTTTATACCCTATCGGCAGAACTCACAATCTTTACTGTCACGAGCCGCCACTGACTATACCTCGTGTTTCTCGAGGTTGCGAGGGAAACTAATAATAGATGTAAATAGTGTGGTTCCACCTAAAAACGTCAACAAGCTGTTTGGTTTTATTTTGGGAAGAATTTAACTTTTTTTTAGTTTTATTTTTTTTGATTACCTGGGGTAAACTTATCCTTATATCTACTTATGTCTAATATGTACAGCGTGTCCAATTTTCGATGGGAGTAAATGGGAAACTCAGTTGTTATTAAATATATCCAATTTCTGATTGCACCTTACCGTGCTCTTTTTTTGAGCCGTTAAAAATGATGTAATTAGATTTTTGGTATACCCCGTAGTTTCGCTAATACAGGGAATTTTTGAAAAAATTGTATTTTTAATAATGTCTTATATCTCGCTTATTTTATATTGTTTAGTTTTTGAGATATGATATTTATTATAAAGAAATTAAATACGGACCTGAATTTCTTTTATTATTATTTGGATTGGTTTCATGCTATTATTAGCAAAAAATAATAAAAATGTAATATTTTAAAGTAAGTAGGTTAAAAAAAATATTTAATATTAAAAAAAAAGTTAGTCCGGACTTGGAAATTTCCAACATAAATATAAATAAAAAATTGCCAGTTGAACGATTTTTAGTTTAACTGTTTCGATACAAATAGCAAATTAAAATGGTGTTACGTTAATTTAGAAATTTATTTGAAACAAAGTCTACGACAAATAAAAAAAAATAACGAATTACAAAAAATAATAACTAAGTTTTTTTATGATATAAATGTTCAAACGGATTGCCGTTATGTGTAAGACATTGTTAGTTTTTTTGAGGAATTTTTTTTGCATAAAAATATTTCTGCCGTTTAAATATTGGGATTTTGTTGCTTGAATAAAGCGGTCAAACATATCACATTTTTCAAAATCTGGATACGGTCAATTTCTAGCCTTTTTAGAATAATTTTAAGTGAGCCATTCACAAAAATGACAAGTTAAATGACAACGTCAATTCCACGCTTTTGTTTTTCCATGTTGAAGGAAATTTCATGAGTTGCTGTGGTACCATCAAATAATTACTTTGATATTTTTTAGCGGTTGTTACTTTATTTATAAATCTTTTAATTAACGTTTTAAAACAGAAAAACTAAAAATCGTTCAACTAGTGTGTCTTGCAATTTTTAAATCATAACAAAAACATTACAGGTAAAAAAAGCCAAGTACGCGAAAATGGCATTCCGTAAAAAGAATTGAGATAAAAGTAAAGCCAAGTTCTCCAATACAAATTTCAAAATGAAAGGTTCTTACTAGTTTGGAAATATTTTTTTAAACTTTGCTATTACAGCCAAACTTCTTTATGTTCAATTTAGCACTGTGCCTAAGAGTCATTTACAGCCGTGATAGCCAAGTTTAGAAAAATATTTCCAAACTAGTAAGAACCTTTCATTTTGAAATTTGTATCGGAGAACTTGGCTTTACTTTTATCTCAATTCTTTTTACGGAATGCCATTTTCGCGTACTTGGCTTTTTTTTACATGAAATGTTTTTGTTATGATTTCACTTCTTTTTTAAAGGAATTCATTTTTAAAGTAGTAAAATATGCGGAATATTGTTCAAAACTTTTGCAATGCCTTACTTAAATTTTTGAGATTTTTTAATTTTTTTCCATGGTTTTATCGCAGTTCCTATCAGCCTTCCAAAGCTCAGCTCTCTAGCGTTTCTGAAAGTGCACAATATTACTTTTACATAACTTTACATGTATAGGAGAGGGAAATAAATTAAAATCGTCGTGTTTTTAAATTTTGTCCTATAGTTTTATCATAGTTCCTATCAGTCTTCCAATGCTCAGCTCTCTAGCGTTTCTGGAAGTGGGTAATGTTACTTTTACATAACTTTCCATTTATAGGGGAGGAGAGTAAATGAAAATATTGGACTTTTTAAATTTTTTCCCATGGCTTTATCATAATTTCTGTCAGCATTCCAATGCTCAGCTCTCTAGCATTTCTGGAAGTGGGCAATGTTAGTTTTATATAAATTTACATTTATAGGAGAGGGAAGTAAATTAAAATGTTGGTGTTTTTAAATTTTTTCATATAGTTTTATCATATTGTCTTTCAGTCTTAAAAAGTTCAGCTCTCTAGCGTTTCTGGAAGTGAGCAGTGTTAATTTTACCTAACTTTACTTTAATAGAGGAAGGAAGTAAATTAGAATTTTGGGGTTTTTTAATTTTTTCCTATAGTTCTATCACAGTTCCTATCAGTCTGCCAAAGCTCAACTCTCTAGCATTTCTGGAAGTGGGCAATGCTACTTTTACATAACTTTAAATGTATAGGGGAGGAGAGTAAATTAAAATTTTGGGGTTTTTTGATTTTTTCCTATAGTTTTATCATAGTTCCTATCAGTCTGCCAAAGCTCAACACTCTAGCATTTCTAGAAGTGGGCGATGCTAATTTTACATAACTTTAAATGTATGGGGTAAATTAAAATTTTGGGGTTTTTTGATTTTTTCCATGGGTTTGGCCATAATTTCTATCAGTCTGCCAAATTTCAGCTTTGTAGCATGTCTGGAAGTACAGTAGAATATTGATGATCTATACATGAGTGAGTGAGTGAGTGAGTGAGTGGCAATTTCGACGTTTTATGAAATTTCGTAACTACTTTACTACTTTATGGAATTCCATGAAAGTTGGAGGGAGGGTTAAGCCCATGGAGATCTACGACTGTGCAAAGTTTGAGATTCGTAGCTCATTCCGAAGTAGAGTTTTAGGTAGGTCAAATATCGGCTGAAATGTTTCCAGAAAAGATGGTTACGGCGCGCGAACTTGGCGAGGCACTGCCGTGCCTTCAGATTATATTTACGTTGGCAATTTTCAGGTTCGGACAATTTTTTTTAAAAAATAATAAATATTTTGTTTAACCTTAAATCAAAAAAATATTAAAGTTTTATCATTTTAACATAATAATAGTATGAAACCAATCAAAATAGTAGTAAAAAAATCCAGGTCCGTGTTTAATTTTTTTATGATAAATACCATATTTCAAATACTAAACAATATTTTAAAAAACTGACGTCATTATTTTCTTCTCAAAAAGTTGCCGTAAAAAGGTTTTTAGAAAATAAAAATATCTTGCAAAATAAGCCAGATATAAGAGATTATTAAAAATGCATTTTTTATGTATGTATGTATGCGAAACCACGGGGTTAGGCAAAAATCTGATCACACCATTTTTAAGGGCTCAAAAAAAGAGCACAGTAAGGTGCAATTAGAAAATCGATATCTTTAATCATAACCCATTTAATCTTATCGAAAATAGGACACACTGTACATGTACTTTGCTTATACGAAAAGCGCGAAAACAAATAAAAATAAATATTCATATATTACTATAATATTAATCCGATTTTAAAGGTTCGAATAATTTGCATTGCAGAAAAAAAGTATGGTTTCTTTTAATCGCACAAATTCCTATTGTCCTTTTCCTAAATAATTTCAAAATATCACCCACACCTACTTGTAGATACCATACGAGCCCCCCGAGGGGCAAAGAGGGAGTTTTTGCAGAAAACAACAGTCAGTCGAGCACTTTGCTACTACGGCGAGTCGTTCGTTTCCTCGATGCAAAATTAGCTGTGAACTTACTTTCCTGCCCTGCTAATTTATGACACATAAATCATAATTTGCAAAATACTTTACCGTAGCTGCGTTATCTAAAAAACACATTAAAAAGGTGTTTTAAATCTTCTTCCATTATCCATCGCGGAAACCTGATCTCGTGTCCGGAATTAGCTTCTCCTTTATATGGGGTAACTTTGAATGCCTGACAGACTTACTCCGTAACACAAGCAAACATTTGTTAATATTTTCAAAGATTTGCAATAGACAATAACTATTAATTATGAGTAGTCTTTAAAACCCTGAGAGAAAAAGTGGGGTATATTTCGAAAGCCAGATAAAGTGAAACATCCTATAAGCGGACAGTCACGGTTTCGTCGGTTTGTCCGCTTATTGGAGGTGTGGAATATATATTTATTAACAATTTCGGCTGCTTGAGTTTTTCCGATATTACATTTTTCAGCGATCCTTGCTGATAGATGTTCTATATCCGAAACGTTAAAAACTTCCATTTTTCAAGTAAAGAATTTTTTTTTTACCAGGCGCCAGTTCAAAGAAATCTATTACTACCCAACTGAACAATAAAAATCAAACACAGTAGTCCCGCCAAATAAAATAGGTTGTAAATACGGGAGAAGTATTTAGTCTCTGCATTAAAATGGAAAGTGGTAATTCCGCGGCTGCAGAGTGCGTTGTTGCCAACATACTACATAATATTTATGCCCATGTCATGCAGCGTTCTGTCCCGTTGTCAGAGGTTCGCGTCCGGTTAAGGGATGTTTTACAATTTTATTAACAAAAAAAAATTGTCCGCGTTCGGTTATTTGTGTGTCCGGTTATAAGAGTGAATTTTATATCTAAAGAAATAGGGAAAAGGTTGGTTCCAAGAAATTTGTCCGTCTAAAGCACGGATCACCTAACAAATGATCCGTGCCTAAAGGGAGTGTCCGCTTAAAAGAGGTGTCCGCAAGGAGAAGTTTAACTGTATACGAAACTTCATATCAGTGTAAAAAGACGATTGCAATTATCTGTTGGTCCCTTATTGAAATTTTAAAAAATAAAATAGAATCTCCAACCAAAATTGGATGGATTGTTTACTTGTTTATAAAATAAAATATTCTGCAAACAAACAATTTCTGGTTGCTTTGTGCATCTTCTTGCATTACGTTTTACTTCATTATTAGATAGTTTAAGTTGTGCTACGTATTTTTACGTAAAACTGCACGTTAAGCGCTCTACGTTTTGTTCCAAATTTGAGTTTAAGTTGAATGTTTTTACGTTACCATAACAAGTTCACTAATAGCAGAGAATTGGAATTCGGCACTGTGTTTTTTTGATGTTACAATTTTGTTTTTTGTCTTTTCAACTACAGTAGGAATATATTTGCAAAGAATCGTTTGTACTGGAAGCGGAAATTATCGTCTAGGCCTCATTTTTTGATCGGTCAATCAACCAATTCTATTCTTTGGTAACGTTAAGGTGCCCGCAGACTGCCGTAAGCTAACGTAAATACGTAAGCTCCTAACGTGACCTTGACGACGGTGTGACGAAGTGCGCTTGCGTAACTGTCAAATCTCATGCTTACGTAGAAATACGTAGCACAACTTAAACTATCTATTGATAAAATAGGTCTTTTGGAGAATATTGGAGGACTTTTTTCAATTCGAACGAGTTCACTTGCTAGGATCTGTTTGACTTCGTTCGCCGTAAAAATACGCACATTTGGGGAACGCGCAAAAACCCTTCAGCATCTTTGTTTTCTACAAGTCTGTTAAAACTGAAAAGACGACGATATACTATATCTACTGTGGCCAGAACTCATCCTATTACGTATGCATTCGACATGGCATTGAAATCGGAAAACAACTGCATTTTTGATCAACTATTACCATTACTCGGACTAATCAAGTCGTCGTCGAGCGCACATGTCGCACTTGTTTTATAAAACAGTCAAATCACCATTCCCCAGCCAGCGAGATGCCAGATGTCTAATGACAAGTCTACTCTATTCGTGGTATATTGTTTTGTATGTTGCGTTATCAACACAGGCGTCTGTTCTGGAATCACCAAATGGTCAAAAATGTAATTTGTTTAAAGAATTAAATCATAATAAAAACCTTTCAGGTAAAAAAAAAGCTAAGTACGCGCAAATGGAATTCCGTAAAAAGAATTGAGATAAAAGTAAAGCCAAGTTCTCCAATACAAATTTAAAAATGAAAGATTCGCACTAGATTGGAAATGATTTTTTAAACTTTGCTATTACAGCCAAACTTCTTTATGTTCAATTTAGCACTTTCATCATTTCCAAAGTAGTAAGAACCTTTCATTTTGAAATTTGTATTGGAGAACTTGGCTTTACTTGTATATCAATTCTTTTTACGGAATTCCATTTTCTCGTACTTGGCTTTTCTTACATGAAATGTTTTTGTTATGATTCCACTTCTTTTTTAAAGAAATTGGATAACATTTAATTTTTAAAGTAGTAAAATATTCGGAATTTGTTCAAAACTTTTGCAATGCTTTATTTAAAATTTTGAGGTTTTTTAATTTTTTCCCATGATTTTGTTATAGTTTCTATCAGCCTTCCAAAGCCCAGCTCTCTAGCGTGTCTGGAAGTGAAGAATATTACTTTTACATAATTTGAAGGAAAGGAAAGTAAATCAAAATTTTGGTGTTTTTAAATTTATTCCTATAGTTTTATTATAGTTCCTATCAGTCTTCCAAAGCTCATTTCTTTAGCGTATCTGGAAGTGGGCAATGCTAATTTCACATAACTTTACATTTATAGGGGAGGAAAGTAAATGAAAATTTTGGGTATTTTTATCCCATTATTTCATCATAGTTCCTATCAGTCTTTCAAAGCTCAGCTCTCTAGCGTTTCTGGAAGTGGGCAATGATACTTTTATATAAATTTACATTTATAGGAGAGGGAAGTAAATTAATTTGTTGGTGTTTTTTAATGTTTTCCTATAGTTTTATCATAGTGCGTGTCAGCCTTAAAAAGCTCAGCTCTCTAGCGTTTCTGGAAGTGGACAGTGCAGTGGCATATCCAGACCCTGATCTTCGGAGGGGTAATTTAGTCAAACAACACATACTTGCTAAGTAGGAGCAGATATTATCTGAGTTACTCTACAAATTTAGGCGATTTGGTTAATTTTAACCAAATATCACTAAGGATGGTCCGCATTCGGCAATAATAAAGAAAGTTTATTGCGCCGCAGGCAAAAACTTTGAATTTTTGTGGAAAAATCCTTACGTTTTACCAACCTTCAGTACCCTCCCCCCTGGAATACACCGGTGGGACAGTGTTACAGGGAAGGGAAATAAATTAGAATTTTTGGTGTTTTAATTTTTTTCTATAGTTTTATCATAGTTTATATCGACCTTCCACAGCTCAGCTCTCTAGCGTTTCCGGAAGTGGGCAATGTTACTTGTACATAATTTTACATATATAGGGGAGGGGAGTAAATTAGAAGTAGACTTTTGGGATTTTTTCCAGGGGTTTGGTTATAATTGCTATCAGTGTGCCAAATTTCAGCTTTGTAACATGTCTGGAACTACAGTAGAATTTTGATGATCTATACATGAGTGAGTGGCAATTTCGACGTTTTTTTAAATTTCGTAACTTCTTTACTACTTCATAAAACTCGGAGGGGTTGTTAACTAGGTCAAATATGGGCTAAAATGTGTCAAGATTATTATAATAGGAACGCTTATTTAACAGTTCGTTATTGTTATGGCTATTTCTAAGGCTGCGCAGTCGCAACTTGGCTTTCTTTCTTTTTCATTATACATAACAAATTCCGTTAAATTATTGAGACATTTCTTTATTGTTATCGTTATTTTATACAGTTAAGCAATTAGTTTGTCTATGTTTTCGTTGAACTGAATAAAAACTAAGACTAAGACTGAAAAATTTTCGAAGGCGTTTCAAAAACTCTTTTTCGACTGACATGATTTTGTGGTTATTGATAACGAAAAATAACCATAACAGATTACAAATTTATCAAAATTTTAGGCCTTTCAAGATGTCCCTAATAAAGCCAGGCAGTATTAGTGTCAAACAGTATTCTGAAAGTTTTACATTGTAGCTGACAGTCAATCCAATAAGTGGTTTGATTGTCCTTATGAAAGGAAGACGGTATATTGTAAGGAATAATAAATAATAATTGGTAACCTTAACTATAATATATATAACTGGAGTAACCCTAGATGCGTCTAGATAAATACGAGATGCCTATCCAAACAACGAATATTTGGAAGATGGGCACGCACGTATTTATCGTGGCCCAGGGAGAAGTGATAAGTAGACCCAAGAAGGTTTTTTTGGTTCGGTTCGGTTCGGACAGTCAGTAATTGGGGAGTCAATAACGGGGGAGTCGTTAACGGGGCAGTGAGTAATTGGGGGGTCTGTAATTGGGGTGAGTCTGAATTTGGGGTAGTAAGTCGATCGATAAGTGAGTGTCACGGGTGTGTAGCGACCACAGCTTTTGTGGCACAGAGAAAACAAACCTATTCTACAAAGTGGTTCTAGCAGTGTAGACTAGATAAGGGTAATAAGTGGGTGAACCAACCTCCTCTTAAAGTTTCCATAGACCTTTTAATAAATAAGTTGTCGCCCTCTAAAACTGTGTTGATTTTTAGCCTTGGTCTTGATCCATCCGCCAAGTAATTTCTCGGCGGACGCCAAGGCTAACATTGCCCTTATCGTTATCGATACGGTCGAATCGGGTTAACCTTGTTATCTCGATTCCACAATGCGGTAAAATTAGGTTCAACCTAAGGGAGCTTCGTTGTTTGGGGTTCGGTTACACACCGCGCCCTACCCAAAAAGCCCCCTTACGGCCCCCTGAACCGTGACAATATTTCATTTCTATTCCTTCTTGTCCGTTATCTTCTTTCTTCCTTCTTTAATAGCTAGTGCACAATAAGAGTCGAAACCACACATAACAGCTTGCAAGTCTTACACTAGACGTGCACTTGTGTCTAATTTGATGACAGTATCATGGATTTCCAGATGGATTAAAGCAACAAAATGTCCTGTCTGTCAGTACTAAGAACTGCGATTAAAACAATGCAAGTGCGCGAAGGTCCATGCATGTCCGTACGATTCATTTCAATTTGCGACAATCGCGACGCAATGCACCTTTTTAGTCGCTGCTTTTTTCTGTTGCATATGCATGATGCATAGTCCGTATGGTGTCTGGAGATAAGAACAGCCCAACTAACAATTATAGTAGCGGCTACATGCTCCAAAGGCTTTCCTACTTTCTTATGGTAGAAATGTGGTGATCTCAACCAAAATTCGTTACTTTTTAGTTCTGCCTACTGTTTAGTATCACGAAAAAGTAGAAGTTTCGTAAAAACGACCCTTTAAACTACCTGATAGGATTGTTTCTTGATAGTCTAATCTGATATTCTCATCTACCACAATAGCACGTTGCCAAAGTTTTACTTTCTTTTTAGTCGTTAATTCGTAGTCACCCCGACATTTATATGTTACTTAATTACCACTACAAAGTTGGTTCATTTTTGACAACTACCTTATAACTTTATATTTTACTACATAGGTTTGGGTCATCATAGTAATATCTGATGTAATAATGTAGAGAAAATTACTTTTGAGGACAACCTAAAAGTCACAAAAACTTTGATTTTGGTTTTATGTCAATCCTTCAAAGTGGAGACTACTTCCTATTTCTACTTTAAAAACGTAAACATCTTAAAGTCGCCTGTTGTTCGCGACTAATGTTAACCTTACTTTTTGTGGCTCCTTAAATTATTGTGAATTTGTTATAATTTATAATCAATTAAAGCAAGTATCGTTTATAATAAATTCTTAGCAAAGTACAACTTGTAAGCAGAATTTTAAGTTGTGACTTAAGTGCAACTAATACAAGTGGTCTAAATAGAACGAAAATGCTCCTTGGTTGTCATTGCTACGTTTTCATGCGAATTGAGTTCGGTTTAATCTTATTGGAATAAAGCCATAATAACACTATTAGGGACCTATTGCAATAGTGCCAGGCACAAATTGTGCCGGGCACTATATTGACAGTTTATCATTATAAGAACAGCTGTGTCCTTTCAAAGTTAGGCCTTTGTGTATTATACGAGTCGAATTTAATAGTGACGCCACTATTAATGGAAAACAAACGACGGTATTTATAAATTCGACTTTGGTATGTCAATTTTGAAAGATCAACTATCAGTTGATACAGTGCCCGGCATAATTTGTGCCTGCCACAATTGCAATAGGTCTCTATTATTGCAGTATTTTGACAGATTCACATTGCACACCAAAGTCAAATACCGAACCGAACCAATACGTATACTAGAGACCCAGAGAAAGAGATGTCCCAAAAATTTGGTTCTGTTGTCGTGAAAAACAAATATCTAAATTTGGCAACCCTAGTTAAGTTAGATGCTAGGTCAATTTTTTGTTTTTATTGGTAGGCTTTAAGGTAGGGTTGCCAGATCTGTTTTAGGTCAAAACGGGACTAAAGTTAAAAAAGAAGCAAAAATATGGGACAAAGCAGAAAAAAAAACAAAAAAATACATACGGAAAGTTTAAGAACGTTTGTGAGCCACTCATTAATAATGATGTCCGTAATATGCACTTGTACGCAAACATATGTTAAAAAATAGTTTTATCCTTTTTGTGTTGCAGTTGACTTCCTAAAATAAAACAATTCATGTGAGATAAATTGGTAAAAGTTAAAAATTTTGTGCCAAGTTTGAAAAATGGGACAAAGGACGTCCCGTTAATACCTTGTCCGCCTTGATTTTTTATTGTAACAATGACAAAAATATAAGGTTTTAACCTAAGCACATTGTACAACAGCATTCCCCAAATTATGCTGAATTGATGTACGGTACTTATATATTCAATTAAAATTTGTTTACTGCTTTAATGTTATATTTAATACCAACAATCAATTCAGCGTTGACAAACTGTTCGAAGTTGCGATGCGATAGAAAGACCTGGTACCACACCTTCTGACACCTTCAATAAAAAACATTTTAATATTTTATGTATCTGTTCCCCAAATGATGACTTTCTAGTCGGACAACTTTCTTAATAATTAAAATTAACGTTTACTTAAAATTTATTGTAAACCATGTAGGAACTCATAAACCTTACTGATTCTAATTAGAGTTTGAAATAAAGATTGGAAAATTTAATTGATTTTAATATGTTTTGTGCCCATTTGAACTATCCTTATTGAGTTATGGACGCGTTCCCCAAGTAATTGTTCGAGTATAAAGAGAACAAAATTAAATTAGGGAAGTTTTTATTAAAAATGTTTCTGAGTTTGAAGTATAACAATCTGACAATAATTTAAAAACTGTAATTTACTACAGCTTTAACTAAAAAAATCTTCTCCAATTGAAATTCTCCACCTCCATGATTTTTACCCATATGTTTTGGTATATTATAAAAACTTTTTAAAATTTACTTTTATTTATTTATTTATTTATTTATTTATTGGAAACTTTACAAACATGGTAATAACATATAGAGAAAAATTTGATGAAAAAAAGTAAATATTTATAACTTAACCTACTGCCTACCTACAAAATAAAAAAAGATGAAATATTACATAATGCGTAATGAATCGTTATTGCCAAATTAATTAAATCATAAATAATAAAACAAACTGAGTTGAAACCTGGTTGAAACGCCATGGAAACGCAGCAACCGACGGCAAGACGACAATACGGATTTATGTGTGTGTGTAAGAGAGAGCGCGAGACACAGAGTAAATTTACTGAGAACAACAGAGACAGTGCCATAGCAAAAGGGAATTTCTATTTTACTGACCATCATTTTAACCACCAACGTATTTCCGATAAAAAACCGCCTAGTTTGTGGTAAAAACAAATATTAACTTTTAAGTTAACAGGTGTTAGTGAAGTACCACTTCTAAACAGCTCTACTGACCTATCACTTAACTACAACTCAGTTTTATCCCAAAAACCACCTTGACTTAGCTTCTACCACCCTTGCTTAGGCTTAGCTTCTACCATCAAAAAATCAACTACTATCACCTACCGTAGTAGAACCTAAGGGAAGGTGGTAGTACTTGATTTTTTTGTGGTGAAAGCTTGGAGAAGTTGGTGTTAGAAGCTAAGTAAAGGTGGTAGTAGTTGGTTTTTTAGGGGTAGAATCTAAGCGAAGGTGGTAGTAATTGGTTTTTTTGTAATAGAAGCTAAGCGAAGGTGGTAGTAGTTGGTGTAGAATCTAATAATTAAAGGTATTTTTGCTATAAACCTGAGCTGTAACTAAATAATAGATAAATAGGTAACTGTATGGCAGTGGTAGAAGCTTTTATTTATTAGTTATGATTTGTTTCGACCCTATACAATTTAGTTTGACGTGAAATAGTATACAAAATCGTTGGTCAGTAATATCCAAGTCAGTAAAATTCGGGTCAGTATAATAGGCAGACCTCAAAAAGTGTTTTGATTTATAAACAAATAAAAAATGGGTTTGGTCTTCTGTTTTTTACTAATCTTATTCAACTTAATCTGTGCTTCTGTTAAAATGGCTTTTTGATGAATGATGCGACAAAACAACGAAGCCTTCAAGTTTATTATAGTGCAAATAATCTGCAATCAAGTACAATCTACATAGAGAAATGATGAAGGCATGTAAACCAAAGGAAAATAGGTAAGGGAGAGAGCTATGAACCATGGGGAATACGCCCTTTTTATTCGCTTTCATTATTCAGAATAATGATATCTGTAGGCAAATATTTTAAATACTATATCTTCAAAAATTTCCTTTTTTTGTTACAGGATCCACATTTTCAAAGACGAGGAAACCTCTACAAATGTGAATACAGCAGATTTTGGGAAGATAGGTATACAGGATAATCCGAGAACTTTTACAGAAACCTCTGGCCTAGTTTTAACTAAAGCACAAAAAAGTGTTTGAATTTAATTTGACTAAATGTTTTTATTAGTACTACCTACCTACTCTGAAATTAAAATAAAGAACATAAGTTTTTTCCTTACACATTGAGCTGTGTCAGGCATCCATTATAAATGTAACCCCCCACGATCCCCATGAGATCCACTATCCCCACAAGATAGTGAGGGGGTTACATTCATAATGAATACCCCTGTAGATGTGGCAATGTGTTAATCCTAAATCATTTTTTGTTGTAGTCAGTAGAGACCCATATGTGGTCGTGATGCATCGAGGTCAACTAGGGCCTGCCACCACTTTAGAATACAATACCCCTGTACATCCAAAAAATTGATGTCTTTTATTTAATGGTCATGTCAGTGGAGGTCCCAGAGGGGGGGGGTGGCATGTTCCTCCCCTTTTCCCGAGAATTACATAAAAAATACAAGACACATGTGGTATTACACACCTGAGCAAAAAAATAAGGTTTTATAACTAGATAGATAGGTTCAAAAACAACCCCCCCCCATGTTTAAAATTCAGTTTCCACCTATGTGTGCCCCATTGCTTAAAAAATATCATTAGGTGACCTTGCATTTAAATAAGTCAATCTATGTCCTGTTGTGTGATACATTTTTTGAATCAGGGTGGGCACACATAGGTGGAAACCGGGCCTCACTGCCCCCTCTAGATAATTTTTTAAATAAAAAACTACATAAACAACTTTTGTTTATTTCATTTAAAATAACTTATTACAATAATTGATTAAAGCATTAAAAGCCATACTAAATATATTGAGAATGACAAAGGCTGACCTGAAATCAACCAGGAAAGAAGTCAACTTAAAATTTGTCTGGATCATCTCAGCAAATCCTTGGTTCAGTAGGGCAATGAATGATTGTTTTCATTGTTGATAATAATAAAGGCATTGCATAATACACATGATGTCGAGTGATCTATTTATAAGAATACATAGTGGTTGGGCATTCGTTGCAGTCCCTATCATGTACCCCAATGGTGATAAGGAGACCTCATTGGCCTTTAGCAGCTAGTCATAACTCATAGAGTTAGTTCAATTGCAATACTTCTTTAGCATTTCTGGTTACTACAAGCAGTGATCTAAAATTTAAAAAAAAACAATGTGATAAATAACTCAGATTTTATAGTTAAAATTATTTGTTTTGATTCCAATTAATAACTTTTCAACTAGGTTAGACGAGGCCATAAGTCCATGAATACATCCTTGATCAGAACATAAACTAGGCCTTATTGTAAAAGCGTAAAAATTAGCTATGTGTTTTCTTATATCTTTATTAATAAATACTAATCTATCACTATCATTTTTAAGGTTTTTTTACCTGAGTTTGTTGATAATATTGTAAAACAAAATAATTTGTTTAAAACTTTTATTGTTGATCGTCTTTAAATGTCAGTGACAAGTGACGTCTGTTGCTGACGGTCCGATCGGCCATATAACTTGAACGTCGTGATTTGCTTACCCGCGCGGTTGCTGACACCCTCTAGGAATTTTTTAGTTGCGGAGAAAAGTCGGTAACACGTTCCCGTAACGGATGAGGTAGAAATTTCAATGTGCTATCTAGAACTATAGGGGAATGGAGACACAAAAGTAGTAAGTGGTACGTAGCCGTAACTTAGTCTCACTTTCAAGTAGCTCTCCCCTCTATGAAGGAATAATTTTTGTACGCCATGTTTTTTTTTGAAGGACAAAAAAATTGTTTTTCTTATTTTAGTTTTAAAGCCCATTTAACAGAGATATAGTTTTTCGTACACAAATTAATAAAAGCTTTACCAAATATATCCATATTAAAAACCATTTGGTCGGATTATCTGCCAATTATAAAAACATAACCTCACAAACCACAACGAAAATATTCCATCAGCTACCAGAAAACGGCTAAATTTTGCAGGCGCGCTTATTTTTTGCAATAAACATAATGCATGTTGCACATAAAAATTTGCATCGCAGTTGAATTTTGACCTCTGCTCGTTAAATCTCGTAATTTTAGATAACATAGTACATATTACAGACATAACCAAACTAAAAAACTTAGCGTGTTTGTTTACTGTTGTGTTCCATATTGTATTATAATAATTCTACCAAAAAGAAACGATTATATTATTTGCAACTAAATCGCTACTTTTATGCCATTACGGAAAAAAAACAGCCTCTACGGCGTAGTAGATACCTGGCTGCGACGTAGTAGTGTAGTTGTTACTACAGTGACTTTAAACACTTGGCCTAGTAGTCATAACCAGAAATTGGTTCCCCACTTAGGGAATTAACACGTCGCTGTATGGTATACTGAGACGTAGCGGGAATACGTTGCGGTTACCTTTAGGAAATTCTTTCTAGTTGGGGTTTCGTCGTGACAACTTTAAATGTTTGTTGGTAGTACCCAGGTAAAGTTAAGAGAAAAAAAAGTTAAAACTGGTGACCTTTGGGATCACACTAGATAACATCTATGGTAAAGGGGATGGGTTATTCGGTGGCCTGACCATTCAGGAAATTACTACATTTGACATGGTATATGGAATGCCTATTTGGAGCTAGCAGCTAGTGCGGGCACATTGTGGCTCTCTGTACCCTGTTGATTATGTCAAAAGATTTATGACTCATCAGTGGTCTAAGGCTACAAGCATGGCATTATGTGGTATATCATGATGACTAGGTTTCTGGCGTAAAATATAATATGAAGTCTACTGGATTCTATATACTAGATAGTATTTAAATTATTAATCTGAGTCGAACACAGTAGGGGAGCATTCTTAAATTACGTTACGCAAAAATTCAAAATTTTTGAGCCCCTCGTAAGGCATTTTGAAGAAAAAACACATTAAAATAACATTGAGTGTAACGCAAGGCCAAACCCCCCTCCCTCCCTTGAGCATTACGTAATTTAAGGATAGGCCCCAGGTACGTGGTGCACAACGTGCGCAGCACGTTAATTCTTGACTGATCGTGAGGTTAAGTAAGGTAAGCGCTCACGTGTGTCAGTTTAGATCCTTTAAGGGTGCTGCATTCATGCATGCAGTCCCGTGCTTTATTTCTGCAATCGTGCTAAAGAAAATGGCTATTTTAAGTGCGCAAAATAAGAAGAAAAATAGCCACTAAAATCATCATTTATAGACGATTTTACTGGTTCAAAAAGTCCGACTTATTTTCAACGCCGTACCTTAAGTTCTTACCAAAAAGAACCGCAATAAAATTCTCAGGTGCGCTCGATTTAGACTCAGCAAATCAAATTACTTTTTAACCATTCAGGCTACGTAATCAGGCAGTGAGTATCCTAAATGCCAAATAACCCGACAAAAGAGCGTGTTAAAATTACACTGCCGAAAACAACAGCAGAGCAATTTTAAACTACATCTACCTTCCAGTTTTAAATTTTTTAATACCTACTACACAAGTAGCAATCGTTGGCTAAACAAAAACTCTAGGGTCGAGTTTGACTCAAAATCAACGTCGGGTAAACGTCGCGATGGTTGTGTCGTAATGTCTACATAATATTAATTGCTAAGTTTTTGTAATGTATTTAAGAATTTATGCAACACTCTATATGATATTAAAAGATTTTGTACCAATACATTTCATGAACGCACTACAGTTTACTGTCAAATATTAATATAAACTATTTTAGGCATTCAAAATCGGCGCGCCCCGCCCATTTCTGACGTGGGAAGGTATTTTTACAAAATTATATATTTTTTTAAGTTGCTGAAACGACCAAATCTATGTTTTTCTCTTAATCTAATAATATGTGGAGTATGATTTGCCAAAAAAAATTATTTTCCAAATAAATGCTGTTTTCAAGCGAATAACTAGCAATTACTAGTATTTACCAAAGGCGTTTAAGCGGCCTTGGTAAATACCACTCCTTGAAGAGTGACGCACAAATGAGCCCTTTGTACGTCATCGTTTATTGCCGGTAATTAGAGTCCGCGCAGCGACAGTTGAAGCCACCTACGTCACGGCTGAGGCGGATCTACTGGCCCCGCCTGTAGCTTGTGATTGGCTGTTTCGGAGATCCATAGGCTTAGTGTTTTATGCCGCTATAAATTATTATGTGTAATTTATTCCGCACGACACTGTCTGACCGCAAGTAGGCGTATACCAAGATAAAATTGATTACGTGCGTGGCATCAACTTTCGCTGCGTCTACTCTACCACAGTTTTGAGGAAGGTTATTGGGTTTTCTAACCTCACAATCATTTGTTTTGTTTCTTTTTGCGTCAATTTTTGCAATGAGTGGAATTTATCGTGTGTGCCTCAATTGTGAAGGAAATTTGTACAAAGAGATGGCCTCGTCTATATTGTCTTGGCAAAATTTTTTTCGGTTCATCAACCCTTGGCTTCCTCTAATTTTTCCAATGTAGACTTTAATACACTAAATATTATTTTTAAAAAAACAGTATCATTGTACTTCTCTAACCACTGTTTATTATATTTAAGCTTTTTTTCCAAATTAAACTAAACTTCTTTTAAAAACGCAAAAAGCAACAACAAACAATAACCGGTTATAAAAAAAGCTATTCAGGCGGTGTTTCTGTGGTAATAGGCTAAGCGCCTAAACAGCTGATTTCAAATGTCAACCAAGGGATAACCAGAGGTAATTACTAGTTATTCGCTTGAAAACGGCTAAAGTAGCTTTTTTATGTTTGTTACATAGAAGCAAGACAATGACGCCCTCTACGCTAATTGATAATTGTTTGAACCAACATGACGTATGCTTAGTCAACCCCCAAGACTACGGATTAACGGCAAGATAACGTTGAGTTTTGAACTAAAAAATGTAGTACAAATCTTGGGCCTTTTTGCAAACGTCTTTATCACAACTAAAAATGTACCTAAAATATTTGGTTTAAAAAAACCGCTGTGAGCAGTTGTGTAAGTTAACTTTAGTAGAGTAAACGTTGGGATATCGTAGTTTTGTCGATGTGGATCGAAGACCATCAAACAACTAATAAAAACCTTTTACACAACGTTTACGTTAAGTGCAACTTTGGTTTTCACGACTAATAAATGGCTACTTGATTATTCAGCACTGTGGCATCCTAGAGCATGATAAGGTGACAAAGGAAAAACTGCATAAGTATTCGCAGTTGCATTTATTATATCTTTTAGAATGGCGTGTACATGTATAAATTATAAAATGAGAAAATTTTTACTAAGAAGAAATTGCACTGACAAATTTTGGCGTTTGGAGTAGCGCGCCAAGCGTGTGGACTGTAGGGTGGCAACACCTCCTTTGTCACGGCTACTTTTTCTCATTCGACGGGTTTAGGCTCTTGGTTGCGGCGTGTGGAACGTCGATTTCCACTACAGACATGGCATTCCACACGCCAGCGTGTGATTGTGATCGTCTGGATGCAAAAGTGTAGGGAGGATAAACTTTGGCCAGAAAACAACAGAACAGCGCTCTCACTTGAAATCACCAAATCACGTTCACATCTCTTGGCCAATATAATTGGCTAAGGTCGCGTTGGTGGCAACGCGTAGATATCCAACGTGGAAAGTAGAACTGACAAGTAAAGTTCAAATACTTAATGATGATAAACAATTGGCGCACCCAGAAATATGTCTTGGGGGGACACGAGGCCCTTTTGGGGGGGGCGAAGCCTCGTGATGTCATATTTTATGTTATTTTATCTGTTTAATCATGAAATATGTGGAAAATATAAAAAAAACCTTTGGTTTGGGAGGAGCGGTCCCCGAGGCTCCTTCTGGGTGTGCCTATGGATAAACAACATTTTTTTTTATGGAAAGGTATTATTCCTCCATTTAAACGAGAATTCTTTGCAAGCTAAGCACCACCTATGACGCTTTGCGGGTGCTCTTGCTGCCCTAGTGCCGGATTGCCGTGAATGGTCACTCGACGTTGTTATGTTTTGCCAATGTTTACACAACTCTATGTAAACATTATCTTTGGTAAAAGCGCGCTCGAATCATTCGCATTTTTAAATGGAGCAACAGTATGTACAACGAGTTTCATTTTCTATGGGATTAAATTTGAACCTCCGTTAAATTCCAATAACGTTATCTTTATAATAATTATAGTTTTTCTAATAAAGTCATTCAGCAATCTTTTAAGTAGCCTGGGGGTGTCAATCACAAAACTGCAATACGGCCATTTCAAGCATGTGGACGGGACAAATCACAAAATAGGACATCCAAAAAAAATTGTAGGAAATTTGTTATGTAATATTTTAACACCAAAATTAGCAAATATATATTCTTCATTAATTAGACAATATTTTGGAAAATATAAATGCAAGCAACATGTTTTTATAGTAGAGATAATATCAATAAATGACGATTGTGGACGGGACAGGCAAAATCCGTATCATTTTAGTTAACATAAAAACAACAAAAATTTCTGAAATGGTTGTTTTAAGAAAAAAGATATAGTTTTTAGTTTATAACAAAATACTAGTAAATCACACTAATTGATTAACAAATAAATTTTCTATAAGAATTCGTGACGAAAAAATAATATTTATTGGTTGTGGACGGGACGGTTGTGGACGGAACAAAAAAACCTTAAGAATTATGGAATATTTTTTTATAATTTATTTTAGTATAAATAACAACATCAACTAAATTAAAGGGAACAATAACGACGAACTAATTTTAACAATAAATTAATGATTAATGTTTTGTTATAGATATTTTGCTTATATTGTTTTGATGTGTGTGACCATATTCCAACATTTTTTTGGACACAGGCCTAAAAAAGTGGCATGATTGGAGCCCTGCAATGGGCAGGACGCTTTACCATCGAGAGGTTAACATGTTTTTGTTCTCCTGAATCTTTTGGTTCATGAAACGTAGATAACATTTATATTGGTTTTACCATTAAGTGCATTAAAAATATATTTTAATGCACTTTTGTATTTTATAAGAAAAATCCAAATCGCCTGAAATGGCCGAATAGCTACAGCTACGCTGCTGCAGAGGCGCAGCCACAGAGCACCAAAGGTAAGAAACGAAAACTACGTGTCAGGCCTGATCCGCAGTTTTAGTTCTGGTCGCTCACTCCTATTTCCCTAGAAAGAGATAAAGATACAATTTATCTCTCCAACTTTTTCTATTAGAGAAAGAGAAGAGACAAATAGAAGTAAGCGGCAAGAACCGAAACTGTGGATCCGGCCTCATACGGCTGAAAACACAAGAATGCTTGTTACATTAGGATAAAAAAACGAAAAGGCTATACCGCTTTCTTAGTTAAGCTTCACTGAGAGTCGGCTGATCAGGCAAGAGCTGTTATTTATTTTATATTACATACAAAAAGAAATCTTTCACCATTAACAAATGATTTCTACAGAACAGCTGATTTTATTTTGACAAATATCAACTGAAGTATTATAAGAAATCTCAGCTGATTTGCCTGATCATCTGATATCCAGTGTAGCTTAAGTAAGTCGTATAGCGTTATCTCTTCCTGGGCTATGTGAATTCATATGTTGCCAACCGTATAGCACGTAGCTTTCATTTCTGTTTATGGTGTTCTGTGGGTCCGTATGGTGTCCGGAGATAAGAACAGCATCAATGTAACCCCTAGGCCAGTCGTAAGATGCGACTAAAGTGGCCTCGATCCATGGGTAAATGGTAGTCTGGTAACGGACGAGCTTTAACAAAAAAAAATTAAAACTGGTAACCTTAGGAATCACACCATACCAGATAACATCTATGGTAAAGGGGTCGGTTAATCTGGTGATTCTCGGAATGGATTCGGTGACCTGGCCATACAGGAAATCACCACATGGGACGGGGCATAGAAATGCCTATTTGGAGCTAGCAGCTATTGCGAGCACATTGTGCTGCCGTCCTTAAGCTAAAATGCCGTTAACTACCTATAAATTTTTTTTAGTTTTGATAAAAAAAAACCCGGAAAATAATAAACAAACGATGCGCCTTGATAACTGTAAGTTACTTGTTTCTTGAAACCCACAAAAGCTTAAGAAGATTTGCTTAAAAAAACTGATGTAGAATAAAGTTAAGACGACACCAAAAAATCAAAATTGTCCAAATGATGGTTAACGGCATTATAGCTTATGCACGGCAGTGTGGCTCTCTGTATCCTGTTGATTATGTCAAAAGGTTTATGACCACCAGCGTGGTTATATTATGTGGTATATCATGATGACTAAGTTTTCGGCCTAAAATATAATTTGAAGTCTATTAAATAGATAGTTTGTATTTAAATTATTATCTGAGTCGAACACAGTAGATACGTGGTGCACAACGGGCCTAGAAAGGCGTGCTTAGGTGCCAGGTTAGATCCTTTAAAGAAGCTAACCGCCACTACCGTACATTGATACATTCACATGGTGTTCTGTGGCCGTGCGTCTGCAGCTTTAGCTGTTGCAGTTGATTTATTGACAGTCCACAATTACATCAATTTCTCAATGCGTTATCTTTGTCTCCTGCTCTGGATAGCCTGCGGCTTTGCAGGTGTGCTCCAGACTACTGGGCGCCGCGCCGCATAGCGAGGCCGGATCTCTCATTTCTCTTATTATTCTACTAGTGGACCACTGTCCACCTGCAATCCGAAACATAACCATACTGTATTTCCAAAACCACAATCTTAATTCAAACATTACTTATGTACATAATGCAAAATCTAACAGTAATGTTATATTACATAAATGAAAATTAAGTCTTATCAAGTTATTTACTTGTTCCACGATAGCAATATAATCAGTAACTTTTGTGTTTTTTTCCGTTTCTGCCGTCCCTAAAAAGAAAGTCGCATGTAGAAATTTCACATTTTGAGAAAAACGCCTTTATAGTTATGTACTTTTTGATTACCTATCTTCTTAAAATAATAAGTAATTTTGTTATTTTCAATATATTTTTAATTTTACTTCAAATTATTAACTGTATTCGATTAGATAAAATTAGTTCATTATAAAAGTGTATTTTCACTCAAAACATCGCCACATACGGCGTTTCTATTTAGGATTAACTTGCTGAAACCTTATTCAATCCTAACGGAATCATGTTAGTGTTTTTACCTGAAAATGTTTGTTGTGTTCAAAAGTTACACTTTTGTTACTTTGACATGAATTAAAAATATTTCCTAGCCAGAAATATATTATATTGGTATAAAATTAAACGAGAAACTGTCATTGTCTCTGGATAAAAAGATGCTGACTGTAGGTTGACACACAAATAAAAACAACTTAAAGACATGCCATTTTTCTTTTTTTTTTGTTGCTGTCAGTTTGCATATGATATGTAAAGAGGTTGGAAATGTCACAAAAGTATAAACGCCTATGGCAAGGACTATAGTCCTTGCCATACGCAGTTACAATTTTCTGACTTTTTATGATGATATAAACATATTTCCTAACCAGAAATATTTGAAAAATTAAATATGTCATGGTGGTGACAAAAAAGTCATTGTCTTAAATAAAAAGATGCTGACTGTGTTTTGCCAAAAAAACGCACCGATATAAACGACTCAAAGACATGCCGTTTTTCAGAATTTTTCTTGTTGCTGTTATTATGCACATGATAAACAAAGAGGTTGGAAATGTCACAAAAGTGACTAAGGCAAGGACTAAACAATTTATACATCAATTTTTTACATTTGAATGCATTTTAACAGTACAGGGTTGGAAAATTAAGAATTTTGGAGGAGGTTTATGGTAGTTCCAGGAAATTTAAAAAAAATCTGACTCTGCGACTCAAAAATTTCAAGAGATGTTTAAAGGTAAAAACCGTATCTTGATACCTTAAGCCGTTTTTGACCCAGTGGCGCACCCAGGATTATGTCTTGAGGGGGCCAAGACCTCTGGGGGGTCTCATGATGTCGTATTTTGTGCTATTGCATCGGTTTATACTATACGTTATCGGTCCATGTAAAATTAGGAATTTTCGAGGTATATATATCTCAAAACCCTATTAATAGATTTTTGAAATTTTTTCGCCGGTTGTAAAGAGATTCAATTCATCACTTGACCCAATTTTCATTTATCCTATTCAAAATATAGGTGTCAAATTTGCCCCTCAAAGGGAGTGTGTGCTACAAAAATTTCTAGATAATTAGAAAGTTTCCCCTTTCCTAACAAACTTCCAAGAATGTATGACAAATACCCAAAAACGCTTCTGTTACCTTAAAAATACACCCTGTATGTGCTCTTATGGTTATTACACATTGACATTTAAAACTACCCAAAACTAGAGACCCTTTATGTATGACATATTTTAAAGAACAAGAAAATATGTCATACATACAGGATCTCTAGCCAAAACTTGTTTCGTATTGCATATGTATATTTTGCATACTTATGATTTAAACCTCGATTTAAACATGTGATTTTTAGCTCACACTACTACTATACTATAGTAGTGTGAGCTATAGTGATCCTAATTTTTTCGAGAAAAAAAAAGTTGCTCCGATTTCAAAAATTTTTATATATCTTTGCGTTTCAGATGATTTTGAAACTTTTTTGTTGCGCCGTCTGTCTGTCTGTCTGTCTGTCTGTCTGTCTGTCTGTCTGTCTGTCTGTCTGTCTGTCTGTCTGTCTGTCTGTATGTCTGTCTGTCTGTAACGACCAACGCGCATAACTCAAAAACCGCTTGCCCCATTTTAATGAAATTTGGTACCTACGCTGGGTCTTGGGTCGAGATGGTCCCATTTAAAAATGAAATCCACCGAACACAAGCCAAATAAAAGGTGGGGGAAGATTTCAAAAATTAGAGTTTATGTAAAAGTATGGCGTGTGTGATATCAAACGAAAGGTAATTGCGTCTGGAGTTAAATAAAATACATTTTACTTTTAAAAAAAGGGTGGGGGTAAATTTAAAAAATTAGTGTTTATGTGGAAATATGGCGTGTGTGATATCAAACGAAAGGTAATTGAGTCTGGAGTTAAACAAAATACATTTTAGTTAAAAAAAAAGGTGGGGGTAGATTTGAAAAATTAAAGTTTAAGTCAAAACATGGCTTGTGTGGTATCAAACGAAAGGTAATTGAGTCTGGAGTTCAATAAAATATATTTCAGTTTTTAGTTATTAGCTCACACGTACACTATAACTATAGTACCTAGTGTGAGCTTAGGTGCCCATAGATTGGCAGAGTATTTTATTAGTGGTTTGGCAAGTTTAAAATTATATTCCTTTTGAAATTACAGTCGAACCTCTATAACTCGAACCTGAAGGGACAACCAAAACAGTTCGAGTTATGGAGAGTTCGAGTTATAGAAACTCGACTTACATAGGTTAAAATACATGTCAAAAGTGCAGGGACCGCTTAAAAGGTTCGAGTTATAGAGGGGTTCGAGTTATAGAGGTTCGAGTTAGAGAGGTTCGACTGTATTTTAATACAGTTTTGTGAAAATAAAATCAAAAATTGTGAAGCTAATTTGAACATTAAATGACAGCTCATTAACGTAAAAGTTTTTTATTAAAATTTTCGTATATGCCTCTCGTCTTTTTCCCTTTGAACTGCTTTTTCCATCCCCACCTTTCCACCAACCACTTTTCTGCTTTTTAGCTATAAAGCGAAACTAATAATACTTAAAAAAAGACGGTTATCTCAAAGAAAGAGAACTTGTATCAAAAAAGCGTTCCGTGGTCACTTAAAAACATTATTACCTGGCAAAAAACGCACACACTCAGGTGTCTAAATTAGTTAAGGGCGTAAAAAATCCAATAGCTTAACACAGTGTGGTATTATTCTTGAATCACCTCCAGGCTTAATAATCTTTACTGCAGATCACAGAAGAAAAATGGTATACAGATGTGTTTAATATTCCTGGCAGGAAAGAAAACTATAACGATAACTACAATTATTATTAGACTGGTAAATCTTTTTTGTTTTTCCAAACTATTTTTAGTATTTTTAAACTTTTCTATAGTTAGTTAGAAAAATGTAGGACCTCTTTGCGAGGCTGCTCAGTTGATTTATTACAAAACAGATACCAGAATCTGTGTTCAATTCTGTCAAATTGCCTTAAACTTGACTATGTATAATAGATTTTTCCAGAAGAATTTTAGTGATTTCAGACTTTTCAGATTTTTTCAGAACTCTTTAAGAGTTTAAGAATTTTCCATGTTTCCGAAATTCTGTAAAATCTAAACGAACATTTCTAGAATTATTCTAGGCTTTTACAGAATGTATCCAGTCTTTTTTGTACTATTATAAAACACTTACAGAGTTCTATAAAACTTTTTTCAACTTTCTTATACCAAGATTATTAGTATTTCCGTTCGCAAAGAATTAAAATAATACCCATGATCATTTTATTGTAGCTACAATATTATTGACATTTGTTTTTTTTATTATGTATAGAAAGAAGGCTTCGGTTGTTTTTAAAGTTTGGTGAGGTCAGGCCTTCTGTAGAAAATAAAATATACCGAAGGACCACTCGAGATAGCTCGAGAAAAACGTGTGGGAGTTAAGAGGGACTGTATCTTTCCACAGGGCTCCGACAGGGAAAAAAGAGCCTAAAAACTTATTTACTAAAAATAGCGTAGCAATGAAAAATTGCGAAAGCGACTTACCCTTAGATGTCTTTTGTAGCTACTTGGCTGGCCAGCCCGATTATACGCGAAGTACCAGACTCTCCATTGTTCTATAGTTCAAATGTTCCAAACACTAATATCTAATAACTAAAGCGTAAAAATTAATAGTTTCCACAATTTTAATATAAAATAATAGCGGTGCGGTGACTTTCTTTGCACGTGGCGCGTGGTTGAGTTGTTCTCTCAGACAATCGGCGTTTGCGTCTGCTAGGCCGAATTTAGCCGCTTATCTCAAATCCTTCATTGCTGGAAGAAGCGCGCGAAGTTTTAATTTAAAATATGGAAAGATATAGCGTAAAGTAAATCAAAATAATATTCTAAAAACGCTTGTAAGCGTAGAAAATGTTACCCAAAAATATTTAAAACTAAGAGAGATAGCTTCTCTAATTTTAAGTGAAAATTAGAGAATATAATTATTTACAAAAATAAAAACAAGTTGGGAAACTTGTTCATTCGGCCCACCAAAATGAGCATCATTTTTCGGTAGGTGAATCTGAATCAATTGGAAGGGGGCAAAGCTTGACTAAAGGTCGTTTAAAGATACCGGACGCGGTACGAACATTTGCCACCCTAGCGTGCCCATCAGGCCCTTTAAAAATTTCAATAATGCGACCTACCCGCCATTGAAGGGGCGGTGATAACTCGTCTTTGATAAGAACGACGGTACCTATTTTTGGCTCTGCGCATGGTTCCAACCATTTATTTCGTACTTGAAGGGTATGTAAAAATTCTTGGCTCCAACGACGCCAAAAATCGGCTTGTATTCGTTGGACCAAGTTCCATCGCGATAACCGATTCTCAGGTTTACTTGAAAAATCTTCATCAGGAACAGAAACTAAAGGTCCATGTGTTAAAAAATGTCCCGGTGTTAAAACCTGTAGATCGTTACAGTCGGTAGATTGCGGGGTCAAGGGGCGAGAATTTAAAATCGCCTCAATTTGACAAAGAACTGTGTACAACTCCTCATAACTTAGAATTTGCGAGCCAATGGTACGAATTAAGTGAGTTTTTACTGATTTTATCCCTGACTCCCAAAGACCGCCGAAGTGGGGAGCTGATGGAGGGATAAAATTCCAGGCGATAGCTTGTTGCGTGCAAGCATTTCTTGCAAGATCAAGCAATTCTTTGCTTGATTTAACGAAATTTGTGCCATTGTCTGAAAAAAGAGTTTTTATGTAACCTCTTCGGGCAACAAAGCGACGTAGCGCAGCTAAAAAAGCGTCCGAAGTTAGATCTGACACTAACTCGAGATGTAAAGCTTTAGTATTTAGACAAATAAAAAGGCAGATATATGCTTTTTGTGTTTTTACACCTCTGTGTTTACTGAGAGTGATAGGTATAGCACCACTAAAATCTACTCCACTAAAAGTAAAAGGCTTTTGTGGAATCAAGCGGTAGGACGGAATTTGTCCCATGATTTGCTCATAAGAATGCGGTTTGACGCGAAAGCAACGAACACATTTGGATAAAACCGTTTTAATTAAGCGTTTGGCAGATAAAATCCAAAAAATTTGACTAATGAGATATTGGACTGTTTGCACTCCGACATGCAAATATTTTTTGTGCATATATTCAATAAAAATATAAGAAAGTCTACTTTCCTTGGGTAAAAGAAGAGGATGTTTTTGTCCGTAAGAAATAGTCATGGCTTGTTGAATGCGTCCTCCCACTCTTATAATACCATCCTGGTCTAAAAAGGGATTCAATTTTTGTATGGGTTTTATGCATTTTTTCTGGTTTTGAAGGTTAAGAATTACTTCAGAAAAGTATTTTTGTTGTTCGTGCTTAGCCAAACATTTTAAAGCGTTAAAGAGATCGATATAATCTATATTTGTCTTTTTTCTGACGTCTGCGGATAGTCTACAATTATTTATGAATCGTAAACTGCGGGCTAAAAGTAGTTGAATAGCGTAAAAATCGGATTTATTATTTAAAAGCGAATCTAAAAAGTTTTCCGTTATTCGGTCACAAGAAATCAGAGCAACATTTTTTCGTTCCTCAGTCTCTAAACTGTCATTTATTTTGACTTGCGGGGTTTTTGTTGGCCATTTATCGAAAGATTCTTGTAAAAAACTAGGGGCGGCCCACCATAGGGGATGATTTAAAAGCTCACTCGGCGAGCAGCCGCGGCTGGCTACATCGGCACTATTGAGAAATGTGGGGGTATATAACCAACATTCTGGATTAATATTATCTTGGATAAGACTAACACGATTTGCGACAAAAATTTTCCATTTACTTGGATGGGATTTTATCCAGTGTAAAACAACCATTGCGTCCGAAAAAGCGTAAATATTATTTATTGTGAACCTTTTTATGAATATATCATATGTGTATTTTAAGACCTCAGATAAAAGAGTAGCGGCTAGAAGTTCTATTCTCGGAATACTAACAAATTTTTTAAGTGGAGCGATGCGACTTTTCGCAAGAACAAAATATATGTGATATTTAGCGTTTCGTAAGACACGTAAGTATATTACGCATGCGTACCCTCGTTCACTCGCATCACAAAAACCACAGAGATCGATGGATTCGGCGTTTGTGATGTCAATGTGGCGGGGTAAACTAAATTTTTCTAAAACTTGAAATTCAGATTGATAGAGTGTCCACTGACGAACTATTTCTAAAGTAGGCGTGGCGTCCCAGGAAATACCAAGTAACCAAATTTGTTGAATCAAATATTTTAAAGTGAATGTTACTGGGGTAAGATAACCATGGGGGTCATAGCAGCGTGCTAAAAAAGAGAGAAGCGTCCTTTTTGTACAGCTTTGCTGATTAGGTAATATGTTAAATCGAAACTCGTCGTATGAAGGATGCCAGCACAGGCCTAAGACCTTAGTGACGTCATCCGAATCGAGAGATAAAACTGCGGGGTTGACTAAGGAGGGATCTAAATGAGAGATCACTTCTGAGCGATTGCTAGACCATTTGTGTAATTTCAAGCCAGCGTTTCCTAACAATTCCGTAAGCTCATGCTGCAAATTTAACGCCTCTTGAACCGTTTTACATGAAGTAGTGACGTCATCAATATAGGTATCGTTAAGTATAACTTTAGCAGCGTGAGGGTAGTTATCATATTCGGACTCAGCTAAGTGCTGAAGGGTGCGTAAAGCGAGATATGGTGAACAGTTCACTCCGTAAGTGACAGTTCGTAGTTTAAAAATGGAAACTTTTTCATTAGGGTTAAACCGCCAAAATATTTTTTGGTATTTTTGATGATCAGGGTTGATATTTATACCCCGATACATTTTTTGAATATCGCAGGTGAGCGTCACAGGGTTAAGGCGAAAATGTAATAATATTTGAATAATATCTTTTTGTAGTTTTGGACCCGATAATAAGACTTGATTAAGCGAAATATGCGTAAAAGGGTCGGTAACACTCGCATTAAAAACTACCCTTGTCTTAGTAGTGATAGCTTCATTTTTAACAACAGCGAAATGTGGAATAAAATAGCTGTCTGAATCGTCTTCTTTTTCTGAGTCATAGTCCATATGACCCAATTCCAAATATTCATTCATAAATTTAGAATATTCACAATACAAGTTTTTATCGCGAAGCAGTTTTTTTTCTAAAGATAAGAAACGATTTAGCGCGACTTGTTTGATTGTAGGAAACTGCGGTGGATTCTCAAATGTGCGAAAGGGAAGGGAGACAGTATACCGGCCTTCTTGATTACGCGACACGCTCTGTTTAAAATAATTTTCACAAATTTCATCCTCTGGTTTCAAATGAGTTTTTTGGGGGACGCAGTCGGTTTCCCAAAATTTTGAAATTAATTGCGAAAGCGAGTCATTTTCATTTTGACAAAAAAGAGCATTAATTGGCGGGGTAGAAATTAAGGGTTGATTTATTTGTCCCATCAAAATATAGCCGAAAATAGTTCCCATAGCAAAGGGATGATTTGGATCATCGCTAGCGATTTTTTCACCCTGTATAATTAGTGGAAAGAGATCCATACCAATTAGTAAATTTACAGGCGAAGGGTTGTAAAAAGTGGGATCTGCTAAGGGTAAATTTTTTATAAAATGCCAATTTTCTGTATTTATTTTTACTGACGGTAAATCAGTACAAACCTTTTGCAAAATAATCGCTTGCGTGGACACAAAAATATCTGGTTTTTGAAAATTACAAATTTTAATAAAAATCGATCCTAGATCAGAAGTAAGAGAGTTGCCTCCAACCCCCTGTATATTTGAACATAAGGGTTGTCTGGGAAGGCCCAATTGTTGCGCTAATTTTTGAGAACAGAAAGTGTTTTGCGAACCGCTGTCTAAAACGGCTCTAACTGTTTGAAAGTGACCGCGGACATCTTGAATTTTTACTAGGATAGTTGACAATAAAACTTGCGATTGCGCAGAAATAAAACCACAATGCGTGGGGTTAGAACCCGAAGGAGTTGCGATTGGTACTTGTGAATTAGAAGACGTCGAAGTAAAATTGTTATTATTTTGAGTAGAGTAATTTTGAAGCGGACACCCAGTAGCCGGGGATCTAAAACTTTGCTGACTGGCCAAGTAACCACGTGGTGAACTACTTGGAGATGCGTTGGAAGACATATTAGAGAGATTTTGTGAGAAATTCACGTTAGCATCAAAATGTGATCTATTTTGATTTTGAGAATTAGCGCAATTATAATTTCGCTCAAAATGAATTAATGAGTGGTGTCTTTGATTACCAGGGCAATAGCGACATGAGCGTAGACTTTGACAAGAATTTGTTAAATGTATTGAGCTTAAACAATTTAAACATAGTTTTTTATTTTTAGCGTAAGAATAGCGTTCGTAGGGAGATTTACCTTTAAATGCGTTACATAAATATATTGAATGTGTGTTAGAATCACAAAAAGCGCATCTATCTTTAGAATGAGTATTTTCCGTACCAAGTAGCGTTTTTGTACAATAAGGCGAGGCGTTATTTTTATAAAACTGTTTATTATTTTTAAATCTATTTTTAGATTGTAGCGAATAAAGCGAATTACATTGACTTTCAAGAAAATTATAAATTTCTTGATATTTGGGCATTTCATTAGACCTAGAATTAGCTAGTTCAAAGCGCGAAAGTAGTACCTCAGGCAATTTATCTAGTAAAATGTTGGCGAGCGGAAAACACCATTGATCAGTGTCGTAATTTAGAGTTTTTAAAGCCTCAATGTTTTCTGAAAAAACATCAAGCAGCGTGCGTAGCGTTTCTGGATTGTCGTCTTTGAGAGCGGGAAAATTATACACGGAGCGCCAATAAGTTTGAGCCGATAAGCGGGGGTTATGATAGCGTTTTAGAAGCGTATTGTAAGCGATTATATAATTAGCGTCGGTTATTTGTAAGTGTTTAACTACGTTTAAAGGCGGTCCTTTTAGGTAGGACAGTAACAAATTAAATTTAGCGTTTGTAGGAATACTAGGATTATTGTGTACAGAACTATTGTACATATCTAGAAAGGTTGGAAACTTAGTGATGTCGCCATGAAATTCGACAATGCGCAGTCTTGGCATTAAAGACGCCATAAAGCGGTCTGGATCAGAAGAATTTGAAATTTGCGTTAAGTTTTGAGGTGGAGGAGCTTCAATTTTCACCTCAAATAGTTGTTTTTGAATTCGTTTAATATCATAGAAGCTGTCGTCAAACTCAGTAAGGCGTTCATTTTCTTCTTCCAGTCTCTCCGGACTTGCCGAATAAGCCTCTATTATTTGATTTTGATAAATAAAAAATGTTTCTTTCATTTCATCAAGGTCGATAAGTCGAACCTGTAAACACGGTTTTTTTGTATCATCCGTTAGGCATGCATTAGCTAAGTTATGAAGAGTATTAATGCGATTATGTTGCACATTACGGAGTGCTTCTAACTTCTTAAGTTGCGTACTCATTGTAATGTTTTTAAAAAACTCCGTTAACACAGGTGAACGATTAGTTTCCGAAATTTTTAATATTTAAAAATTAAAAGCGTTTAAAAAGAAAAGAGAATAGGCGATAAAAAATGTAAACAAGTCTCATTTACCTCTTAATATCTTTGTGTTGGAAACTTTTCCTACGTGCATTCGACGCCAAGCCAAAAAGAGGTAGGAAATGCGCGAAAACAATGCGCGTTCGGTACTTTTTTACTTGTTATTTTTACTGCGAGCACAGCAAAAAGAGCAAGGTCAGCGTATTTATTAAAAATTTTATTTTTAACAAAATGCGATTTAGACTTTAATTTTTCCCGGGGTCCTGTTATCGGGCTCGAACCTGGACCAAATGGTGAGGTCAGGCCTTCTGTAGAAAATAAAATATACCGAAGGACCACTCGAGATAGCTCGAGAAAAACGTGTGGGAGTTAAGAGGGACTGTATCTTTCCACAGGGCTCCGACAGGGAAAAAAGAGCCTAAAAACTTATTTACTAAAAATAGCGTAGCAATGAAAAATTGCGAAAGCGACTTACCCTTAGATGTCTTTTGTAGCTACTTGGCTGGCCAGCCCGATTATACGCGAAGTACCAGACTCTCCATTGTTCTATAGTTCAAATGTTCCAAACACTAATATCTAATAACTAAAGCGTAAAAATTAATAGTTTCCACAATTTTAATATAAAATAATAGCGGTGCGGTGACTTTCTTTGCACGTGGCGCGTGGTTGAGTTGTTCTCTCAGACAATCGGCGTTTGCGTCTGCTAGGCCGAATTTAGCCGCTTATCTCAAATCCTTCATTGCTGGAAGAAGCGCGCGAAGTTTTAATTTAAAATATGGAAAGATATAGCGTAAAGTAAATCAAAATAATATTCTAAAAACGCTTGTAAGCGTAGAAAATGTTACCCAAAAATATTTAAAACTAAGAGAGATAGCTTCTCTAATTTTAAGTGAAAATTAGAGAATATAATTATTTACAAAAATAAAAACAAGTTGGGAAACTTGTTCAAAGTTCGATGGATAGTACCCCTAAAGACTGCCTTAAAGAGGGTGGTTTCTAAAGTTCACAAGATTATAGAAAAAGTGAATTTGTAGCGAAACGGTGCACCCTAGCGAAAAACGTCAAGAACAATATTTTACAATACTTTTAATTCCGCATCTTTTGGTGTATTATCATAACATTCTAGCTTTGATAGTTAGCTGTATAAGCCAGCTAAAATATACAAAATCGATTTTTTTCAGTCTCAAGTCACTATCCTAACCTTTTAGGTTCAAAGCAATCTATATGTCACAAAAAAAAACAAATGTCAAGTAGCTATAATAAAATAAGCATTGGTATTATATTAATTCTTTAGCGAGAGAAAATATTAATAATCTTGGTATATCTAATTAACTAGGTACTTGATTTATCAAAAAATATGTAATGACAAAATTAGTTTGCCTTTATAGAAGAAGTCAAAATCGCCTTAAAAAATTACAATTGGACCACTCTGGATAGGAAGATACGCTTTAACAAAAAATCTATCAATTTGGTGGCCATTTCCAAAGATGGCCGCCAAACGACCATTGGTTTGACCACGTGACCAAACTTTCTTTATGCTACTTTGGGTGCTTAACAAAGTCCCGCAATCAAACTGGGCGAACATATTAGGTCACACGTGACAGGAGCCAGCGCCTAGACTAACTAGAAAAATGTCAAAAAATTGATAAAATTTTGAGAAGAAGATCAACTAGGATTTATATTAATATGGCTCTGAAGTCAGGAAATAGTCCATATTCAAAATCTGCAATTAGTTTTTGGAACCATTTTTATGTAACCTATATTTCATTTAGTCACACTGTGTGAAAACGATTTAAAAATTTTGAAGCTTTTCCTTAAAAGTCCAGATTTATTTTATAAGTACATTAATATTATACTTTTTTTTTGGTTTTACTTCCTGTTTTGAATAATTAACAATTATTACTAGATACAATTTTTTTACATGTAAATCAATCATAAAATTACCGTTTGGATAATAGCCTAACCAATCTTAACAATAAAAACAAAAAAGGTTATTAATAAATTAAAAAGCATCAGTCAAAATACAATCATCAAGCAAATCAAATACAAATAAAAAATAAGTAAAAAATATATTATACTGGTATTTTTAGAATCAGATTTGTTTTCGAACATTTCCAAATTTCAGAATTATTTGGGTAATTTCCAGTGCATTACTTAAATATTTATATATCAAGCGCAAAAATAAGTTATGATGATGAGTTTTAAAGATATTAATTTTTATATTTTAAACTATTCTTTGATCCAATTTTTGCTGCACATACCAAAACTATTAAAAAAAATATAAGCTAAAAATAAAAAACAATATACATACATGGTGTCTCAAGAAGAAAGCTTGTTTATTGCATTAGTTTTTCAGTACTAACGCAGAACTTATTAATAAGTTAGAACTTAAGTTGGACCTTATTAATAAGTTCTGCGTTAATACTAAAAAAGTAACGCAATAAACAAGCTCGCTTTTTGAGAAACCCTGTATATATATGTTTTTCTATTTTTAGCTTATATTTGTTTTTATAGTTTTGACATTTGCAGCAAAAATTGGAGGTAAAATACCTTTTTTTATGATGCCGTTCGGTAAATCCAAAAATAGTTTAAAATATTAAAATTAATATCTTTAAAACTAAACATAGAAAAAATATCAAAAATCAAACAAGTTTTCGTTGCTAATCGGGCTAAATTTACGTTTATTAGAAAAAAAATATATTTTCTTTCCTACTGTGACACGAACCTAAGCGGGTAATGTTAGATCAAAATTGATCGAGCCGTTCAAATTGTGAAAGGCTTTCGCCGCCATCGTCCAATGGTGGCTGTGCTTTCGGGTTGTTCGGCCGTTGTCGTTGGAAATTCGTTCTCGACGTTTCGCCATCTCGAGTGGATGGCATCTTCAGGAGATGTTGACTGTTTGTCGGCTTCTCGAAGACTGGTCTCAGAAATAAAATTTAGGAGCAAAAAGAAATAAATATTTTTTAATAGACCCTTTGACTACACCAAAGTCTTATAGCATTTCTTTCATGTATTTAAAATTGTATTCATTATGCTGTTTTTTAATACAAACTGTTTAGTAAAATAATATTTGTCGTACGAAAAATGGTTTAAAACATCTGAAGTCAATTCTATTTATTAGGAAAATAAATATGCAATTAAAAAATTAATATCTATAAAAGTAGGGCCAATCAAAAAACAAAATTAACTTTTTTCTTCCAATATGGTATAAAATTTGCATGGCAAAATATAATGTGCTAGTTTTAAAATTCTGTTGTAGTGCTGATATAAAAAAGTTGATTTTTTTTACTAGCCCCCGCATATTACCTAATAAATTGAAAAGAATGACACTGTAAGTGACTTTGTCTTTAGGCCTTTATGAAGTAATTTTTATGATCAATGAATTTTTTTCGCTCAAGATGTAAAAGGTATTATTATTATTATAACATACGCAAAAACGACCATTTAACGAACTTTGACAGTTTATATCTCAAAAAGTGTACATAGCAAAACTTAACTATACTTACATTTTTTTTAGTTACATACCATCCTATAACATACTAAAATTATAGCCAATTCCACCGAGATAAAAATTTTTCATAAGGCCTGTGTAAACGGGTGCGGTGTTCTTTAAGCTAGACGTCTACACGTAAATAAAGCCGTTATAGTTTACTATAATTCCTTCTTAATCTGAAGCCCTCTCAGTCTCCAACACTAATTCCTCTATCCACCTGCAACACTAGACAATGATGCAACATATAGAATCAACATTTGAAAAAGAGATGGCTAGATGGCGACAGTCTGTCGAGGAATGTGGCGGATAATTCTCTGTATTATACCTGTGTACTCGGTGTTTTGTAGTTTAGACTGTGACTTGGAAAAGTATTGTTTATAGATATGTGTGGCAAGCATATACAGGGGAAAGCCAATAGGTATTTCCCATTGAGTTGTATAACGCCCTAATAGAAGTCAATGGTATTTCCGTATTATTAATTTTTTTGCACCGACATAGAATTGAGCTTCTAGAAAATACTATGCTAGTTCGAAGACTAAAAAGAGTGAAGCCGTTTGAGCTAGTAAACTAAATGAAAAAATATGAGTGAACCTTAAGTTTAAGTCTAACTTTTTTGGTAAATTTAGAAAAACAAAATTGCTAATTAGTCTTATGGACTGTTAAACAATAAATACAGTGATCGTTGAAAAAAAAATATAATAAATTTTATACTCGTCTTATCCGCCGCACTTACAATCCAAAGGTCCGCAAACGCTTCGTTTGACAGACCACCCATCCAGCCATTTGAAAAACTAGGGGATGAATTCTTATAATGATCTAAAAATTATTATAGCTATATCGAGTATGCTCCTTCGATTGGTTTTATTCGAGAATTCCGGCGCCGACCGGAAGTGGCCTGAAGTCCATTTTTTATATAGGGATGATCATGATTTGCAAGTGAGTCGGATTCTACGCAAGACAAAACGTATTTTTTAAAATAATTTTTTTCTAAAATGTCATTATTTCTATGTATTAGTTTATTCGTCTCGGTTGGTCCAGAAATTCTCATCTACTCCTGTTTCGTTCGGTTCGGTTCATACCACCTGGTTAATTTGTATGTCTTCCATTCATTTATGTTTAACATTCATAATTTCTCGAATTCTCTCATTTCTCACTCTTTCCAGTTTTGGTTTTCCGGCAGCGCGTCTCTAATAATCCACTTCAGTAGCTTCAAGTGACTTGCGAGCTTTTTCTTTTACTATGATAACTGATGACACTTTTCACTATTTACTGTACAGGCCAAACCACAGCTCTCTCGTGAAGAATCCGACAAATCGTCTTTCTTGGGGACACGAAAGGAGCCTTTAAAGCAGTCACCAAACGCACACGTCTTGCTCCCTCAAATTTTCATAAGCAAAAAGAAACGTTCCGCTCCAAAAAATGACAGGGAAATTGATAGAGACACGCCAATGTTACCAATCACAACGAACAACCTATGTTCCTCTCTCTCAGTCTCATGCCAGTTCCAGCGGCTTCTCTCTCTGGCGAGACGCAGCTTTCACTAAGAAAGGTGCAAGGATATGGCCCCACCAGGATAACGCAAAAGAATGGCCATTTATTTTTCGTTGGACAAGGACTTAACCTAGCGATTAGGCGCTAACGGTGCATACGAGGGTTAATCTGTCACTTGTTCTGTGTCATGGTCGATCTCAAATAAATGTCAAAACAAATATTTTTGGGGCACGGCCTAGGCCCCCTTTTACCAAAATAGTGATAAATCGGTAAACAGTGCGACTCAAAAAAAGTTTGCAGTACAATTAAGCGGTCGTGTAAAGTTTTACAATGAAAGATGTGAAACAACGACACTAGGGTCCGAGATGAACCACACGGCCCGACAAGAATATGAGACAAGACAGGACACACAACTCTAAAGGTAGGAAAGTACCATAAACTGATCTTAAATTTAGCAAGAATTTATTCTCAAAAGGCTTTATGATATTTCGAGTATTATAAGCACCAGCCTGTACCCAAGTACAGCGATCTTTGAGACACTGTGATAACAAATTCCAAATACATCCACGTAACCGAGCCAAATATAAGCTCACCCTGTCTCAAAACAATTACAGTGTGTCACACAATACTTGTAAAGCCACAAAGCAGGGAGTAACATATTCCCTTTTGTCTTTTAGTTACAAAGAAGGAGTACCAGGGTACGAGTTAATTAAATCAGGCCTCGCAGTATTTTCATCAGCACTCCTTCAGCATTCACCAAGGTAGAATCCCAGTAATAGCTATCTATAAGACTATTGGTAGTAATTTTGATTTGGATACATATGCCTTACTGTAAGTTTTAATTTTTAATATATAACAGTTGTTTCTTTACTCCGCAGATATTATTTATAAGCAGTAGAGGTAAAGTAGGAAAATAAAAATAGATGTCACACATTTACTTTATCAATCTGGTTATCTCTCTCCTAGATACAGAAAGGTGAAAGTAGTTGAACGGGATGATTTGAGTAAAACAACTGTTACTTTATAATTTATTTGTACGGGAATTCTGGACCGTTACAGCTGTTGTAAATTCTATGTGTGTTTTGTTTTGATACAGCCTTATCCCAGACCCAGAGAATAGAGTTGAGTTGTCGAATTGCTTGTCTTCCTTAGTTATTTATGTGTTTGATTTCTTTATCCAAACTACCGTCATTAGTGATGTGGATATTTGTACTTTTTGCATTGTTTAATCTGATGGTGTTGTTCCAAGATAAGGTCCTGTTGCTGAAGTTTTCTGAAGATTTACCTCCAGGCCCCACTTCGAATTTTTCAATTAATTTACGGGTCACATTATATTCTAAATCGTCGTGATCTTAGCCAGGACATTTGATCATAAGCGAAGCAGAGGTATACAGCACATAATCGTTCAGTAATATTCCCATCTGATCGCGCTTTATTTTCCATGTTTTCAGGGCTTGTTCTTAATAGATCTTAAGCAATCTTGGTGACAAGCAACAACACTGCTTGTTGATGTTAAACCCCTTTAATAATGTCTGCCCTTTCTTTATTTTGCTTGTGTTGTGTTTATAGAGTTCTTGAACAGCTTTTATTAGTGTTATGATGATGTTGGTTTTTTCGAGAGCTTTCAAAAGTTCTGGGTGGGGTACACGGCCATACACTTTCTTGAGATCTACATAAAGGAGGCGTATTTCTTGATTACGTGCCGTCTTTTTCTCAATTATCTGTGTTATTGTAATTAAGTGATCCATCAGTGATCTACTAGCTCTAAATCCAACTTGTTTATTGGCCTCAATATTAAAGTTATAGACCCTTAAAATAGGACTAAGCACAGCGATTCCTCTTTAGTAATTACATACGTTCGGTTCGGTTCGGTTCGGTTCGGTTCGGTTCTACTTCCCTTCTTATGTATCGTTGTTATGTACGATGTTCTCTATTTTTCTGGAAAACTTTCTCCATTAATGAATTTCTAGAACAGGCTAGTTAATTGTCTGTATAGCTGTTCTGTGCCGTGTTTAACTAATTCTGGAGGGATGTTACCGAGGCCTGGAGATTTTTTGTTTTTTAGTGACTGACAAATCAGTTTCACTTCTTTGGTAGAGATTCTAAGTGGGGATGCTGCTGTTTGTTTTTGAATGTTGGGTTGTGGCTGTTATGGTTGTAAATATTCTGTCCGTTGCTCAGTAAGCAATTTCGAGAAGTATTTATCCCACTCGTCCAAAGTTATGGTGAGATGATATCTTTTAATTATCCCAATCCCTATAAAAAACGGAGGTCAGTCCGGTCGGCGTTGGAAGTGGCCTATTCGCTTTGGCGCCTGCACACTCTGTTAAAAAGAGTAAGAAGAAAAAACCAGTACTATTCTTAGTCTATCATATCATTGGTCCCTCGTAAATGCTCTCAAGTAAGATTTTCACATTCTAACCATCTATGGTTGACACTTATTGCTTGGCCTGGCAGTTCAAAGTTTTTAAAGAAATCTTTTAATTCCCGGCAACCGCTGTTTTATAGCGCCATTGTTAAATATTTTTAAAACGAATGATATAAGTATAAATTGGCTATTAAACAGCATGAAAGCTGTGATGTAGTAATTATATCACAATATTTTTGTAATAAAAAAACTTTTAAAATGTTTTACCCAGATATAGGTACAGGCAGTTTGACAAATATGATATAAAAACTTTATTTAAATAATGTGACATTTATAAGTTTAATTTAACTTTTGCAAAGTGAAACAATTAGTACCTCAAATTTTTATTAGAACAAACAGTAAACTGATACTATAAGCTAAGGTGTTAAGCTAACATAAACTTGACTTGTCCTAACCTGATTTATCCATAGATCTACGAGGACCGACACTGCACTGAGGGGCACACAAACCAAAACAAGGCCAATAAAAAAATACAGGCCACGACCCTGAAAAAATCAGTTGTTGTTGGGGGGTTGAATATAATATATGATAGAGGTTTATTTGTGATATTTTCAAAATGGCACTACAGATTTTTGCGAAATTTCAGTGAAATATTGCCAGACACTATACTGATATTCCAGCAAACTTTTGTAAGGATGAAAGATGGTTAAAAGGTTAAAATCTTCAAGATTTAGCATTCCTTATTTTGAATTGAAATTGCCCGCCATGCACCGCACGCCAAATGTTATATTTGACATGGATATAACTGTGATTGTTTGGCCTGGCATTTATTTATTTGCTTGTAAAACTTGTTCGAGTTTTTAATGATTTTTTCCAATAAAGTTCATTTAAAATTCAAAAATACCAGTGTTAATCTTTTTAAAACAAAATTACACTACAAAAAAATCATTTTTTGGTATTGTAATTTTTGTAGATACATCTAAAAGTTACCGAATATAAACAAATAGGTGTAGGTGAGCCGATTACTCTCCACGCAGAAACGAACACAATCGCTTCTGCTTTAAATTTAATTTTTGTGAGCTAATGAAACGGCTCTGAAAAATTAAGGAATACTAAACATTTTAAAAAAATTGTTTTACAAGAAAACCGGCTTTATTTTAAAAAAGAATCAAATATTTATCTTCTGTCATTTTAACTTCAATATTTTAAACACAATCAGCTGTGGCGCGACGTCACCATCAAAAAGAAATTGAGCCTTCGCTGTGACATCAACAAAGTTGTAGATCATGGCCCGTCCGTTTTGATGATTGATCAAGTTATAATGACGGTGTCAAATTAACATTAAAAAATTGTCAAAGAAACGATAACGAGAGCTTTGGATAGAGATTCTATTCCATTATTTGTACTGTTGAATTCAAACCGAAGTCTCTTTTCCGGCTTTAGAAAAAGACTAATGCGCAACCACAAAATTTTTAATCTCAAAATGGCTAATGCTTGTTATAACAAATCACTGTACCATACGTTTGACGTTGTGGATCCTAGTTTGGTGGCAACACTGATTTCAGTACACATACAAACTTTTGGCACAATCCGTCAAATTTATAGTTAAAAAATTCAAATTTAAACTTCAGAAAATCCATGAACGAAAAGCTAATTTACACAGAACATGATGGAGCTCAGCGGTGTTTCGAGTGTGGAAAAACGAGTGCCTAAGGTTACGCCGTGATGATCGCACTTCGAAAGCTTGAGTGCCTAAACCACTCTTGCGAGCGTGAGCCATACTCAACGTCTTTATACTTTTACACAGGTTATGTACAAAATTTAAAAAGTCATTGAAACTGACTGAGAAACCCGATGACGCAACTACAATCGTCCAGTTAAGTTCACATGGCTGGTTACATTCTGTAGGCCACCTCATAAAGACCTTGAGTCAAACCTGTCAAAAAACGATGCGCCTGCCGACGGTGGATAGAATAGACCGGTGTTCGGATCTTATATATATATGTCGAATTTTTTATGTCACTGGTGGTCCAGCTGATTTTTGCAAACAAAAGTTAGATATGATATAAACAACGGAACAACTAATATTTTTTGAATTTTTTAAAAACTAAGGCAATTTTCCTACTGTTTTCAGTACATCCTTATAAAATATAATTTTCTAGACATATTGACCGTTATCTTTTTTTAGCCCGCTTTATTTTTTATTGCACAAAACTTAAACTACAAGTCAAACTGAATGTGATCGTTTAGTATCAAAGGTGAACCGAGGACTTGGGAAGTAAACAAAGATTTAAGTCAGCGGATTATTTTTGAAGCTGAAACGAACACATTATTTTCTTTGAATTTTCATTTTTGTGTAAAGAGAAATGAAGCGGGCTAAAAAAAATAACGACTGGTATGTCTGAAAAATATTATGTTATAAGAATATACTAAAACATAGTAGGAAAATTACCATAGTTTTAAAAAAATTCAAAAAATATTAGTTGTTCATATCATAGCTAACTTTTGTTTACAAAAATCAGCTGGACCACCAGTATCGTGAAAATTCAACATATATTTATAAGATCCGAACACCGGTCTATTTTGTCCCTTATATAGCATGGAGTCTACTTGGAGTGTGCTAATGGGTTAGAAAGGTATCAGATCCGGCATGGATCCACTTCTTTGAAATAGGCCTTATTTTTACTTAGCTTCGACACCAAAACTCTTTAAGCGTGAAACCCTATCTAAGTCACAAAGAACTCTTTCTTTTACTACCGCCTCCCCTCCCTTTGGAAAAATATCTAGACCTGATGGTTCAGTGGGCGCGCGTCTGGTTTACAATCAGAGGGCCGTGGGTTCGATTCCCATGTCAGTACAAAATCGAATCTTCTATACGTTTATGAATACAGATTTACTGGAGATAGGGTAAACGCCTGTCCTAGGCGGAATTTGTGTATCAACGAAGTAGGCAAAGATGATGATCAATGTAAGGCCGTGGTTCGGAAGCCACGTTTAGCGGATGGTCCCGTGCTAAGAGCGTAGATGGAGCTAGATAAAGAACCCTGTGCTCGACAAAGAGTATCAGGCAAAATTAAATCCTACTTGGAAAAAGATAATTTCCTACTGTGGGGTGCTTGGTCTTTATGTAGTATGAATGTGAGAGTAAATAAGTTGTGATTGTCCCTGGCAGCAAGTGACTTCAAGTCAGATTATCTTGGTGTCCACTGAATTGAGCTGGCAAATTATCTGCAATAAGCCGAAAGAGCCAATACGCAGAAACGGACGAAAAACCAAGATAAAAAATAATATTTTTTATATAAGGAATAAACTTTATATTTTTTTCTTTAAAAAAAACGATCTTTTGTCACCCACAAAAATACCGACATTTATTTGAAAATAATACCATCTCACCCCAGGGGAACACCCTATTATGATGCTCTAACCAGCCTAATTCATTCAACAAACCAATAAAAACTACCCAGTTTGAGTATTGTTGTGAAAACCTTTACAAAAAGGGAACCGCTTGCTTATATAAGAGATGCTACGGGCACCGCCCTATAATTTTAAAGGAGTTAATCTTTTCTTTTCATGAGAGACTATCCGTTTAGTTTTTAAATGATTTTGCAGACTTATTTTTAGCTGATGTCGAAATCGCTGTTATATTATTATATTTTAGGTATTGTGACTTTATTTTGGTTAATTCTAAACAATAACAAAATATTAATATCTAACTTTTGTTTGGTTCTTTATTATTTAATATGATCTCATATTTTATGGCAATCTTGTTAGCCAAATTAATTTTTCCTGCTTAATTACAAAATTAAACAAATTTTTCCCCTTTAATATTTTACATGAATCTACATTTTTTAGTTATAGTTATTATTTAAACATTTAGGTGATCTTGACAAATTAGGTTTTAAAAACATAATTTGGCCTTCTCAAGTTTGCTTATTTTAATTATATAAATTATTTAGTTTATAAAACAGCACGAAATATTAAATTTTATATTTCATCATTTGTCACGAACTATACAATTTTTTAATATAAAAAGAGATCTTAATAAACCAGATTCAACATTCGATAGTGGTTCTCACTATATCTACTGAGGTTTACTGTACCATAAGCCTTAATGGTCATTGCATCATATACGTAATACTCCAATACTCCCTGTTACCTATTTACACAATGGTTGGCGTTTGATGCAAACATTCAGAAATAAAGGTACGAAAAATGAACAGATACCAAATTTACATAGATAGAGTTTGTGTCAACTGTACGCCGATAATTTGACGTAACGAATACAAGAATGAAATAATATGCGTAAAAGTATAACCAATCAGGACCTTAAGGACCACAAAAAGGATAGACTTATACCCATTGATATTGCTATTTCAAATATGTTTGCATTCTGCATCGTAAAGTACCGTAGGTATTGCAATAATACGTACCATATGGAAATAATATGCATATTCCTTTGAAAGCAACCAATCAGGTCTTTTATGCTTAAAGACCCCAAGGCCCTCATGTTTGCATCGTACGAATGGGCAGTTGCCGTGGGTATTGGAATATTATGTATATGCCTTTCATGGTGTGATGCTGCTGCCTGATAGTAAACGCTTTACTTTAATCCTTATTGTCGCGCTGCTTAACCAAGCCGAGTAAGCAAGCGTAATTTTCAAGCACAGCTTGTTTTTTATTGTTTGTTTATATTAGGACCTAATTTTTTGCTACATAAATTTGTTTTCTATTTTTTTTACATTTTAATGGGGAGCTTAATAACTAATCGATTTTATTTTTATTAATATTATTATTAATAGGTACTTATCAATTTAATTATGAACGTAGTTACTTTATTTTAACTTATTAAAATAGTTCACATTACACCGGTCTATTTTTTAAGTGATGAGTCACAGGCTGAGGTTTCGTTAATAGCTTAATTTTGTCCGGACGCCCAACTAACAGAGTGCGCATATGCAGACATCATTCGAGCATCGGACTGACTAAATTAAGCATACTATTTGTATGGCAATGTTGCTATTTACTTTTAAACACATTTTTTAGGCCTTAAAAAAATTGTAGGTTACTTATTCTTTGTTGTTACTTTTGGAGTGGGAGATACGGCCTTCAGTTCTACGACAAACATTTTTCCATGTTTTATATTATAAAATATTTAAATTTAGACATAACATTAATTGTTGCTATTATTGAATTTTGTAGAGCTACTAAATTGACATTTAGCAACTATGTCGTCTGTCCGGAATCGCTTTCAAGAATTTTCGCCGAGGAAAAAGTTGTGCGTCTCACCAAAATAAAGTTATTTACGAAAATTAATCCTATTGTGCTCATCACTTAAAAAATAGACCATTGTAATTTGGACTAAAATATGTATTTTATCAAGGGCACACCCTGGGAGGGGGCTCAGCCCTCCAAGCCTAAGATTTTTAAAGATATTTTCCACATATTTCATAAAAAAACAAAAAATGACATGAAATATGACATTATGGGGTCTCGCCCCCCCCCCCCCTTCCTCCAAGGCCAATTCCTGGGTGCGATTTTATTTTAATTAATTTTGATTTTCTCTAGATTAACTTTAATATTTTATATTGTTTAATACCTATTTGTTTTATTATTTAAATTTTTTATACAAATTTTCCGGTCTATTCATAATAATTTTATCAGGTCGTTTCCTGGAAATTAATTTTTTAGGTCTTTGACTTTCCTTTTTTCATATTTATTATATTTTTACAATATTTTACAATATTTTTGACTGAGGTTCCTTTTATTTGCATGCGCAATGAAAAAATATTTTTGTTTTTCGGTCTCTTTGGCATTATCGTTTAGAAAATCCTGGATGCGCTACTGAAACACGGCGGCGCGTGCCCTTAAATAATGTGGGGCCCGTATAACTTCTGAACTAAAGAAAATTTTACATTTTACAAACAAACATATTATAAGAAGTTTGTATTTAGGAGCCATAAATATTTGTAGTAATAATGAAGAATTCACCACAGAAATTAACAACGTTAAAAAGGACTTACAACATAATGGTTATTTCAAGAAATTAATAAACACAACGATCTCTCAAATTAAAAAAAAACCAAATGTAGCAAATTCTCAAAATAATAATCCGTTGGGTGTTATTAACATTCCATAGGTTCAAGGGACTTCAGAAACATAAGACGAATAGCCAAGCACTATAATATAAAAACAGTATTTTCATCGGGAAATACGATAAGGAGGTAATTGTAACTAAAACAAAACCAGAAAATCCCTCAAATAATAAGGAATGTATTTACCAAATCCCGTGTGAGTGTGGTAAATCATATGTAGGTGAAACGAAACGCCCTCTTCAGGTTAGAGTAACTGAACATCTAAAAAGTACCCAATTAGGGGATATTAAAAAATCCGGTTTAGCGAATCATGCATGGTCAAATGATCACAGGATTCAGTGGTCAGAAGCTAAAGTCGCATTGGAGAAAACAAAAGTTTATTGAAGCTGCGTTTATAATGCAGAATAAAGAACTTTCCAGTTAACCAAGCACGGACATACCAAACATATGGAAACCACTCCTTAAAGAAAACGGCGTCTTAGGATTAAAAACGGGGCGGACCATCTTACTTGACTGCACACCAAGTAGTATAAGTAGTCGCCTAGAGACTAGATTGTTTAGTTTACACTTGAAAACGGTTAGAGATACTTACTAATCAGAACGTCGTGTTTAAAATAAATAAAGACAATGGAAGTCCGAAATTTTATTTCCAAACATATTATGGGTTTTGAAAGAATATTATGAGGTTAAATAAACGTTAAAGACCAGGGCCCCCCTTGGCCCCCAACGCGCCGCCGCTGTATTAAAGAAACCTAAGCTGATGTTGTATTTGGTTTAATAAGACCAATTAATCTTAATTTTCATTTAATTAAGCGACAAGAAACCAAAGCAAGAAAAATGCAGTATAAATTTCATTTCACTTACAGCAAAAAATGCATTCCGATTTTAACCCACCCTTATTTCTGTCAAAAAGCAACGATAAATATATTTATCAATTTATTTTAATATTATTGGTAATTAAGAAGGCAAATAACATGCAATTAAGTTTTGAATAATAAAAAGTTATTAGCGTTAATTAAAAAATTAGCAAAGAATCCGTTGGATTATGCAGTTTTTGCACCATTTATCGAATTAAACTATACCATAGAGAGTTATTGTAAATTCCAAAATAAGGCTAGCAGTAATAAGGCAACAACTTTATTTAAATAGTGCTACACTTTAACACGCTTGGGACAAATGATTTATTGGAACATGCGGTTTTTTATTTTCAAACCCACTTTTAAATGTTTAATCATTAGGTTCGTATTTAAGGTTGTTTTTAGCTCACACATATACTATACTATAGTAGTGTGAGCTATGGTGATCCTAATTTTTTCGAGAAAAAAAAAGTTGCTCCGATTTCAAAAATTTTTATATATCTTTGCGTTTCAGATGATTTTGAAACTTTTTTGTTGCGCCGTCTGTCTGTCTGTCTGTCTGTCTGTCTGTCTGTCTGTCTGTATGTCTGTCTGTCTGTCTGTCTGTCTGTCTGTCTGTCTGTCTGTCTGTCTGTGTGTCTGTATGTCTGTCTGTAACGACCAACGCGCATAACTCAAAAACCGCTTGGCCGATTTTAATGAAATTTGGTACCTGGGCTGGGCCTTGGGTCGAGATGGTCCCATTTAAAAATGAACAAAATCCACCGAACACAAACCAAATAAAAGGGTGGGGATAGATTTCAAAAATTAGAGTTTATGTGAAAATATGGCGTGTGTGATATCAAACGAAAGGTAATTGAGTCTGGAGTTAAACAAAATACATTTTAATTTATTTAAAAAAAAGGGTGGGGGTATATTTCAAAAATTAGAGTTTAAGTGAAAATATGGCGTGTGTGATATCAAACGAAAGGTAATTCAGTCCGGAGTTCAACAAAATACATTTTAGTTTTTGTTTTTTTTAAGGGTGGGGGTGGATTTCAAAAATTTGAGTTTAAGTCAAAACATGGCTTGTGTGGTATCAAACAAAAGGTAATTTAGTGTGGAATTGAATAAAATATATTTCAGTTTTTAGTTATATTAGCTCACATAACTATAGTACCTAGTGTGAGCTTAGGGGCCCATATATTGGCAGAGTATTTTTTATGTTATGCTATGTCTGCCAAATCTTCTTGTACCTACTAGTCGCAGTTGGGTACAAAATTGATAGGCATACCAAAGCGCGGATCTGAGCCAAAATCTAGAGGGGGGGGGTAATGGTCAACTGAAACACTAATATGTAATTATTTTTTTTCTATGAAGGGGGGTGGTAATCATGCGGTTAGTCCAATATTTCTTAACTAAAAGTATTTTTTTTCTAGGGGGGTAATTACCACGTTACCCCCATCAAACACGCGGTTGGGTAGACCTATAATGTACGACATGTTTCAACTTTTAGTTTTGGGTGTTTAATTTATTTATTTTTTTTTATTTCCAACTTTTAGGTTTAGTTCTTATTCAGCTCTATAGAAATCACCATTTTATCATCATTTAGCGTTACACGGAAAGTAAGTGTAACTTTTCTACGGACGCAAACAGTGTTAAAGTTTTTGCAAAGTCAGTTGAACAAAGGTTAAAGCCGACCATCGGCATATCCTTTAAAGAAAGTGACATCGGCGGCAGTAGATATACTCATGAAAATTATTTCATTTAATTATGGCGTAAACTAGAGAAATAAAAATAGATAATAAAACTTTCTATTCCTATACCTACAGAAACGACACTGATTTATTTTCTAACTCTGCATACTGCCGACTAAAGGAGTCCCGCAAAGAACACCTGAAAGCAATTAAAAGCGCATCTCAAAAAAATCTGCCACTCAGGTGCCGTCTATCCACCTGTGTGGGTCCGTCAGAAAACAAATACTTTGTCGTCGGCCCGTAAAGAGTTGCGCCTTTTCTCTGTCGGTAGGGTAGAAATTATACCAGGAAGATTTTATATGAATTTCGATAACAAAGGGCAGATTGAAGCAAAATTTCATGAAATCGATAGAACCCCGTATTAGGAGCATTTCAGGTGACTTTGCAAAAACCATACCTTCCTTTTCTTGTTGTTTTTTTTTGTTTGGATCATGGAAATATGTGCTTAATTTAATGTGTAACAAATACGCAACACATTTAACTAAATCACATAATTATTACCTAAATTATGGTGTCAAATATTGAACTATGCCCAAAGGCTAGATAGGTTAAGGACACTCATCGTGAAGGCAGTAAAGCTTGCTTGACGATGAGTGACCTTAAGATAGGTGCATTTCTACAAACATTGAGTGAATGGGGGATGGGAGAGGGAGGAGAAACCTAGTAAAATGTTGAAAAGAATCTGAAAGAAAGCGTGTGCAGATTTTTTTTTAATCGCTCTATATTTGTGAAAGTTACAGCTAAAACTATTACTAATACGGAGGGTGTGAGAGAGGGAGAGGGAGGGGGCAACTAGTATAATAGCGTTGGAAAAAAAAGAAGAGCGAAAGAGCTTGCAGAAATAATTTAATAATAAGAAGGTGGGGAGGAATGACAGAAGGGGAGATGAGTGGGAGCAGGGAGGACTGCAAAGTAATTACAGCAAATTAGAGGATATTTGCAATGGATAATAAAAGGAAAAATTGCCCGAAATTTAGGTAATTTGTATGCCTTAAAGCTTACATCATGTGAAAAAATGGCGTCTAGCGATCGCTATGTTGACTGCTGTTTAAAAAATATATCCTATGGCCCCTTCGGGACCAGTAGCAATCCAACAACACCTTTTTTGTCAAAATCGGTCAGCCGTTAAGCCTCTAGCGCGACACAAACATACATACTTACATACATACATATCCCAAGCGAAAAACATTACCCTTCCTTTCGCCGTGCTACAATTTTGTAAAAATAGAAGATTTGTGACGTGCTATTTTGGCCAAGGCGGACGATGATATCGTAGAACATATAGGTAAAGTGTCTCATTTCAAAATGCAAGGCCTATGACCCCTTGGGACTAAGCCTTAGCAACCCAGGATTTTCATTAATTTTTTTTTCTGTATATAACAATACTTACAAATTAACCATAAAAAATATAAAAACTCTGTAAGAAAACACCTCCCCAAAAGAAAAAAAAACATGGAATGCAAAATGGTTTTACAGCACAACTGCGCAAGCGTAAATGTTAATATATTGCTAGCATTATTACTTATTACAAATATTTGATATCGCAATATGTTTCTTTTACACTGACCCTGATGATTCAGTGGAGTATGTCCCCGTTACAATCAGATGGCGGTGGGTTAGATTCCTATGTAAATCAAAAAGAATGAAAAAATAGGTAAAACCTATTTTTCATTCTACGAGTAAAACGACAGCGAACCAAGGAAACTAAGTCCATGGCGGGACGAAAACGTCCACCGGTCTATAAGGAAGGAAGACATTTTGTCACAGTTCAACCAGACCATGCTATCACCGTCGCCACGGTATCGGTTTGAAACCGAAAATAATGAGTTAACAAAGTATAAAAGGCAACTTTATAGGGGTATAGTCAACCACGGACACCGGTGTTTCGGAAAAAGCCATTTCCATCCTCAGCGTGGCTTGCCTGACACAAAGTAGAACAAACTGACTACAAGATACAAGATAAATCAAAAAGAATGAAAAAATAGGTAAAACCTAATTCCTATGCCTATTCCTATGCCTACCAGTACAAACTCGAACCTACTATCCGCTTGTAAATACAGTTTGACCGGAGGTATGAATAACGCCTATCTTTGGGCATCAACGAAGTAGGCAAACTTGATGATCAATACAAGGCTGTGGTTCCGAAGTCACGTTAAGCGGACCAAGTTTAAAAAACATTTCCAAACTAGTAAGAACCTTTCATTTTGAAATTTCTATTGGGAAACTTGGCTTTACTTTTATCTCAATTCTTTTTTCGGAATACCATTTTCGCGTACTTGGCTTTTTTTACATGAAAAGTTTTTGTTATGATAAGTAATATTTTGCTTCCACAGAAACCGGGGCCATGGATTAATTCAGTTCTAATTTATAATAAAACAATTTCTGTTTCCCATCAAAATAAAGGGCAAGACATTTTTTTTACTTCAAAGCAATTTGCTTTGATCTAAGACAATTTTTTCTACCGTGTAGGGAGATAGATTGAGTTGAGCCATCTCTTTTGCGCCTCATTTTATTCTGGCCGGACAGTATGTTATCCCATTTATTCAAAATGGTATAGAATTGTTAATTACAAAAAACCATATGGCTAATTTGTTTTCTGACATTTTTATTACCTAATTTCATAATTTAGATGGACAAGTGACACAACACTTGAGAGGGTATTAAAAGATTTGTGCAGGGGGTGATGATGCGTTTCATCCATGTTTCATCTCAATAATAAAAGGGAGTAACTGGCTACGCAGTAACAACAAGCTAGGGTTTGGGTGCGTACCATTGACTTCTATACCCTACGGGTAGACCCGGCATGGGCCAAAATTGCCATTATATCAAGCTTTTATCGCAATTGACCAAATACAAGTAAGAATTTAATGAGCAAAATAGGGATGAAAATAGAATTTCGGTTTGGTGAGTCCGGAAACATGCAACATCGCAAAAATATTCTATTTGCTTGTCTTGGATAAAAAAGGGCAGTGGCGGCGCAAAATAAAAATTTTGAATTCCACTAGAATTTTTTTATCAACAATTTTCTGTTTGAATAATAAATAATTCATGAATACTTACTTGTGTGTGTTTACAAAATTCTCTTCAGTAAAAAAAAAAGAGTAAAAAGAATTTCTAAGCATGCTAAGTGCAGTGGATGTATTAAAATTATTGTTTTCATCTTAGAACTTTACAAATGTTGTACCTTCCAGGTAAAATATTTTCTTTCTTTGAACAAGGGTCTTCTTCAACTCTTCTTTTCTTGGGTGGACTACAAGTTATGCTCGAGTCAGATGAAATTTCGGAACTAAAAATTTCAATTCGGAATGGGACAACCGGGCGCCGGGCCAACTCGGCGCCGCCAACAGGGCGCCACGCCGGGCCTAATGGGCGCCGGGCCAACTCAGCGCCGGACTATTTTTTTTCGATAAAATGTGCAGATAAAAACAAAATAAATATGTTATTTATACAAAACTTTCAACATCTATTAAGTCGAGTGTTGAAATTTGGTAGGTGTAGTGTTCTGCGACTTGAAACACCGCCAAGTTCCATATTCGATACATATCGATGCATAAATAAGAAAGTCCGCCATTTTGGATGCGCCATTTTAATTTTTTTGAAACAAAACGGTCCCTGACGTCTATCAGCTGTCAACAAAAACTTGAAATAACTAAGGTCACTGATCGAAATCGGGTCAGTTTTTTTGGTCCTTTTATGAAAATGCACAATTTTTAAAAAAGCATGAAATTCAAAACAAAATCAAGAAAATTATGATTCCTACATTTTTACAAATAAAAATTAGTTTAATTGAACATTATATCAATTTTTATTCCTTAAAACACTAAAAATTAATAATTATTGACTTTTTTTAAATTTATCGAAGGTCTAACTGAACAAAAGCAAACTGAACCCATCCGTATTGAAATGAACCAAATCAAACCTAACGGTTCGGTTTGGTTCGGTTCGATTTGCTTAAACTGAACCGAACCTAACCGAATATAGCTAAACCTAACCTAAACAATCCTAGCGGAACCTAACCGAACATACTCAAACTGAACCAACCTAACCCAACCTAACCCAACCTAACCCAACCTAACCCAACCTAACCCAACCTAACCCAACCTAACCCAACCTAACCCAACCTAACCCAACCTAACCCAACCTAACCCAACCTAACCCAACCTAACCCAACCTAACCCAACCTAACCCAACCTAACCCAACCTAACCCAACCTAACCCAACCTAACCCAACCTAACCCAACCTAACCCAACCTAACCCAACCTAACCCAACCTAACCCAACCTAACCTAACCCAACCTAACCCAACCTAACCCAACCTAACCCAACATAACCCAACCTAACCCAACCTAACCCAACCTAACCCAACCTAACCCAACCTAACCCAACCTAACCCAACCTAACCCAACCTAACCCAACCTAACCCAACCTAACCCAACCTAACCCAACCTAACCCAACCTAACCCAACCTAACCCAACCTAACCCAACCTAACCCAACCTAACCCAACCTAACCCAACCTAACCCAATCTAACCCAACCCAGCCCAACCCAACCCAACCTAACCCAACCTAACCCAACCTAACCCAACCTAACCCAACCTAACCCAACCTAACCCAACCTAACCCAACCTAACCCAACCTAACCCAACCTAACCCAACCTAACCAAACCTAACCTACCTATTGTTAATAAATATAGTAAAAGTTGTTAGGTTTATGTCCAGGGGGTAACCATTGTCCATAATCGTCGGAAATCGAGTTAGGATTAGTGTATGCGACCATAAACATTGAGTGGCGAGTGAGTGTTTGGTCTTTAATTTTTTTGGGGAAATTTTTCAAAATCTTTTTTTGCGCACTCTGGGCACCCTAATAAACCGTAATCTGGTCACCCTAATCCATCGCAATCAAAGAAAATGGGTAATCGAAGTGTCACAAATTTTTTGTTGGTTTCTATTCTTCTTTTATATTATGTAGGACAAAATTATTAATTAAACTAAGTGACCTTATTAAGTAAGACAGCATGATAGTCAAATGACATTAGAAGGACATAAACATATGATACCGGCCTGTAGACCGGTCGCGGTGGTCATATAATAATAAATATATACTTTCGCGATGAAAGACCAAAATTTAACTTAAAATTACTGTAAAGTCCGCAAAAAACATTAAATTTATCGAAATTTATAAAAACATAGATCAGTGTGTGTAACAATTCATCAAGATGTATGAAACTCGACCGTGACATGTCAAAAGTTTGGTTCGAAAAAACAAAAACAACTGGATAAAAATCGGTATGTAAGCATTTAAAAAGAAATCATTTTTAAGAAAATCAAATACTTTTTGTTAATTTTCATGCAATGCAAAAAAAAGTGCGGGGAAGTGACACTTTCTGAATCAAAATGTGTGAGGGTAAAATCGCACGGTCGCAGAAAAAACTATCTATCGTGACGCTACTGAACTTTCTCGTGTTTTAGGAAAAACTATCCGTCAAGACGACTTACCCATGAAATGTTGTTTTTTTATGGATTTTTTTTCTTCTTTTGCACAAAAAACAATTTTGGACCATGTTTAAACTCAAATAGTTACTTCTAAACTTGTTTTTAAATGTTTTAAGATTTCTTTTTGTAATATTCCCGCACAAAATTCAAAAAAAATCATTTCCGTACTTAGACAACATTGTCTATCAGTTTTCCCTGTATACACGGACTAACAGGTAGAATCACTCAAAATACGGCAGATGGATTAAAGGTAGCCAGCTGCTTTTCTGTCGCACTTATGCCGTCAGTGTGAAAGAGATAAAAGTACCCTTATATTATCTAGGGTATTATTAGCATGCAAAATCACCCTATCTTTGTCCGTTTCACATGTTCAATAATGTCTATCTCTGTTTTTATTGTAAAAGAAATACCCGACCATAGGAACCAAAGTGGATAGGGTCAATAAAAAATGCCTTGTCTTTCCGTCTCTAACGCCCTTTTAGGGCGTTATACAACTCAATGGTGCGTACCTAGAATACAATATTTACAAGAGTGGAGTGCTGTGAAATTTATGACAGGGGAAACCTTAGTGTAATATATCTTTTATTACTCTATACTATTAAATACTAACTTAAAGGTAAAAATAGTAAAATAGCAATAGTAAAATCAAAAGCTTAACTAGTTAATAAAGTGTCAAATAAAAATAATATAGGTCCATGTCAACTTAATACCTATATTAAAACAATAAAAGAACAAAAATATAAACAAAAAAAAGATATATCCAACAATACATTTATATTTATTATTAAAAACAAAACGATAAAAATTATGTCAAGACATTTGCTAACATTTATAAAACATGTCACAGTGCAAAAAAAAAGAATACACAAACACAACATGAAAAAAATATATAAAAAGATAATAAAAATTTTATTTACGCCACTGGTTTTATCAAGCGTTAGCCTGTAATTCTAGAGGGAAACATTCACAATAGTGGGCGGGCGTATCAAAGTGCAATCTTTTGGCCAAATGTTATGTCATATGCTGGTTTCTAGAAATGGTATTGTACAACATACACTAGTAAATCCAGTGAAGAGTTTTAGGGGGACATAGATTATCTGACGAATTCGCGCACACATGGTTTCTTAAAATATTTGGAACTTATTTATAACGCTACTCTAGAATGAGCTACGAAACTCAACTTTGCACAGTCGTAGACATTGATAGGGCTAACAATTCTTTTAAGTTATACCGGCTTCCATAAAGCAGTAAAGAATGGAATTTTAAAAAACAACGAATTTGCCACACTCATTCACTCGCTCAATCACTCATGTATAGTTCATCAAAATTCTACTATACTTCCAGAAATGCCACAAGGCTTGGCAGACTGATAGGAATTATGACAAAACCGTTGGAAAAAACCCAAAAACCACAAAATTTTAATTTCCTCTCCTAACATTGCACACTTCGAGAAACGCTAAAGAGCTGAGATTTGGCAGACCGATAGAAATGATAAATAAACCATTAGAAAAATCAAAAATCCCAAACTTTTAATTCACTTCCCTTCCCTATATTTGTAAAGTGATGTTAAACTAATATTGCTCATTTGCAAAATCGGCAGAGAGCTGGGATTTTCCAGTCACAGAAATTATGGACAGGTTTTTAAAAATTAACCTAATCATTTTAAGCTAACTTAAATAAATTGACCCCCCCCCCCTCCACCTACTCTTTTTCTCGTAACAATACATAGATAGGTATAACAAAATAAATAAACAAGTAAACATAATGCCGTATTTTGTTCTATTTTCGTGAAATATGTGGAAAATAACTCAAAAATCCTTAAGCTTGGGGGGCTCGGGGAGCAGGCAAATCATAACAAAAACATTTCATGTAAAAAATGGCCAAGTACGAGAAAATGGTGTTTCGTAAAAAGGATTAAGATCAAATTAAAGTCAAGTTTTCAATATACATTTCAAACTGAAAAATTTGAAAATGTTTTTTGTATGTTTGATTGCGCTTTAAAACTGCTTTAAAGCATGACAATGGAGCTAAAAAAATAAGAAATATTTTCGTTTTGAGACCCAGGGATTAAAATGAGTATTTTTTTTGTCAAGTTGTAAGGCAGTTTTTTTAATTTAATTACTGATTTGACGCTAATTAAGCGTTGTTCCGTGTGCATGTATAGAGATAATTGATCATAATTTGTTTTGCCAAACCGCTTAAGATTGATGTGTTTCATTAAAGTAGCCAACTGTGTTTTTTCGCTTTATGACGACGAGGTCATCATCATCATCACTTAACACAATTTTTATGTTAAGAGTAAAAGTATACATTGCTTGACATCAGTAATGGGTGAATCACTATAAATTATTAGGGATTTTTGAAACGCTTAAAAGTTAAACAACTTTGACAATCGTTGTGGTAGTAATAAAAACCACGGTCCCTAGAATACACCGGTGTTCGGATCTTATATATATATATATATATATATATATATATATATATATATATGTCGAATTTTTCACGTCACTGGTGGTCCAGCTGATTTTTGTAAACAAAAGTTAGATATGATATGAACAACGGAACAACTAATATGTTTTGAAAACTAAGGCAATTTTCCTACTGTTCTCTAGTACATCCTTATAAAAGATATTTTTCTAAAAGTATTGTTTTTTTTTTAGCCCGCTTTATTTTTTATTACACAAAACTTGAACTACAAGTCAAACTGAATGTGATCGTTTAGTATCAAAGGTGAACCGAGGACTTGAGAAGAACAAAAATGTAGGTCAGCGGATTATTTTTGAAGCTGAAACGACACATTATTTTCTTGGAATTTTAATTTTTGTGTAAAGAGAAATGAAGCGGGCTAAAAAAGGCATTTTATAAGAATATACTAAAAAATAGTAGGAAAATTGTCTTAGTTTTCGAAAAATTCAAAAAATATTAGTTGTTCATACTCGTATCATATCTAACTTTATTTATCTTCTATAATTCTTATAAATGTTTATGTCAAGTTTTTATGTCACAAGTGGTCCAGCTGATTTTTGATAACAAAAGTTACATAGAATATCTCTTAAATAAACAACTAATATTTTTTGAAAACTAACTCAATTTTCCTACTGTTTTTTAGTATATTCCAATAAAATGATATTTTTGAGAAATACAGTCCTTATTTTTTTTAGCCCGCGTCAGTTTTCTTAACACAAAACTTAAAATTCGGAGAAAATAATGTGATCGTTTCAGCATCAAAAGTAATCCACTAACTTACACTTTTGTTTACTTCCCAATCCTCGGTTTACCTTTGATACTAAACGATCACGTTCAGTTTGACTTGTATTTCAAGTTATGTATAATAAAAAATAAAGCGAGCTAAAAACAAATAACGACAATACGTCTAAAACGTATTATTCTATAAGGATATACTAAAAAACAGTAGGAAAATTGCCTTGGTTTTCACAAAATTCCAAAAATATTAGTTGTTGATTAAAGAGATATTCTATCTAACTTTTGCTTACAAAAATCAGCTGAACCACCAGTGACGTGAAAATTTGACATATATACACAAGATCCATAGACCAGTCTACAGGGACCGTGATAAACAACCACTGCCACTACGGGCGAGTTTGTAGTTTCACCCGAGAACAGCAAACACACATCAAGGAGCTCATCGATGTCATTTAATTTAATTAGTGCAATTCGTTGAAATTCATCGGTTTCGTAAATTATCAGCGCACGCAAATAAGTGCGGAAAAGTGCACTTTTCGCACGATCGTAGGCAGAATATATTTTTATATGTATATATATAGTCGCCGAAAAAAAGTTTATTTTTTTTCTATACAAAATGATAATTACCTAATATAATAAATGTTTATTAACTACAATAACATTTTGCAGGTGTTAATATTACATTACGTTTGCAAAATTTTTACATGGGAAATAAATAATGACTACAAAAAATAGGATAAAGTGAAACCTTGCCTAGAGCAAAGTGCGCAAAAAGTATAAAAATAAATAATATACAGGGTGTAATTTCAATGATGAATCTAAATTTAAGGAATGGTTGCAAAGGCTAAAACAAGAAAAAAATTCTTGTTACATTTTGAATCACTCTTTTTTGTTTTGTAGATACAGTGTGTTAAAATTAACTTTGGTTTAGTGATCTTTTGTTAGATAGTGAACGCAACTGTTCACTAAACACATTTATTTATTGCTAAAAATTCACAAAAAATCCCAAACCCTTATAATCCCATTTTCCCTATTCTATGCCCTACCAAAAGTGCTCAACTCACTCATTATCCAACAAATCTCGGCACAGGAGACAAGTTCGAAGGCGTAGGAGCTCCGGGCCGCGGTTGGTCTCGATGATGGTCAAAGATGGAAAGGGGCGAATATCTCGCCTTTTTTTAGTGTTTTTGACGTATGTCACGTCAACACATGACACTGGGCATATAATCAAAAATAGGTAAAGTTTTTGACAACAATTTCAATTTGGACTCCTATTCCTGAGAAATTTATGACTCACACTTTGTTTGAACACAAATTCTTAAAATTAAGATCCATCAGATAGATAGATAGACAGACAAATATATAGATAGATCTTTCAATATAACTTCTTTAAAAACTAGAATGGCCATCAAAATTTTGTTACTATAAAGGTAACAATTGACTGCTTAAATTATTCAAAACAAAAAAGTACTCAAAATTATTATATACCTACCCACCAAAAAAATTTTTTTTTAAAGAATTTTTGTTTTAAATTAAATAATGTTTTGATCATAATGAATCACAAAATTATTTGATATTGTTAGTTTTACAATGCACAGTTTTCCTCCACTCTTCAAGCTTGTCAAATGCTATAACTTAGAAACAAAAAACCGAACCGAATCAAAAGTTCTTTGACATTTTTGTCTACTTTTAACCTTCCCCATCAACGTTAAATGCTGTATGGTCAATGTAACTCTTTTGTAAAGCTTTAGAAACGGTAGATGAATCTCGTCTTACGATATTGGTAAGAGTTTTCGATTCATCTGCCTGCCTTTTGTTTTTACTCTGGTGGTTTCTTTTGTATTTTTAGATGTCGCCAGTTGTGTGAAAGCACACGGAATCACAGGCATTATTTTTTCATTTCCTTTACCAATATCGTAAGATGAAATTCATATACCGTCTCTATAGGTTTACAAAAGTGTACTATAACTTTAGAAATTAAGAAAAACCACATAAAGTATCTGTAACGAAATGTAATTTTTTGGAATTTTAGTCCGTGCAGTCGTAGGATTTCTGTTTAAAATAGTCTCAAATTGTAGTACCACCCCTGAGGGGTGGTTTAATGTTCGAAAAACAATAGAAATAATCCATGATTGATAAAAAACTTACATATATACAAACATTTTCAGAGCTTAACAATACATAAATAACTTAAAACTATAGCTGTAGATGCATTACCATATTAAACCATATTTACCGTATCAATATTTAAATATTGTAAAAATATATATTAGAATCCGTTTTCAATTACACATCCATCAAAACAATTGAATATCAGTTTAATCATCGCTAACTTGTCTAAAAATTTTCATGTAAAATATAGCGGGCAGCTGACACTGACTTACACCGTTTTTATTTGACATCTCCTAGCAACGTTTGGAAGTTTAAATATGGCTACCATTTTTAAACCAAAATATTATATTCTTTTGATTTATTTCTAACCTTTTTGTGGAAATAATGTCTATGTTACAACGAAAAAAAATTACTCATATCGCAAGGTACTTATGACCAATTTATATAAATATTAAAAACTATTGCATTCACGGGAAAAACAAGTTAAAACTTTAACCAAAATCTAGACTTGTAGACCTAGGATTGTAGCACTTAGCCCTGTAGACCCTTTAGTAATTCCTGGTGTTAAAGTTTGGCAGATCATTTAAATTTCACCCTGTATACTTATATATCTAATAGAACTACCAATGGTATTAAAATACCAAACCATGACCTTGCATCTAGGTTGTAGACTGGCGATGGCGCCAGCGTTTTTATTCTTGTAAATATAATTAATAGTAACAATAATAATTAAGTGTTCCTTTTGACGCTTTATCTCTCGCAAAAAAAATAAATATATTTTTTAGTTTTTAAGATATAAGGCTAATTTATATATTATTTTAAATGCTAGTCTATTTTAAACAAAACAGGTGTTAACATATTTTTTTTAAATTGATATAGCAAAAGTTACAAGGAAAGGTTTGTAAAAATATTTCGAAAATGCGGCAATTTTGGATTTTACGTCACATAGGCAAACATTTGTCGACTTCACATTGAGTGATCCACCATCAATCTATCGAGGGTCTAAAACTTTCTTGCTTAATTTTTAAAGTTTTTTAATATTTTGAAAAAAAAAACATTATCTGTTTTCGTTCTTGAAATATAAATCTCATTTAAACAAAAACTAAATGGCTATCCTATTGCTGACAAATCATAAAATATTCAATTTTTCTAAGTGATGCGGCGGCAAAAGTTAAAAGCAAAAGTTTTTGAAAAAACATGAAAAAATTCGCAATCACAGATTTGTGAGCAATCAATTTGGGCAGAGAACATATAACATCTAATTTCTTCGATGATTTGGGGTCTAAAACTTTCTTCCTCGATTTTTTTTTGTTACTTTATTTTAGTATTTTTAAAAAAATAATATATTTTTCTTAGTTTTTAAGATATAAAGCTAATTTATTTACTTACTTTAAAAAAATCAAAATGGCGGTTCCAAGATGGCGGTTTTTCCCATTTATGAACCAATATGCACCAAATTCCGAACTTTGGAGTGTTTCAGGTTGCTCATTAAAATTTCTAACTTATTTTGATTTTTAAAAAGTTTAAGTGAGAAATCATAATCAGCGACCTGAAAGATCTCAAAGTTCCGAATTTGATGCATATTGGTTCCTAAATGGGAAAATCTGCCATTTTGAATCCGTCATTTTCAGGTTTTCAAATTTGAGGCAAAAGTTGTATTGTGTTACTTTAGCCGCGATGTTTTAAGTTTCAGGCAAATTGGTTTATAAATAATAAAGTGCGCCATTGTGGAACAGCCATTTTGATTTTTTTAAAGTTTAAGTTAGAAATCATAATTAGCGACCTGAAACACCCCAAAGTTCCAATTTTGATGCATATTGGTTCATAAATGGGAAAGTCCGCCATTTTGATTTTTATAAATTTAAGTTAAATACAACAATGAGCGACCTGAAAGATCTTAAAGTTTCGAGTTTGATGCAAATCGGTTCATAAATAAAAAAATCCGCCAGTTTTGATCCACCATTTTATTTATGTTTTTAATAAAAAAAAATTGAATTGTATACTAACCACAAAATACCTAGTTGGAAAAGTTTGAAAAAAGTTATAACCAAACTAATAAACAAATATATTATATGTATGTATGTAATATCATAAAACAAAAAATCTCGCGGCGAATTGTCCCCGCGGCGAATCGGCCGGTGGCGAATTGTATCGCAGCCGCGGCCCCTGCTATATTAGGGGAACACGGGGGAATTTCGCTATGTGGGGTAATACCGCCACCTCAGGTATCTGGAGAACAAGGTACACCAGAGACTCGCCAGTTACGACAAACAGAGCAGCAGTGGTGCCAGAAGCTAAAGCATTCCAGTTACAACCAGCGGCGTAGCGTGGGGGGGGGCGCGGGGGGTTCGTCGCCCCCCCCGCCCCGAGGGTAGTGGCGCCCCATAGGTGGGAGAGGCGCCCTTGTGTCGTAGCGGCCGCCTCCTCATACATGATGACCTTTTTTTTTAGTTGCAAGATTTTGTCAGAGGCGCCCTTGTGACTTATCGGTTGCCCCCTGACATAGGATGACCTATTTCTACGGCGCGGTTCAAATTTCTACGGCGTGGTTCAAAGTTCTACGGCGCGGTTCTTTTTTTTTTTGGCCGCAAGATTTGTGAGAGGCGCCTTTTTGACCTTTTGGTTTTTTTTGTTTTGCCGTAAGATGTTTCATCAGTTTTCAGAGGCGCCCTTTTTAGCTGTCGCCCCCCCCGCCCGTTTGGGCACGCTACGCCGCTGGTTACAACATGTCGCCGTCTTAGTTTGTTTTGGGCTGCAGTATAAGTAGATTTTGCTGTTTTGCTTCTAATTTTTACGTTGTCGTTAGATTATCGTTTTTTAAATTTTAGATTAAGGTTCGAAAAAATTTCATTTTTGTATTGGCCAATTTATTTTTATAAAATATGTTATTTATCAATCTTTCTAAACCAGTAGAAAGTATCAGGTATAAACAAAAACTAATATGGCGGCATTACCCCAAAGATGTGGCGGTATTACCTTGTACCAATGGCGTATATACGGGGGGGGCCTGGGGGGCCCGCCCCCCCCCCCCGAAGCTAAGATTTTTTTAGATATTTTCCACATATTTCATGAATACAAACATAAAATAGCATAAAATACGGCCTCATGAGGTCTCGGCCCCCCCCCTAAAACTGTCTCGCCCCCCCCCGAAACTTTTTTCTATATATGCCACTGCCTTGTACCATGGGGGCATTCCGCGAACTCCCTCTTAAAAAAAAAGATATTTCTTTTATATTTATGCCAAAAAATATACATTTTTTTAATTGAAAATTGTAGTTATGGTAATGCGAACTAAATAAATTTTTTTATTTTAAACGATTTAATTTTGCTAGTTTCTTTAATGTGGAAGAATTTTCCCGTCTTCCCCTAATTGGTGTCCTATATTGCAAATAAACACCTATTTATAGTTTTTCTGTTAAACTAATTTAGCGAAAGTTTTAAGTCAAAGTTTGTGAAAAAGCATGAAACACACCGCCATATTGATTTTATGACGTCACACAGGCCCTCCTAGTCAACACCCGGTTACTTAAAACTCACTTATATACTTATTATTCGAGGTGTGACAATAAAATTATAAGACTGTTGTAAAAAATCTACTTTATTTAAATACTGATAAAACTTAATGATGTTCCCATCAATGTGGTCCCCTTCTCTATCGACGTAGCATTGCATGCGTTTTTTCCAACGTTGGAAGCAATTTTGGAAATCATCAGAAGAGAGGCTGTTAAGAAGTCTTGCCTTTTTTCCTTGACGTGTTCTAATATTTGAAAACGGGTTCCTATTAACGATTTCTTCACTTTTGGAAACAGGTAGAAGTCGCAAGGGGCCAAGTCTGGTGAATATGGTGGGTGGTTAACGATGGGGATCTTCTTGTTAGCTAGAAACTACTTAATGGAAAGGGCATTGCTGTTTTGGATGGGCTGGAGCGCCCTTTTAGTTCATCATCTTTAACTTCTTCACGACCCTCGAAAAAGCTTTCATGCCACACAAAAATTACTGCACAAGAAATGCACTGCTCTCCGTAGACATCTTTAAGTATTTGAAAGCATTCAGTAGCCGTTTTTTTTAGTATTACTTTAAATTAATACGTTGCTCAATTTTTTTGTTTCTCATAATTCCCGCAAATGAGCTATGCATGATTCGCTTCAAACCACTGCGTAAGCCAAACTAGTAGAGGAAAGACGACAAGATTGAGCGCGGTAGTAGAACGCACGTCAAGTTGAATAACTCCGACCGCCCAAAGCGTGGAGATTTAAAACCCGTTAGCGCGAGGGTCAGTCTTAAAATTTAATTGTCAGACCTCGTATTATATAGGGTAAATGCGGGAGAGTTGCCGCGGAGGGAGAGACGCCGCTTTTCACGTATTTCAATGATTACGCTATAACATAGGCAACCAAGTATGCCCACGGTAATGAACGGTTATAACATCGGACGTGTTTGTTTTCTAAAATATCGCTTGCAATCCTTGAATTTAGGACGGTAAGGTAAAATTTTCTTAGCAAAATTTTAAGTACTGTCCTAATAAGTGTTGTTTTTTGCAATGTGGTAGTATTTTTTCACATTCGTGTGTATTATTCAGTATCTTGGGGTTACGTTTAGAGGTGCCATGCCGTATTTTATTGCGTTTTAAATCTGTGACCTTGATAATCAGGTGCGGCATCTTCCTCAACAAAAAGGACAGTTGCCGTATTTTTAAGAAGACCGAGAAAAAATTCAATGGAGTGACAGCGATGATGAACCTCTAGCCAGAAAGAAAAATAAAAACTAGGAACGCTGCGTGAAATGCTTCGAAGTTTGCGCAACAACAACTAAAAAAGTGGATTGGTTACAATGTATTAAATGCTTAAAATGGCTACATGTCACTTGCACCATGTATGGTGAAGTTTGTAACATCTGTTCCAGACTCGAATTAAGGAAAAAATAAAAATTAGAGGTTTTTTAGAGAAACGGTTACAGCGGTGTCTCTCCTATTTTCACGCGGTATCTCTCCCAGCAGTGTGGGAGAGATGCCGACTTTAATTTAAAAAAAAAAATTTTTGCTATGTTCATGTTTTCTTACATATGTATATTTTTTATTTTTGTATTTTAATAAAGTTTAACGCAGTACCTGTAGATTGATTTATTTTAAAGAAAAAAATATCAAGACTTACAGATGTTATAACTATTTTTCAAAAAGTGCGGCAACTCTCCCGCATTTACCCTACATAGGTACCTACGTATTTCATTATGTAGGTGAGTACAAATCTAGAAAACCAAAAAAAAACCAACTGACTTTCTAAAAATTGCAAAAATCCAAAGCCATTCGTTATATCTTTAAAATTGGAACTCCACACAGTTTTATTTAAAAAATTAAAAAAAAATAAATGATACGCCACTGTTTCTTTTTATTGGTGTAGAATGTGTATGATATTAATAGAAATATAAGGGTGTGAATTGTGAGCGGGCCGGGGTCGCCTTCAGGCGACCGGCAACAATAGAACCCCAATAAAAGGATGTGAATACTGAACGGGCTGGAGTCGATTTCGTTAGACGTACCAGACGAGTACCGTCTTTTCTTGTAATATTGAAATTTTGTTCATGGTTAATTTGCTAAAAATGAAGACTACCAAAGTACTGTGAACAGAGGGAGATAGATTGAGTTGTGCCATCTTTTTTGTGCCTCTTTTTATTCTGGTCGGACCCTAGATACAGTTCATATACAGAACTTAATTTTAATTTTTTAAAGAATTTCGACTTTTTTGTCATAGTCCCACTTATCATTGACAGACCAAACTCTAAAAGCACTTTTAGCTTTTTTTTAACTTTATAACCATTTCCGATGAATCATATGCATATGCAGTAGAAATAAGAAGACTAAAAAATCCCAAAGCCCAAGATGGAGTCACGCAACCAATTTAAAAACCAGAGCATAAATTATTCGTCCTAATCTCGTTTCGACAAAATAAAATTCCCGAGAAATTAAGCGAAAACAAAAGGTCAAAAAGGTAGGTAATCTAAAAATAAAAATCGTACTAAAAAACTAAAGCGTAAGCATTTTTCGATCGGTACTACCAAGAAACGATCGAAGCCGAGTGCTGAATCGATAAAAACTTCTTTTTTGGTGTGACTTGCTCGCCCTAACAGTCCTTATTGGTAAAGTACGACTTGCGACCATTCAAAAGCATCACAGGCTTGCCCCAAAAGCAAACTAAACACTATACAAGTTCTTCTTCTTCTTAAAATGGATTTACATTTTAGCCTGATTATTAAGAGTCCTCTATTCTGCCCTCTCTGGTACGATTAAAACCTGATCATGTCAAAATTAACGAAAAACACCGCACCACGCACTTCAATGGACGGCGAATTCGCCAAAAGATTACTAACGTCAGTTTAGTTTATGTCTGACCCGTCGTATCTTTTCTACGCTTAAAGTGGAAGGGTTTGAGAGAGATGCAGTGGCGGATCCAGCGGTCCCCTCTGCCCCCCCCTCCCAAACATATTAACCTACTTTTAGTTTAGCAGCATCATTTATTTAAAATTTGTCACAAATTCTACTTATTTGTTTCAAAATTTCTACTAGCTACTAAATTTCACACCTCAATTTCTATCAAAAACCACAAAAAATTTTTTTTTGATGTTTGCTGGCACTTTGGCCCCTCCCACCCAGAAATCCTGGATTCGCCACTGGAGAGATGCAAACTATCCGCCGCATTGTGAGATGAGTTTAATTCGGACCAAATAAGCCTTTTATCTACTTAGCCTTCTTCGATCCATCTTTGGACATAGGCCTCCCCCAATATCTTCCCCTCTTCCCTGTCCGTCACCGTGTTCATCCATCTAGTTCCTGCATGTTTCTTCAATTTGCCCACGCATCTCATTTGGGGTCTTCCCCTACTTCTTTTATTTTCTTAAGGTCTCCAGTTTACAATACATTTGTTCCATCGATCGTCTTTCTGTCAGATATTATGATCGGCGAATTTCCATTTTAGTTTTGCTACTTCTCCTCAGACATCCCTTACTTATTTTTTATTGCAAACAAGGCTTTTGTACTTCGTGCAAAATTTTATTGAAAAATTCTTGGCAAAGCGCTTTCGGTCTATGCGACCATCATCAGTGCCTTAAAGCTAGTTAAAATCTTAAAATCTGGTTCTTCATCGGACATCACAGGACAGCACAATTTTAAAAACTTAGAAACTACTTAAAATGACGTCCACGACGCAATAAACAGAAAGTCATTATTTTGCTAGTCAATTTTAATAAAGAATAGTACTATAACTGTAAAATGTACCTGACAATTTTTAAATATTTTAAGTAGTTTCTAAGTTTTTAAAATTGTGCTGTCCTGTGATGTCCGATGAAGAACCAGATTTTAAGATTTTAACTAGCTTTAAGGCACTGATGATGGTCGCATAGACCGAAAGCGCTTTGCCAAGAATTTTTCAATAAAATATTGCACGAAGTACAAAAGCCTTGTTTGCATTCATTTCTTTTTCTATCTGTTAGCTTTATATGTAAAATCTGTCTTTCCATTGATCTTTGGGCTTTTGTTACGTTATCCATGTTTGATTTTGTCAGGGTCCAGGTCTGGAATTCATAGGTAAGTACAGGAAGTTTTCGTCGTTATACACTTTCGTTTGGAGGTACTAAGGATATTTTTTATTTTTCAACATATAGCTTAATTTACCGAAGGCTGCCCAGGCTAATCTTACTCATCCCTTGATTTCAGCTGTTTGGTTTTCTTTTTTTTGATTAATAATTTGTCCCAGGTATATGTATTCCTTATTACTTGTTCTATTTTCCCTTGGTTTATTCTGATCGTGAGTTTGAGTGTAGTTCATACTCAAGCCTATATTTATAGCTGCCGTGTCCGGTTCTTCTTTCTAATCTGTTAATAAGGGGATATCATCACCATATCTTAGGTGGTTCAAGTATTGTTTGTTTACTTTGATCCCTATTTCTTCCCAATCTAAGTTTTTTAAAATATCATCTAGGTCCTGGTTAAATAGTTTAGGTATAGTGTCATCCTTTCTGACACCTCTTCTTATTCGGATTGGTTTGGTTTCTTCGTGGATGTTGTAGCTTCGCTAAAATATCAGCTTTTAATCTGTGTATCTGTGATCTATTCGGCTATTAATTTAATATGCTTTTACTGCTCCGTGCTCAATGTTATTGAAAGCTTTTTTAAAGTCTATAAACGCAGTAAGTATATAGTGGAATATTGTATTCGTTGGCTAGTTCTATTAGGATTTTCATGGGTAATAGGTGGTCAACTGTACTGAAACCTTTTCTGAAGCCTGCTTATTCTTTTGATTGATATCTGTCAAATTTTGTTGTTAGTCCATGTGTTAATATTTTCGTGAAAAGCTTATAAATTACATTAGGAGTGTTATAGGTCGATAGATTTTTAGGTCTGCTCTATCGCCTTTCTTGTGTAGAATAATGGTTATGGATTCTTTTCAGTTCGTTGGGATTATTTTTTCTTTTAGTATTTTATTCAGGAGGATATGGAGAGTATTAACTACAGTTTTACCCTGCTTGAGCATTTCTGCCGTTACTCCGTCTTTTCCAGGTGATTAGTTACTTTTCATTTTCTTTAATGCTCCCTTTATTTCCGCTTTGGTTATTTCAGGTTGTAGCTCTGAGTTTATGTTCTTTATTTTTGTTTGGAGTATCTTAATCGTTTCTCGCGATGGTTCCCTTTTTGTTTGGTATAAATTTGTATAGAACTACTACATGGTATATTCAGTCTATGGGAAGGTTCCTGTTGTTTTTAGTCAAACATAACTCTTTCGCACTCAGGGTAGGAAGGTTTGACAGAAATGGCAGCCGTCGTAACATTTTGTGATAGATAAGTTAAATAAGGCCATCAGTGCGTCGTGTTTTTATCTTGGTTGCTGGTTCAAACACATACGTCATATAACACGAAAGATTAGATCTAGTGTTAGCATCTGAAGAGTACACTGGAAAAGGGGGCTCATGAACATTTATTTTTTTTACAGGAGAGCAATTTCTAGGTTTTTTTTTAGCACTTCTTTCCCTGTGCTTCCTAATTTTTATCGAGAATATACCTGCAATGAGCAAATTATTTCTAGTTTCTGGAGTATGGGGCAATAAAACTGTAAAAATTCTACACAATGTAACAATATCCCAATTTTCGATAAAATGTCGATGTGCCCCATTTTTTGCGTGTACCCTTCATCTTCTATCCCATTCCTTGTCTAGTACGTAGAAGTATACAAAACAGTGAATCACATCTATTGCCAGCCTATTACATTTTGTAGGCCTTGGTATGGCGACTGACTGGCGCCGGTCTGTCGCACCGCCGCATACTCAGGTGCGCGACCAAAGTGAGCGACTCGGTCCCGGCCGGCGCGGTTCTCACGTGTGTGTGGATCGGAACCACCCACGGAACCGTCATAGAACCACACGGTACCACTGACTTGGCGGTGTCGTGATGATGATATGCAAATATCGAAAGGTTTATTATTATCAATCAACCCATGACCACTGCTGTTGAATTTCTAATTTATTTTATTATAATGTAGGGTAACTTTTAACAGCTATTTTTAAGATAGGATTTTATAAAAATCCAAATTAATTTAAAAAAATATAGTTTTTCAGGGCCAAGGCGGGATATTCTTTTTCTTTCTTGACTTATTTTGTCTTTATTTTTTTCTCTCGATTATATGCTGAACTGGCTTGTAGTTAAGGCTTCTCATTCCATTTTAAAAAAAATTTAATCGCCAAAGCAGACACGAAAAATTCAATAAGAAATTTAAGTTCAAATGGGGAACTATCAATTAGAAATACTAGCTCTCTTTCAATTTCAGCTTTCTTGGGATCCATTAACAATGTTAGAGACTTGATAAAAACTAGCTTACTTATTAATATATTTCATTTATAAAAACGACGGACGTTCCCATGTAAGAGTGAAAAAATACCTGAATAAATTTCAACGTCTCAAAAATCTTTGGACTTACGAATTTGTCAGGTTTGCAAAGAACAATTAGTTCTTCATATAAATTTTGAAGAGGACAAAGCTAATTTTCTAGCCTTGCAAGCACCAGAATGCCGTGTTTTCCCAATTTTAATTCGCCTTATATTTAGCTTGCCTATGTCTGGACAACACGACTGCGTATGAGGTAAAAATGCAAACATTTACGGTACAGGTCGTTTGGGCTTTAATCTCAGCAGAATATTCTGCTGTACTTGAACTAGTTGGGTACCGTATAAAGTTGAGAAAACAATATTATGGGTGCAACTTGTTAATGTGGTAACATTGGGAAGATCTTATATTACAAGAAGTTTAAAACAGCTGGTTCAAGTGTTACTACTTGCACAACAAAAAAAGATATTCCTGTAGTCACGAATTAAGGAACTTATCTTATTTTGTCTTATTTACCGAAGAAAGTGTAGGTCCCTGTCGTGATAAGGCGCAGATACTTATTTCAGAGATTTAAAACAAAATTCCTCTCAGTATTTGAGTTACATTACTGAAAGGATCAGTCTGGCAATTCAAAGGAATGCAGCCTGGGTGTTAGGTACTTTTCTTGAGGATGATGGTTGGACAAAATGTTAATTTGTTTTAAGGACTTGTTTTAATTTATTATTATGATTATTTAGTTTGCTTAAACTAAAAATATACATTATTTTGCTTTTGATTTTTTCTTTAAACATTTTTATTTTGCCATTCTTGCCGTAAATAAAGAAATTATAATTACTTATTATTTAATCATAATTTTTTTAGATTGCAAACGGTCTATCCTCACGCATTTGTCATTTGCTGTATAGCATATTTGTTTGTTTGAAAATCTATTAGTGATGCTAGATTTTAATTTAAGGCCGATGTGCTAGTCCATATGGATGGCCATATGACTATGATGTGATGCCATATTTGTACTGACAAACTGCACAACGTGGGCTTTTTTAACTCATATAACTGTGAGTTAATGATTATTTTCCTTGGGTGTTCCTACTTCTGAAAGCCGAAGGATTTGTTCAGCAAGATGAATATGAAATGCCACCCATTATCCAATTAAATCCCTTTTACATCACCCTATTAAAGGAGGTAAGACCTTGCATTATCGAGAAAATTGAATAAAACGTCAGTATGGAGCACACTTCAATCAAAGATTCCGGTGCCCTTATTAATAAGTTGTAACTACTCCACCAGACAAACGCGGATCTGGGTGAAAATCTAGGGGTCGAAAAAATTATTTGCAATATATTTTTTTTGTAGGTGGGGGAATAATTCTCCTATTGGCCCTTTTATTATTAACAAAAACTGCATATTTTTTTCTAGGGTGGGAATTTCCACGTTCCCCCCTCCCTTAAATCCGCGCGTGCTATCAGACTATATTAAAAATATCTAAACACCAAATGCAGAATAATCTCTTGAATAATTTTGAGAACATTTGACTTTTTTTTTTAGTCTGTCCATTTACAACATAACAAGGATAACCCTTGTTTCATTATCTCTTACGTGTCATTTATTTATAAAAAATCTCTAAAATTCTAGAATATAAGGTAAAAATTTGGCAACTACTTTAAATAAATAAATATATTTGTCTTCTTCTTTATTTAGCACTACAATCCTTAACCCGATTTCTTTACTACACTCCCCTGATCCATGTAAACTAACATAACTCATCCTTTTCTATATCATCCTTGGCCTCTTGCTGGTTTTCATTTTGTAAATATTTTGATGGTCGTCATTGTTCTACGGATGTGTCCAAATGATATTTTTCAGTATGCTTTTATGAGCCTTGATAAACTTTAACCGGTAAGCAGAATAAATTTCCGTTCTAAGAGAATGTTTTCCAACAGATTTCCGTTCGAACCAGATAAATTAAAGACATTTTTTTCTAAGAAATTCCTGTGATCCAGTTCAGTTCCAGTTTATGCTGGTTCTAAGGACGTATTCAATAAATAAATGATTCAAGAGGTAAATACGTTAAGTTGGAACATGTAGAGAGAACGGATGAGGTTCACATACCAAGAAAAATAATAAACTGCAGATCTGCAGAAAGGAGATTAAGAGCGTGATTTAGATGATGGATGTCGGAGATAATATCAATAATATGGGAATAAGAACGTGGCGAAGAATCATATACCAGAAAGTTCAGAATGAAGGACTCTAGTTAAACAGGCTAAAACCCATCAGGGGTTGTAATGTCACTTGATGATGATCATAATGAGGTATTCAAATCAGAGGACGTTCGTGGCTCTTCTCGGTTCAAGTTTCTAAGCTCCCTTATACAAAAATATTTATTACCTTCCTGGCCCGCGTCGCAATGGCTAGAGAAGGTGTTTTTTTCGACGAAAAAATGTTATTTGGGTGTATTTTGACATATAAATAAATAATAATAATAAATAAAAAGGCCTTTATTTTAATCTAGCAATATCGTCGTGAAGTATGTCTGTGTGTGTGTGTGTATGTATGTCTGTCCGTAACACAACAGCTCCCAAACCGCTAAACCGATTTTCATGAAATTTTCAGGTAAAATATTGTTCGATACTATGACGAGCTGATTAGAGTTTGGTAAAAAATTCATTAATGCTAATGACAGTTTTTTGACAATTAAAACATTTAAAAAAAAATTGTGTGTGCTTAAGACCACACGGCAGAAGTGTAAACTTCAACAAGGCGAAATTAATAATACTGGCCCATAACATATTCTGCAAAGCGGACCGAACCGAACTCTTCTGTGTACTGGTTCATCTGCATCAGCATATCGCTCGCTGAATGTTTCTCACAGTTAGTCGACTCGAGCCGATTTCACCCGAATGAGCGTTACATAACCGAGCCTGACGGCTCAGTTCATTTCACTATCCACAAAAACTGCTAAACGCACCTAAAGAAGTTTACACTTCAAAAATGCTAACTTTTTAACGGAGCGTCGCATCAATTCCGGAATCTGGTAAAGCATATTTTAGTTAAAAATTTGTGTTATAACCAAAAAATTTTTAGGAGCTTTCGTTTTGAAATTATTTTCAAAAAAATTGTTTTCTCATAGACTAGGAAGCTATCAGATCCGTCATGGATCCATTAATTTTTTTAACACTTCGTGACACATTTTCACGAAATAAAAATGCATGGTACTGTGCCCAAATCATTTTTCATAATTATATCTTTTAACTTCACAGATGGCTTGGTATATGCTAAAATCAAAGGCTTTTACTAATTCGAATAATAGATAAATGCCGCTCGAGACATATGGCGAGAAAATGTACGGAGTTTTTTGGTCTAATGATATTACAAACGAAAAAACTTGCAAACGAGCTAGCAAATTATTTTCTAAAATATTATCATAATAAAAACATTTCATGTAAAAAAAGCCAAGTACGGGAAAATGGTATTCCGTAAAAAGAATTGACATAATAGTATAAAGCCAAGTTCTCCAATACAAATTTCAAAATGAAAGGTTCTTTCTGGTTTGGAAATGTTTTCCTAAACTTGACTATTACGGCTGCACAGTGCTACATTGAACATAAAGAAGTTTGGCTGTAATAGAAAAGTTTAAAAAAACATTTTGGTGTTTTTAAATTTCATAGTTCCTATCAGTCTTCCAAAGCTCAGCTCTCTAGCGTTTCTGGAAGTGGGTAATGTTACTTTTACATAACTTTACATTTATATGGGAGGGATGTTAATTAAAATATTGGTGTTTCTTATTTTTTCTATAGTTTTATCAAATTTCCTATCAGTCTGCCAAAGCTCAGCTCTCTAGGGGTTTTTTAATTTTTTCCAAGGGTTTGGTCATAATTTCTATCAGTCTGCCAAATTTTAGCTTTGTAGCATGTCAATAAGAGGACCAAGAGGACTGTTTATTTCTTTTTGCATGTTTATAAAATAAATAAAATAAAACTTAATAAAAACCAGCTAAAATATATTTCTGGTCGTTTTTAGAAATAAAGTGCTTGTTTCTGTTAAATTAAATTTAATTTTGAATTGAATATCTTTATTATCTTAAACTTGAAACAGGATCTAATCTTAAATACTGGGCAGCGAATTCAGTCCTGTGATGAGTATAAATACCTGGGTCTAAAAATTACAGCTGACGGAACACTAGACAAAGCTATAAAAGATAGAAACGTACAAGGAAGAAAAGCAATAACTTTATTAAATGGAATAATTTGGGACCAAAGTATATCAAAACATAACAAAAAGCTTATATATAACACCATTGTAAAAAAGTATTATTACATACGGCTCAGAAGTATGGCCAATCAAAGATAGAACAGAAAAAATGCTTTCCGCTACGGAGATGGACTATTGGAGAAGAGCAGCAGGGAAATCAAAAAGAGAAAGAGTTACCAATCAAAGAATAAGAGAAATTATGACAGTGGGTGAACGTACTCTAGTGGATGATATAAGAACAAAACAACTGGTGTGGTACGGACATGTACAAAGAATGGATGATGGAAGACTACCTAAACAAATATTACAATGGAAACCAACTGGCCGAAGAAAACGAGGAAGACCAAGGAGAAGCTGGAGAGAAGGAATAGATAGTGAAATAAGAATAAGAGGCCTAGATGATGAATTATGGGCAAACAGAAACGAGTGGAGATTGGGTATCGGAAGACGTAGAACGTTGTGAAACCGATAAATATATATCTTTATTATCTTAGCAAACAATACATTTAAAAAGTAACTTCGGTTTTTTTGCCGCAGTTCGGCACCTAAGGTTTGGTGATTGAATTCTACGGTAAATAGGTGCTTGGCTGCCTGGAAACTGTGAAAAAATTCTTGAATTCTTTGCTCTCTTGAAAGAGTCATTTTATAGTACTCGACGTAGCGCCTGATCTTCCCGAACTTGACTTACTTTTGGCCTGCCAGATCATCCTTGCTTCCTTTTAAATAATTGTTCATTTGTCCACCTTTTATGTAGAACAACCTGTTGTTCGGCTTACGTTAAAATGCTGGGTTACCGCTGGAAGAGACCAACCATTTCCAACTAAAAATTTTGGTTTTTAGCTCATTGGTCGTATGTAAAGCCATTTTAGGATTAAATACTTTGTTTATCATTTTATTAGTTTGTAACTGCTGACCCTGATGACTTGCATTGACAGTTTTGATATTTTTAAAATACTGAGCTTTTGATAAAGCTGATGGTGGCTAAGAATACACTGCTCAAATTTGGGAAAAAGTGCTTTAAAGGGTCGTATCAGTTTTTTTTTAAATCAGCTGTAATTTTTTATTACTTTATGAAACTTGGAGGGGTTGTTAACTCTATGAGGATCTACGACTGTACAAGGTTGAAGTTTCGTAGCTCATTCCGAAGTAGAGTTTTAGATAGGTCAAATATGGGCTGAAATGTTTCAAGGAAAGATGGTACAGCAATTTATACCGCGAACTTGACCAGGCTCTGCCGTGCCCTCAGATTTTTTTATGGCGAACTCCTTTTTGCATACCTAATTAAAGATGCATTCGTACATAATTTAATTCCTAGTTTTAGATTCTATCGTTTAATTTTTAAGTTATAGAAAATTACGATGCAAATTTAGATATGCAAATTACAAATTGACCAGTCTATTTAATCTATTATAATCACCGATTTCAATAAGGAAATGACATCTACTCAAGTCCAAGGAAGAAGCTGAAACTTAATGAAATACGCAAGTCAAACTCATAACTGTACATAATTAAAAACATCGACTACTTGTTTACTTAAACCTAGCCCACTAGGATGATAAGACCCATACTTCAAAAAATCGAAATCTGTATGTCAGGTGACCTAACCTCATTTTTTATTTATGTTTGGTCGCAAAAACCACACAAACTAGGTAGATAAGAATCACGATCCCTAGAATAGACCGGTCTTCAGATCTGACATATATATATGTCGAATTTTTCACGTCACTGGCGGTCCAGCTGATTTTTGTAAACAAAAGTTAGATATGATATATATATAACTAATATTTTTTGAATTTTTTGTAAACTAACGCTATTTTCCTACCGTTTTTTAGTACATCCTTATAAAATATAATTTTTTGGAAGTATTTTCATTTTTCTTCTTTAGCCCGCTTTTGTTTTTATTACAAAAACTTAAAATATAAGTCAAACTGAATGTGATCGTTCGTGAAGTATGAAAGGGAAACCGAGGACTTGGGAAGTAAACAAAGGTGTAGGTTAGCGGATTACTTTTAAAACTGAAACGAACACATTATTTTCTTCGAATTTTAAGTTTTGGGTAAAGAAAAATGAAGCGGGATAAAAAAAATAACCACTGGTATATCTCAAAAATATTATTTTATAAGAATATACTAAGAAAGTGTAGGAAAATTACTTTAATTTTTAAAAAATTCAAAAAACATTAGTTGTTCATATCAGATCTAACTTTTGTTTACAAAAATCAGCTGGTCCATTTTTAAAAGATCCGAAGACCGGTGTAATTCTAGAGACCGTGGATAAGAATAGATCATTTTCAAATGACGTCACAACACCGCGGCCATTTTCGCTAAAAGAGAAACCAACTAAATTTAGGTTAAGCCTAGTGTTGATATTTTAAAGATTTTTTCATGTTTTACGTGGGTTTGTGTAAGTATTTTCACCAGTAACTAAAATGCCGTCGTTTTGTGCAGTGTTTAGTTTACAAATCTCAAAATATTTATCACTATTAATAACCTATAAGGTGCTATAAAGGAGTCCATAAAGCTTAACCGCGAGGATTAATCTTTCTCGGGATCTGATTGGTCAATTAAAAAATGTCAGCCAATCAAAGCGCGAGAAAAAGTCCGCGCGGGTAATGGACGGCATTATAGAAACAGCTGATCGTGACAGACCGTGGAGTACGACCGATCACCTGTTTGAAAAGGATATAATGGGTAAGGTTAGGACAGATTTAGATAAGAAAAGGCTAGGTTTTTGTTGCGGTAGCTATGCTTAGGCCAAGTTAGGGGAGGTTTTAGAAAGGTAAGGTCAGGTTAATTCAGTTAAATCGTATTAAACCACCAAACATAATCTAAAATTGAGCTTAGATCACGTTGCTCAAAGCATCAATCACAGAACACCAAAACAGTCGCACGCGAAACGGAGCCAGTTGCCTTTTAGCATCTTGTCAAAATATACACCAGACGTTAGTTTAGCTATCGAGACTAGATCACGATTTAGTTGATTAAACGTAGAAGGTATTTTATTTCCAAATGCTATGCTCATCTAGTATATTTATATCTTAAACGCTTCCTGAGATATTTGCTAACGATAGCTTGAAGTTGACACCCTGTTTTGCTACCGTGGAGGAAAACCGATCAGCTGTTTGAAAGTCCTTTACTGGGTAAGGTTAGGACAGATTTAGATAAGAAAAGGTTAGGTTTGGGTTGCGACAGCTTGTTAGGTTTGGGTTACGACAGATTTGTTTAGGCCAGGTTAGTGGAGGTTTTAGAAATGTCAGGTCAGGTTAATTCAGTTAAATAGTATTAAGCAAGCAAAAATAATCGAAAATTGAGGTTAGGTCACGTTGCTCAAAGCACCAATCCCAGAACGCCAAAACAGTCACACCAATAGCTTAACAGAGCTAGCGTTTTAGCATCTTGTTAAAATTAACACACATCACTTTAGTTGTGAAGGCTAGATCACTATTTAGTTGAATAAATGTAGAAGGCCTTTTATTTTCAAATGCTATGCTCACCTACCATATTTATATCTTAAACGCTTCCTGAGATATTCGCTAACGATAGCCCGAAGTTGACACCCTGTTTTGCTAATTACGGATTTGAATAATTATACCATTTCTAAAGATTAATATCTACTAATGCATTGGATGTTATAGACGCCAAATCGTTGCATTGAGGAAGATAAACAGTTACATGGAAATGCATTTTTATTGAGCCTTACATCGCCTTAGTTTTTTGATTCAAAGAATTTGAAACGCAATTAGACTAATTTTATATTAAAGTTAAAAAAATCCAATGATTATATGTCGCCATTTTGATGCTTCAACTGTAATATTAAAACGCGAGACAGCTGAATTATTTTTTTTTACATTCTTTTAAATTAGGCTCACTGCATCCTGGAAGCCTGGCGTCCAGGATGCAGTGACCCCATTTTAAATTAGTTCTGAACGCTTCTACTAAACTTGGCCTTATTCTTGTTTATTAGCTAACCGTTTCTCTATCATTGAAAAACAATGACTTAGATTTTTTTAGGTTAAAGTGTATTTCATATATAATCCCACATAGCACAATCACCTGCTAGCTGCTAGAAAAAAACGTTTATTTCATTAAAAACAAGCTTAATAGGTCATTCATTAATGTTATAAAAAACAACGCCATTATCAAATCAAAACAAAGTAGCGCACCCAGGAATATGTCTTGGGGGGGCCCGAGCCCTCATGATTTCGTATTTCATGCTATTTTTTGTGTTTATTCATGAAATATGTGGAAAATATATACAAAAATCTTAGGCCCCGGCCCCCCCCCCTTGGTGCGCCCATGAAACACCAATGTTTTTACGTTATTTTCCAGTGAATTCTAAGTAGATTTTTATCAACGTCAGAATCACATTAGGTTCGCGCATTTTCTACACGAATTATAAAGCGTCTGATTCTAGTGGCGTTTTAGTACATGCTGTGGAGGACTTCTTAAGAGTGAATTTGGCATATACAAATGAAAATAACGAGGGTAAAAAAGACGTTATATACACAGCACCAAAAACTTCAGCAAAAATTACATTTTTATAGCTTGATTCCTCCTTGTTTTTAAGTTATGCATGTAGATTTAGGTTGTTTCGTAGTAAAAATAACATAATTTTTTTTAGTTTAACGTTGATGTGATTTTTGGGCTATGTGGGTTAATGGTAATTTAAAACAGCCTTAGGATTATCCACAAACACCAATTTTTGACGCAAAAAATGCTATTTTCCCAAGACTTTGTAAGCGATCTTACTCCTACGGCATTCACTTAAATTTAACCACAGTTTCGTGTTCGAAGGCAATTTACCGTGACTTTTGACCCAAGTTGCTTAAAATTCCGCAAAAAGATAGTTTGCACAGGTGTTCCGACCAAGTAAAGATTGTTGAAAAACGGTATAAAAACGAGATACTAGGTAGTGTTTTTATATATTGCTTGAAACTTAGTTTGAAGGGACCGTACCAGCAGGAGAATTGAGGTTTTTCTGGTATTCCAAATATTAGATATTGATTGAATTTTTCCTTTTTTGAGATAACGCTGAAAATTTTGGGTGTATTTTGACCTATCTTAACATCGTGATGTCTGTCTGTGTGTGTGTGTGTGTGTGTGTGTGTGTATGTCTGCCCGTAACACGATAGCTCCCAAACGGCTTAAGCAATTTTCACAGAATTTTCAGGTAAAATAGTGTTCAACACTGTAATAAGCTTAGATTTTGGTCAAAATCCATTAATGCTAATGATACTTTTTTGAAAATTATAAATTTAAAAAAATGGTAACTTTTTAACGAAGCATTGCATTAATATGCGGGTTACGGAATATAGTAGATCACATTTTTCTCAATAATTTGTGTTATAACCAAAAATTTAGTAGGAGCTTTCGTTTCTGAGATATTTACAAAAAACCGTTTTAAAGGCTGACATAATATTATCATGGAGTTCACTTGAAGTGTGCTAATAGGCTAGCTAGGAAGGTATAAGTTCCATCATGGATCCGTTTATTTTAATCATAATCATTCTAGTCACAGATGGAGATACTAGTCCCTTTAGATATACAGGGTGTTTCAACTAAAAGGTAACAGAGGTGTTTTTGGGTATTTTTCGTGCGAATTTGGAGAAACGCTTGGACACGTCGATTTTGTTTGCCAGGGGGACACCTTTTGGCAATCTTGAAATTTTTGTAGCACGAACCCCCTGCGAGTGGTATTCCTTACCCCTATATTTTGAATAGGGAAAGTGGGTCTAGTGATACCTTGTTTTGAAGCTCTCTTGAATATCTTTACAACCGTGTACAAATTTCGAAAATCCATCGATTAGTTTTTAAGATATTTGCTTTGAAATTTTCAAATTTAACATGGAATGATAAAATAAAAATTAAATCCGAAAAATAATAAAATTCTAATTAAATTTTTATTTTATCAGTCCATGTTAAATTTGAAAGTTTGAAGGCAATTATCTCAAAAACTAATGAATAGATTTTTGAAATTTTTACATAGTTGTAAGGACATTGAAAAGGGCTTCAAAACAAGGTATCACTAGACCCACTTTCCCTATTTAAAATACAGGGGTAAAGTAGACCCCTCGGAGAAGCTTCGTGCTACAAAAATTTCAAGATAGCCAAAAAGTGTCCCCCCTGCAAACAAAATCGCAGTGTTCGAGCGTTTCTCCAAATTCGCAGGGAAAATACCCAAAAACACCTCTGTTACCTTTTACTTGAAACACCCTGTATAATAATTTTTTAGATTTTAATGTTTTGTTTACTGTCAGTTAGCCTCTACTAAAATTGTTTATTATGATGACTTTATAATTAATTTATTTAGCAAAAATTTTAGATTTATCTGTCTTTTGAGCTTTTAATGTTGTTTAATGTCATGTAACTGTTAATCATATTGTTCACATTTATTGACCTCCTAGTTAATTAAGTAGAATAATGTGTATTGTTAACGTCAATTTTTAATATTTTAAGTATTATTTTTCGCTTTAAAAAGTCACCAGTTAGTATTATGTTATATTACAGATTTCCCCTTGAGGATGGAATTGTAAAATTTCCGAAACTCTTCGGGGTGGTATGAACAGAAGTAAATATTCTATTCAAAAATTGTGTGGAGTTAATTAAGTTGAATAATGTTCCAAACTTTTTGTTATGTTTTACACATTTGTAATTATTTTTATAAATGTATTGACAAGTTAAAAATAATTTTTCTTGTGAAATAATTTTCCTATAGTTTTCGGAAAACAAACAACAAACATTTTGAGGCTAGGTATATATAGGTATATATATAGGCGATATAGATTAATTTCTCAAAAAAACATATTTTAGGTTTTGTTTGATATTTTAAAAACACCTGTACATTTTTTTAACAAAATTACTGGAATGACGCTACGTTTTTCCATTTTAACCAATTTTATATTTCCTGCCGTTTCCTAATTTTTTTCAAGGTTAAATAACCACATAGAGTTTTTGGAAACGGTACCCAATGAATGGGAAAAAGACCAGTCGAATGACGTTAACAACACCTTGTGAAATCTGAAAACAAAAAAACTATTGTTTTTATTCGCTAGATGCAGTGGCACAATTTACAAAAAATGTTTTTTTATTTATTTTTTCGGAAACGGCTTTCAAAATTTACCATCGATGCATCATAATAGTTATTTAACTAACAAGTGCGGAAAGTGGTAGGTACTTTTCCGCACGCGACGGCAGTTGCACGAACGACACGGAGCGGAGTTCGGGCAAGCCGCTTTTCGCAATGTTTTTCCTACGAGTGTTTTTGTCCATCTTCTTTATCAAAAAAACATGTTTTAATTCACAAAGATTTTATAATAATGCTAGAAAATGATACACAAGATAGAATAGTTTCATAAATTTAATTAGTCCTAACATCTTAAAGAACGTCGTTTCTTATTTAAATTTGATTGGTTGGTGTTTGGCCCACTACAGAAATGCCTTGATCAGTTTGCTGCTGAGAATTACTAGTGTAGTGAATGAAGGAAGGTTTATTGGTCTGTACAGGTTGTAGCAAGACTTCTTGAAAATGAAACTTGTGTGTAGAAGGACGGGTATTCATTTGGAAACGATTGTGAACAGGGGGATTCTTTTATTTTGGACGTGCGGAAAAAAATCGTGCAGAAAAGTAAAAATGGTGCGGAAAAGTACACCTTTCCAAACGAAAAATCGTGCGGAAAAGTTACTTTAGCGCAATTTTACACTGTCTAGTCGTGTGTTACAATTTAAAAAAAATATTTTGTTGCACTCCTGAATGAAAAATATTTTTATTTTATTTGTAAAAAGTTACAATATTAAGGATTTTGTCCTTTTTCTTATTAGTGTATGTAACTATAAAGTATAAAAATAATATAATAAGTGTTTTTAAAAAACGGTTTATGAAATGCGCAAATAAGCAAAATCACTAAGGGGTTAACGCTTTTGATTGATTTGAAAAAACATGTACTTTTCAAATTTAAATATGTACCTATATAAAATTTAATATTACACCCTATACTTGATGTTGTATTAAAGTGACACCGCGTCATCAAAACCGTGATTGACGGGAAGGGAGTAGAGGGGAACAGACAGTGGCACGCACTTCCTTTAATTTTTTTATTGATATTGATTCCCAAATTGAGGAACTGCACTAATTAGTCATTAGCTTACTATTTTACTTGTTTTTTATTGATGTCTTCTTCTACACGATTTCATTAGAAAGAAACATATATACTCTTATCTGGTTTTGGACGTTTTCTATTCGTTGTTTTGACTGTTTATGTCAAACAAATTATGACGACAAATTATGACGGAGATTTTCACAAAACAAATTACCGTTTTTGCAACTAACTCAATGTTTGCGCACATTTTAATATAATTTTGGATCCTCTTTTATGTTTCGGATCTTTATTTATTAGGTAAGTAAGTACCTATTTGATCTCTCTTAGAGTTTTATCATTCGAACATTAAACCCCGAGCGGCACACTGCATGTACAAAGTGAAACACTAATTTTTTAAGGCTTCTTTACTTAGATTTTGCCGCAAAATTTGGTTTAGCATAGCTATGACGCGGTGCCACTTATATACATCATCAACTATAGCTTACAAAATTCATAGTACAAGTAAAGTTAGCAAAAATATTACAAAATAAGTACTTGATATTTTACACATCTGTTGCAATATCTTCTTTCGAATTATTCTTACTGTCACTATCGTCACTCGTCACAAAGTGGGAACAACTTTATATTCCGTGTAAAATTTTGATATGGTGTTCCGAAGTGGTTGAAAGTCTCCATCGTCAAATCTGTCCGCAACCGAAGACTTTCTTCGTTTTCTCGGACGATGTTAAATTTGGTGCAAAGGGTTTTTCTTCTTCTGCCTTATATGGCATGGCTCTATCCTGTGTAGCTTGCTGCTCGAAAGTTAGGGAGACTAAATTGATATTTTAATTTTTTGCTTTTCGCTTCTTCTTCACATGCTTTTATCACATTTGCAATATTTGTCTAAGTTGTATCCGCCGTTTTTATAAACACTTATCATAATATTTTCATACTATATAGTTAGATACACTAATGAGAAAGAGGATAAACATCGTTAATATTGTCACTTTTTACCTCACTTTTAATCTAAGAAGCAAGTTTAATCAAAATGACCCTAGTCACATCCAGTAGGTATTACCTATATCAGCTAGGTCCGCCTACCCTTTAAAATGGTGTAATGAACAATAATTATCTAATCTATTTACCCAAATATAGCTAATTTATAACAATTGTATTGTAGGTAATTTAGTAATAAGGTAATTAAAATAATCCTTAATATCTGGTACGTACTACCCGTTTCCTAGAAAACATCCTCGAGAGTGTTCTAATTATTATCAGAAGAGCTATAAAACATGGTCTTTTGGAAATAAATTTGTTCGTTAATTCTAATTATTCTTATTTATTTTTCTTATTTTAGGAATTCATCATTACTTGGTATTAATTTTATATTTTAATCCTCCTAAGCCTTTTTTCGCTGAAAAACTCCATACCTTATTTCTCTTAAAAATAAATATCTTTCAAAACTTTTATACTTATTGTATTATATAGGTACCTACCTATTTCATTAAGTAGGTGCGTACAAATCTAGAAACCTAAAAAAATACCAATTGACTTTCTAAAATTGCAAAAATCAAAAACCATTGGTTATATTTCTAAAATTGAAACTCCACGCAGTTTTATTAAAAAAGAGTAAATGATACGCCACTGTTTCTTTTTGTGGGTCTAGAATGTGTATGATAACAATAGAAACCCAATAAAAGGGTGTGAATTGTGAACGGGCCGGGGTCGATTTCAGCCCACCGGTAATAATAGAAACCCAATAAAAGGGAGTGAATTATGAACGGGCTGGAGTCGATTTGGTTAAACGCACCAAAGGAGTACCATTTTTTCTTGTAATATTAAAATTTTGTTCATGGTAAATTTGCTAAAAATGAAGACCACCCAGAAATACAAAAGTGCTGTAAACAGAGGGGGAAAGATTTATTTGAGCTATCTCTTTGGGCCTAATTTTATTCTAGCCGGACAGTACTTGGATCGGTAACAGTAACAAAGAGTTTGCATACCCATGTTTATGTGAACGTTCAAGAGTTTCCAATATAGTTTTTAAAGCTACACCTAAACTGAGTCGCATCACTTTACTGTAGCCCTTTGTCTATAGTAATCGTAATGTCTATACAGTAATACTTTTGTACTGTGTTTTTCTACTGTAGAATACACCTGGTGCATTACAGCTATATCTCTGACATACACTGTTCAGTCCTTTCCTCCATTTTTGGAGCAATCTTGATCGTATACTTTGTACTTCCTTCTCCCTTTCAAATACACGACATGTAGATTGTTATCCTTGTTTTTCTACTTAATGCTCCGAGGGATAACAGGTTAACATTTTTAAAATATTGATGATACGTTTTCAGTTGATTATTGTTCCTAAAATGGGCGATCATGATTTGACATTTAAGGTACTTCACGACGACGATGCGCGATGCTGGGTACCGTAAAAGTAAAGTATTTTATTTAGTCATCGTTGATAATAATTTTATCAAATTTTTAATATTTAAAGAAATATGGAATCTCATACGAGGTGTGACAGTAAAATTATAAGACTGGTGTAAAAAATCTACTTTATTTAAATACTAATACAACTGAATGATGTTCCCCATCTATATAGTCCCCTTCTCTATCGACGCAACGTTGAATGCGTTTTTTTCCAATGGAAGCAATTTTGGAAATTATCAGAACAGAGGCTGTTAAGAAGTCTTGTCGTTTTTTCCTTGACATGTTCTAATATTTTAAAACGGGTTCCTTTTAACGATTTCTTCACTTTCGGAAACAGGTAGAAGTCGCAAGGGGCCAAATCTGGTGAAAATGGTGGGTGGTTAACGACGGGGATCTTCTTATTAGCTAAAAACTGCTTATTGGATAGGGCAATATGGGCCAGTGTATTGTCCTGGTAGAGCAACCACGCGTTATTCTTCAACAAATCTTGACGTTTTTTCTTTGGACGTTCCCTTAGCTACATCAATACTTCCAAATATAAATGATGGTTAACTGTTTGACCCTCACGCGCCATTTCAACACGAATAACACCACTAATATCATAAAGAAAAACAATGAGCATTGCTGTTTTGGATGTGTTGGAGCGCCGTTCTCGTTCATCAGCTTTAAATTCTTCACGACCCTCGAAAAAGCTTTTATGCCACATAAAAATCATTGTACGAGATATACACTGCTCTACGTAGACATCCTTTAGCATTTGAAAGCATTCAGTAGCCGTTTTTTGAGTTTACGAGTTAAAATTAATACGTTGCTCAATTTTTTCGTTTGTCGTAATTTTGCCAAATGAGCTATGCACGATCCGCTTCAAACCACTGGGTAAGCCAAACTAGCAGAGGAAAGACGACAAGATTGCGCGCGGTAGTAGAACGCACATCAAGGTAAATAACTCCAACCGCCCGAGGCGTGGATATTTAAAACCTGTTAGTATACGGGGGCCAGTTTAATTGTCACACCGTACTTACGTAGGTACAAATACGTAGCACAACTTTAACAATTTTAAACGAAGCCTCTGACAAAATTTTTGGTTACTATGTCCTTATAATGCGCTACGGGTTAGAAATAGCGCTGTTTAAAACAGCGCTGGTTTAAAATATCGCTGTTTTCAAATGGCACTATTTTAAAATAGCCCTGGTTTATATAAAAAGAGAAAACCTAAATCTGAACCGAACCGAACCGAACCTGTTATAACCTGACTTGATCTACCCTAACTAAAGCTAACCTGACAACCTAACCTGTCCAACAAGTGCTTGTAAAACCAGGTTAGGTTAGGTTGGGTTCTCAAGTTAATAGGCTAGGTTAGGTTAAATCAAGTCAGATTACGACAGGTGGGTGTCAGGTCAGGTTCTTTATTTTTCGGTATTGGCGCAATGTTAAAAGAGTGCTTTTCCGTTTCGCGGTATTTCAAACCAGCGCTATTTTAAAACAGCGCTATTTTAAATCGGCGCTATTTTTAAACAGCGCTATGTTAAACAGCGCTATTTTGAACCAGAGTCTGCGAAAACAGCGTATTGCTAATTTTTATGGAGATTCAGTTACCTCACTTACTGGCACCTTTGTTTATTTATATTTATTAATATTATTTACATATTAAAATTTATGTGTCATTGTCTACATTGCTAAAATTTTCTATAACTATCTACTATAACTTTTAAAAACTTAAATTTATCTATTTTCTACAATTGTTTTATCCCAAGAAAATCATGTACATAATGTATATAATATATTAACTTATTTCTAGAAAAAGACTCTTGCATGAAACAACGTTGACTTCTCCTTTTAAAACAATTAATATATATTCAAGACAACTTAATTTCAAAAACAGTTTATTGTTTTAAAACATGATCTTTAAAAACTAGAAACTTGTTTAAAAATGTCGAAAATCTATCGATTTGTTATTGAGATATTTACATCCGTGCAAAAGTTTTTTGTAAAGAGTTTTCCCGTTTTCCATCTTTGGGTCAGAATGTCAATTTTTTTTTCTAAATGTGAAAATTTGACAGGTCGATGGTTGGTATGATTTTAGACTTTTACAGATCCTCTTCCTGATTTCAAAAAAATATATATTAATGTTATTTCCTTTATTTTACGCGTTTAGAAGTTTTAAAAACATAAATTGGTACTCTTTAAAACTTCAAGACAGCCATAAAAATGGCAATCACATTGACACAAAAAGTGATACTGGTGTTTTTGTTATTATTTACCTGATGATTATGATTCTGCGCAGTAATGTGTGGCGCCGCAAGCCAGTAAAATCAAAAAATCATACAATTTTTTCTAGAAAAAATAAATATCTAAAATTTTATTGGTAATTTTCCACATAGCCTCCTTGATTATTAATACAATTTTGAGAATCTGACAAAATAATAGTGTCACGTTTTCTGTCAATACGATTGTCTTTTTCATGACTGCCTTGATGGTTTTAAAGAGTACCAATTTAAGTTTTTAAAACATTTAAACGCATCTCCAAAACTGATAAACAGAAGAATATCAACATATATATTTTTGAAATCAGGGAGAAAAGATCTATTAAAATCTAAAATAATATACAGGGTGTTCCTTTTAAAAAAATCATCGACCTGTCAAATTTTAACATTTAGAATTTTTGTTTGACATTCTGACCTAAAAATGTAAAAAAATTATGAAACTTTTATATTCATCAGATTTTGATATCTATTCAAATAAACGTTTTAGATATGTTGTAAAAATATACGGAAAAGCCCTGATCATTTCTAAGAATTTTTTTTTAAATTCCGGAAGTACAAAATAGCAAGATTTATAATGTCGAGACTACAAAATATCGACATACAAAAATGTCAAAATAAAAAATGCCGAATTTCCCTTCAAAGGGGCCTAAAAGTGCCCCCCTCGCAAACAGAATCGAGGTGCCCGATTTTTCCAAATGCCATCCAGAAACACCCGTTAAGTTAAGCTGTTGCTGGAACATTGTCTTGAGAAAATAAGCCTGCGTAAAAAGCTCTTTTAGTTCCGCAAGAAAAATATTTTCATATGCGGGAAATCTCCTGCCCATAGCCTGGCAGAATATTATTTCATAAATTAAAAATTTTCTAGCAATGATTTAATGCAGTTAAAGGTAATAACTACATTCCAAAGTGATTGATTTCCACGATATATTTGTCAAATATTTTCTTGTTTTCACACACACACATAAGTAGGTACACAATAAATAATTTCTCCAATGGGTGGTCCCACGACATCACGTTAACTAGTTCTTCATTCATTTGTTTTCTACCCACTTGATTCGAAACAAATGCTAGCGCCACTTGTAGATTCCATTGTTTTTTCTTAACGATTTTAACCAGCAAGAACGTTTTCATTCTTGACCGTTTAAAAATGGACAAATTGAGTGATTTTCGTGGCGGATTAAGCCATTTTTGAGGGGTTTTTTGACCAGGAAGGTGTCCGTAAATTGCCTGTTTTCAGAATGCAGACTTTTTACTTGTTGGGTTTGACCGAGCCAGCATGCAACATGTTGTTTCAAACAGACGTAAAAGGAAACTAGACGCTGTCTATCTAATAAGGCGCGAGGTATGGAGTGTCTTTTACAACTTTTCTGTGAAATGGTACTTAGTGGTTACTAAATTGGTCTGAAAGTCATTGACTAAAAAAGAAGGAGGATATATATAAGTATTTATAAATTATCTCGAACATCATTAGATTAATTAATAAATACTTACAGGGCAATTATAGGCAGGTACCGTAACTTGGGGTGAAATCGGACAAGTTTTTCTCAAATCTGAAATATTGACCTACATAGCAAAAAGATCTACTTTAAGAAATGTACAGTCTGTTTTTGTCTCAGTCATATTAGGTAAAAAAATCCCTAAAACTGGGGAAATACTCTGCCAATCTATGGGCACCTAAGCTCACACTAGGTACTATAGTTATAATGTACGTGTGAGCTAATATAACTAAAAACTGAAATATATTTTATTCAACTCCAGACTCAATTACCTTTCGTTTGATACCACACAAGCCATGTTTTGACTTAAACTTTAATTTTTCAAATCTACCCCCACCTTTTTTTTTAAACTAAAATGTATTTTGTTTAACTCCAGACTCAATTACCTTTCGTTTGATATCACACACGCCATATTTCCACATAAACACTAATTTTTTTAATTTACCCCCACCCTTTTTTTAAAAGTAAAATGTATTTTATTTAACTCCAGACGCAATTACCTTTCGTTTGATATCACACACGCCATATTGTTACATAAACTCTAATTTTTGAAATATCCCCCACCCTTTTATTTGGCGTGTGTTTGGTGGATTTTGTTCATTTTTAAATGGGACCATCTCGACCCAAAACCCAGCGTAGGTACCAAATTTCATTAAAATCGGTCAAGCGGTTTTTGAGTTATGCGCGTTGGTCGTTACAGACAGACAGACAGACAGACAGACAGACGGCGCAACAAAAAAGTTTCAAAATCTCGAAAAAATTAGAATCACTATAGCTCACACTACTATAGTATAGTAGTAGTGTGAGCTAAAATAGGTGCAAGCCAGGGTTGGATGGGCTCAAACAAACCGGCTCTGGCAATTTTTTTTTATTCGGCCCTCGCTTCGGCACAAAAATTTTACGGCAAAGAAAACGAAGCCATATTGTATTATTTTTGTTTTTGATATTATGGAGGTTTTGTTATTAAATAATATGCTAATTTTAAAGGATGTAATTTTAATTTTGAGAAAAAAACTTCAAATAAACATATGTATGCTTGTCCTAAACATTCTAACTTGTGAGATACAAGGTGTTTAAGAATTTCAGAAAATCTCCTTTTTTATTAATATCTGTGATACTGCTCTAGATATTTTTGTAAAGTTTTATATTCTGTATGCCTATATTAAAAACTAAGTACCTATTAGCATAATTAATATTTTGATGAAAATTAAAACTCAAAAAAAAAATAAAAACGTAATTTTTTTTTTTCGAATTTAGGTTTATGGTCTCGACGGATTTTCCATCATGTCCTATGAATAAAATTAAAAAAAAAAAAACTTAAAAACAAAACAAATAGCAGTAACTGTAGTACTGCCTTATGAAAAATTAAAACTTTGAAGTCGTTTTTTTTCGAACCACACTTTCGTCACTTGCGCCCTTTTAACTACCGGGGGCAGAGCAGGTATGCTAATTTTTCATATGGTAACGACTTTTTTAATAATGAACTTGATGCTGTAATTTTATCTATGATCTGCTTAATTTGAATTGGACCTTGATTTTTAATCGATTTCTTAGATTTTTTATGTATTTTACCACCAAAAATGTTCTTTCGCAACTAAGATATGGGATATTGGCAAGGCCGTACCGAAGGGGGAGATCAGGGGGATCAATCCTCACCAAAATAGTCAACAAAATGTGTTAAAAGACATTTCACAACAGCAACACAAATAAGAAAAAAATTGGACAATATTTTTATTAAATTTTTTTAATCTCCCGATTTTTTCTTCTGGATATTGGTATTATAAACAGATATTAATAAGTTAGTGCCATTATCACATTATATCCTTGATACATAAACTTATTTTAATATAAAAGTAACTGTTACAATCAAACGAGGAACGCAGGCCTGGAGTTACTACATACAGATTTTTTTAATTTAAATGTTTAATGTTTTAATTAGTTCGTTTGTCAAATTTACAAAAATAAATATTAAAAAATTGGAATAGGTACATCGGGCCTGCGGCCCAACCGGCCCTATATTGTACCGGCCCACCGGGCATTTGCCCGGCTGCCCCCCATCCCCATATATAATAAATCCTTAGCATCTGAGACACATCCCCACATATTCTCCGCCAAAATCACCCTTCCTTTGGTAGATATAATGCTCCAAAGGACCTAAAAATCAGTATTTTACAATTTTCTCGAAAACCAATAACTTTTTTTAAAAATAGTGAAGAGAGAAAAAATACGCAAAATCATTCTGTCTATAACGTAAAATTAAGAAAAAAACCTAAACTAACATTTAAAAAATTATATTAAAAACTTGTTTTAAAATATTGATACCTTATAACATTAAGCTTGAAAGATGATTGATAGTTTTTGTTTATTAAAAGTTAAATAACTTTAAGTAAGGGTTAGGCCAATGGTCCATAATATCCGGACCGCCAATGGGACATGGAAAAAAATATTTTTATACAATTAAGCGCTGTATGAGAAAAAAAGCGTCCATAAAAAAAGTTCAACTTCTGGGTAGAAACAGCCTTAAAATATGCGCAAATGTGCACACTTTTATTATATTTGAAATTCCAGCCAAACTACTATTGATAGTACAAATAGTGCTTCACTAAACTTTAATGGGACAAAGGGGTTTCAATAAAATAAATGAGGGTGGGTGGTTTTTTTTTGGGTTTAAAATGATAAACATGAGTACACAAAGTGTTTCCAAATAGTCGTTTTATCATGATTATTCCCCAAATATATATGTATACTAAAAGCTTTAGTTTCAAAGATATCTACAAATATAATCCATGTATAGTTTTTGCAAAGTCACTTGAATAACTCCTAATACGAGGTTCTATCGATTTCATGAAATTTTGCTTCATTCTGCCCTTCAAAATTTATCCAAATTCATATAAAATCTTCCTGGTATAATTTCAAACCTACCGACAAAGAAAAGGCGCGGCTCTTTGCGGTCCGAACACAAAGTATTTCTTTTCCGACCGACCGAGCCCAGGTGGATGAACGGAACCGATTGGCAGATTTTTTTGAGATGCGCTTTTAATTACTTTCAGGTGTTTGTTTCAGGACCCCTTTAGTCGGCAGTATGCAGAGTTAGAAAATAAATCAGTGTCGTTTCTGTAGGTGTAGGAATAGAAATTTTTATTTAGTTTACGCCATAATTAAATGAAATAACTTTCATGAGTATACCTACCGCCGCCCATGTCACTTTCTTTAAAGGATATGCCGATGGTCGGCTTTTATCTTTGTTCACCTGACTTTGCAAAAACTATACATATAGCCTGGTTTTTGATAGCCTTGGCGAAAAATCTTGACATAAAAAACTGAAAATTGCATATTAATACGAGTATTTGCTAAAACGTTATATAAATACCTCTGTTTATAATTTTCAACCTTTAATAAACCACCCTTATGATAGAGACCATTGCCCTTATGTTCCATTTATTTTGTCTAAACTCCTTTGTCACATTTAAGTTTAGTCAAACACTATTTTTTTCTAAAATTTTATAAAAATTACTTTAATATCTGTTAAGCTGGAGTTTCAAATAAAATAAAAGTGTGCGCATTTGCGAGTATTCTAACACTGTTTCTTACCCAAAGTTAAATATTTTTAATATTATGTTTTTTTGTGTGATACAGTTTCTAAATGTATAAAAATTAAATTTTCAAAATCCCAATTGTGCTAGTATTAACTACTTTCCTACCCTTTACTTAAAGTTGTTTAACTTAAAAAAAAAACTACATTTTACTAAATGGTGTTTAATACAAGTGGGAATCAATCCTAATATTATAAAGTAGTAACATTTTAAAATAAGTTACCTACAGAGTCGAAAAAATTTAATTAAAAAAAATTTATATTTTTTAAAATGATAGGTTAGATTTTTTCTTAATTTTATAGTATAGACCAAATGATTTGGCGTATTTGTTTAGCCCTGACTTTTTTTGAAATAGTTATTAGTTTTCGAGAAAATCATAAAAAACTGATTTTTAGAACATTTGGGGCCTTATATCTAGCGAAGCTCAAGGAGGATTTTGGAAAATATGTGGCGATGTGTCCCAGATGCTAAGAGACATTTGTACAAAAATCCAGCATGCAGCTATTTTTTTCCATATGAATTTCTGATGACTGGGCTATAATAGCGATACAGAAAGTGGCATTATTTATGCCAATAAACAATAAAAACTTTGCGAGTTATTTTAGTTTTCGTTCACTAACTATACAAATCCTATGGGAGCTTTAAATCACCGTAAACAGGTTGAGAAAATTCCCACGATATAATATACATGCCTATTTGTTGAGATTTGAAGCGGCAGGTGAACTGGTTTTACAGAATGGTTTCGTTTTGGTCCCATAGTTCTAAGTACCGTCTCTCACGGTACTTTTTTTTACTTTTTTGGGTTTTTTGTCTAAAGAATGTCGACCCGATTTTTTTCATGAGAATTTTTGCAAAGGATTCGCGGTTTAGAATATATATAATAATTTACTTACACAATCATAATTTTTGTTATACTAGGTTATGATTTATTCCATAACAATACTACATCACCTTTTAGCAGAACCTATAGTTATATTAGGGACTTATTGGAATAAAACCTGACTTTATTTTAGAGTCGACTTTATTTTGACACATTTACACAGAAAACTAACAGCTGACCTCTCAAAATTGGCATACCAAAGCCAAATTTAATAATAAAGAGGCTAACTTTTATTTAATAAATACCGATACTAATAAATCCGGTTTTTAAATACACAAAGGCCGAATTTTGAAGGAGAGCAGCTGCTTTTTATATGTAAATCTGTCATCATAGGGTCGATTTTAAAATAAGGTCAGGTTTTATTCCAATAGAGACTTATTGGAATAAAACCTGACTTTATTCTAGACTCGACTTTATTCTGACACATTTGCACAGAAAACTAACAGCTGAGCTCTCAAAATTGACATATCAAAGCCAAATTTAATAATACAGTCGCTAACTTCCATTTAATAAATACCGACACTAATAAATCCGATTTTTAAATACACAAGGCCGAATTTTGAAGCAGAGCAGCTGCTTTTTATATGTAAATATGTCACTATAGGGTCGATTTTAAAATTAGGTCAGGCCTTATTCCAATAAGTCCCTAATAAGTGTCTGTTGTTCGGCGTTAGTGATTTTATAAGCCCAATCTTGGCGCCGTATTGGCAGTTGCCTATGGTGCTCAGTAACGTCACTGAGACCCAGGGTCCCTAGAATTAGACCGCTCTTCTGATCTTTTATATGTATGTCGCATTTTCCCATCACTGGTGGTCCAGCTGATTTTTGTAAACAAGACTATTATTTTTAAAATTTTTTAAAAAGTAAGGCAATTTTCCTACTGTTTTCTAGTATATAATAATATATATACCGGGTGGGCCAAAAAAAACCGGACATTTTTTTTTCAATATAACTTTTGAACTATACCATCGATTTTAATGGGACAAACTGCACCTGGCAGAGAATGAATCAGAGTTTTGTTTAAATAAATCTTTTTGTCCGCCATTTCAAAATTCAAGATGGCGGACGAAATAAAATTGTGTCCTTCAAAGATGCTTGTTTATTCTTGTGTTGTGAACTTTTTTTAATAATTTTTTTTAAATTACTAAAAAACAGCAGTCTTGCCACGCACAAGAAGGTATGAGTCAGCAAAATCGGTTCAGTGGTTCTAAAAAAAATATTTTTGTTTTTACCATTGTTTTTAGTATTATACGGTTGACTTGCCAATCATGTCTGCATTTATTTTCTTATAAATTCACTACTACTAGACCGATTTTGATGAATTAAAAAGTATCCTGGTGAGAATTGATTGCTTTTTAAAGATTATGATATCAAAATTTATTAACATCTTAAAGTTTAAGATGGTAGACAGAATTTTATTTGATTCTCCAAAATGGCGTGTTTAGTCTTATTCTCTGAAAATGTTTTAGTTGTTTTTTGATTTGTAGAAAAGCATTACTTTTTCTCCGCACAACAAGGTATAAATTAGTAAAATCGGTTCGGTGGTTCTCAAAAAATCTATTTTTATTTCAGCCATTATTGTTTTACAGATTATACGATTGCATTGCCAATCCTTTCTGCATTTCCTTATAAACTCATTATTACTGAACCGATCTTAGTGAAATAAAAAAAATCATGGTAAGAATTGATTCTTCTTAAAAGTTTGTAATCGAAATTTGCCGCCATCTTAAAAGTTAAGATGTCGGACAGACTCTTACTTGACCCTTCACAGAGGCACGTTTATTCTTGTTTTCCGAAAATGTTTTAGTTTTTTTTTTAATTTATAGAAAAGCACTTAATTAATGTTTATCTCTTTATGCGGGAGAAAAGGGATGTTTTTCTATAAATTTAAAGAAAAGAACTAAAACATTTTCGGAAATCAATCAAGTATGATTCTGTCCGACATCTTAAATTCTAAGATGGCGGCAAATTTAGATTTAAAGAGCAGTCAATTCTCTACATGATTTTTAGTATTTCACTAAAATTGGTTTAGCAATAACGAATTGATTAAGAAATGAATGCAGACAGGATTGGCAATGCAATCGTATAATCTGTAAAACAATATCTGAAACAAAAATAGATTTTTTGAGAACCATTACACCGATTTAACTAATTTCCACCTCGTTGTGTGGGGGGGGAGGGAAGCAGTGCTTTTCTCTAAATTAAAAAAAAACTAAAACATTTGCGAAAACTAAGAATAAACAAGTCATTTTGAAGAATCAAGTATGATTCTGTCCGCCATGTAAACTTTGATCATGATCTTTAAAAAGCAATCAATTCTCACCAGCATGTTTTTTATTTCATTAAAATCGGTTCAGTAGTAATAAATTTATAAGGAAATAAATGCAGACATGATTGGCAAGGCAATCGTATAATATGCAAAACAATGGTTGAAACAAAAATATTTTTTTTTAGAAACACTGAACCGGTTTTGCTAATTCATACCCTGTTGAGCGTGGCAAGCATGTGGCTTTTTCACTAATTAAAAAAATTAATCAAGACATCTTCGCAACATGAGAATAAACGAGCATCTTTGAAGGGGACATTTTATTTTCGTCCGCCATCTTGGATTTTGAGATGTTGGAAAAAGTAGTACGATCAGTCAAAACTCTGATTAATTCTCTGCCAAGTGCAGTTTATTCCATTAAAATCGATTGAATAGTTCAAAAGTTATAATGAAAAAAAAATTGTCCGGTTTTTTTTGGCACACCCGGTATACTAATTAATTTTTTAAAAAATTGAGGTTAATGCAGTGGAATTTTTTCCATCTAGCTAAAAAAAGGTTTTATATTAGGAAGGGGGGGGGGGTGTAAGTATACCTCTCGAAGGTTGTGCGTGCTACAAAAATTTCAAGATAGCCAAAAACTGTCCCCCTCGCAAACAAAATCGACGTGTCTCGGTATTTTTAAAAATTTTCAGCAGTTCTCGAGAAGTCCCGGGTGGAAAGTTTTAAATGGGACACAGTGTATAAGATCCGAAGATCGGTCTATTTTAGGGACAGTGACTAAGACCACTTGTGCTGATAAAATTCCAAGATTTAAAAATTATCTTATTTAATATGAAAACCGTTTAGTCACGGATCACCTTAGGTGACCCGTGGTTTAGTACTGAACTTGAACTCGGATTTCCGATTTGGTACCTTACACTTGTGTTTACTTAAACCTAGATATATTAAGTAAACTTTTAAAATCGGTTTAGCTTCCTAGGAGATAAAGGATAAAAAATTGACTTTTTTTAGTCGACCGCGAAGAAAAATAAACATATCTCCTAGGATACCAAACCGATTTTAAAAATGTTAAATGTGTTGTATAGAGAATCAACTTACCTTGCGAAGGAAGTATTAAATGCACTCCCTTCCAATATAAAAATTTTGATAGTATGTCAAATTTTTGACATTAAGTTAGTTTGACATAACTGTCACTTAGCTCAAATCCTCAAAAAAAGAACCAATAAAAATACTTTTTACCAGAAATCAATATCTCTTTTTGTTCAAAAGTTAGAAGGGGGGGTCTATTTAGGTCCGCACCGTATTATGATTGTAATTGTTAAAGTATGCCATATGCTTGAAATTCTAGTTACTAGGTAGATACTTATTATTTTTACTCAATATTGAGAAAACTCAAGTCACTGTGAAATAAATAGATCTATGAAGGATCTGATACCTTCGTAGCTAACTTACTAGCACACTTCAAGTGAAGCCATGATATATCAGCTTTAAAAACAGTTTTTTGTAAATATCTCGGGAACTAAAGCTCCTACGAGTTTTTTGTTTATAACATATATAGTCTACTATATACTCCGTTATAAATTTAGCATTTTTTAAATGTTTTAATTGTCAAAAAACTGTCATTAGTATTGATGGATGTTGACCAAAATCTAATCAGCTCTTTAGAGTTACGAACACTATTTTACAATTTTTTTTATGAAAATCGGTTTAGCCGTTTAGGAGCTATCATGTTATACATGTCCACACACACACACACACACACACACACTCACAGACAGACATCGCGACGATATTGCTAAGATAGGTCACAAATTTTCGGCGTTATCTCAAAAAAATTTTTTGTCGAAAATAATATCTTCTCTAATTGCTGCACGGGCTAGGGAGGTAAAAACAAGCAAAACTTTACGATAATACTCTCAATTGGACAGAAAGTTGAAACTATCTGTCTAAATAAATTTTCTGCGCTTAGTCTAATATGGACAGCATATCCAAAGTCAAACTCCATGCAAGATTGAATTTTATGACAGATTTAAAATTTTTAGTCGGTTATCGTTAATTAATGGATTTTTTCGATCGCGAAAATCAGGTTATACACAATCTGGTAAACCTTGGGAATTTGGCCTCAGGTTACCTTGAAACTTCCTGCAATATTGACAGTACTTGGCATATCAAAATATAAGGCCTCAAACTTTCAATAATAAAGTTAAAATACAACAACTAACGCCGAAATGTGTTATTTGGGTTTATTTGGACCTATCTTATCAATAAAGGCATGTGTATGTAGGTGTATTTGTGTGTGTGTCCGTAACACGATAACTCCTAACCGGCTAAACCGATTTTCATTAAAGTTTTAGGTAAAATAGTCTTCATCACTGTAACGAGCTGATTAAATTTAGGTCAAAATCCATTAATAATAATGACAGTTTTTTGTAATAATGAAATTATGCTATTTAACGGAGTACCGTATCAATATGCAATTTTCGGAATATATTAGAACATATTTTTCTCAGTAATTCATGCTATAACCAAAAACCTCACAGGTGCCCATGTTTCTGAGATATTAACGAAAATCCGTCATGGATCCATTTATTTTTTATAGAAATAAATCTATACGGAACAATGCTGTCTACAATTTTACGATGGCTGTGCTTGTTCGAAAACAATATATTCGGAAACGTTCTGATCGAAAACATCTTTTTCGTTCAAAATTAGAATCGAAAACATTTTTTTCGAAAACTTTGTGTTCAAAAGACTTTTTGTTGAAATGTAATTTTAATTTTTTTCACATGTCAGTGTGATCAAAAATATTTTGATCAAAATATAGTTTTTCAAATTACATTTTCTTCGATCGCATTTTGTTCGAAAATAATTTGTCCGCAAACATTTTCTTCGAACGGAAAACTCTTCGAAAAAATGTTTCCCTTGAGGTCGAAATCGGGGTTAACCAAACCCTTGTCCGTTGATAGCAATCTTATCCTAACCTGTTAACCTAACGTTGTTCAGTTGATCGCAAACTTATTTCAATCTGTTCAGACGTGCCCCCTGACCTTTTTCGATCAAACAAACATGTCCCCGGTATATTACGATACGTTTGCGCTTAAATTGACCAAGGGTTTACAGGTTAGGATAAAATTACGATCAATTGACAAAGGTTAGTTTAGTTTACCAATGCATTCTCACACGAGGACCCCTATTTAATTCTTAATGTTCCTTTTTTGGGTAGACAGGATTTCGGTTACTGCGCATGTATCAGTTTTGGTGGTTTTGAAACATTCTCCGTTATGTTAGGTTATATCTATTATATTTTTTATAAAAACTAGTTGATTGGGTGAAAATTTATCAAGTTGTGGAAAAAAATTGTAGTTTTTCTAGCACTTATTGTGCAGATTTATTGTGGACACCATGAAGAGTCTTTGATAGCATCTATAAACCAATCTTCTCTTTATTAACAAATTATAAAAAAAAAATACAGTTACTTGCCTACGGAATGGCACTCCCCTACTTCTTCCGGACATTTTGCCACAAACCGCAGATACTTTTTTACGGCAAACGCAAAATGTAAATAAACAACAAATATGGCGTCTATCCACACAGCAGCTGTGTGTCTATGTGACAAAACTAGAGCATGCGCACTTGAAAATTCGCGAAATTGTCTTTAAAAAAAAACGCCATTTAAACAAAATATTATTTCAAGAAGATGCTTTTGAACGAAATGATTTCGAATAAAATGGCATTCTAACAAAATGTCATTTGAAAAAGTGAAAAAGATGATTTCGAAGAAAATGCTTCTCATTTTGATTATTTAGTTAACACGGCAGTGCCCAGCCAAGTTCGCGTAAGCTGCTGTACTATCCATTCTTGAAACATTTGTGCCCATATTTGACCTATCTATAACTCTGCTTCGGAATGAGCTACAAAACTCAAACTTTCCACAGTCATAGATTTTCATAGAGTCAACAACTCTTCCAAGTTTCCTAGACTTCCACAAAGTAGTAAAGTAGTTACAAAATTTTAAAAACGTAGAAATCGCCACTCACTCACTCACTCACTCACTCACTCATTTATTCATCAAAATTCTACTGTACCGCGTGTCTCATTTTCGATGGGATTAAATGGGAAACTCGGTTATTATTAAAAATATCGATTTTCTAATTGCACCTTACCGTGCCCTTAAAAATGGTGTAATCAGATTTTTGCTATACCCCGTAGTTTCGCTTATACAGGGAATTTTAAAAAAAATTGCATTTTTAATAAATTTTTATATCGCGCTTATTTTGCAAGATATTGTTATTCTATAAAAACCTTTATGTGGCAACTTTTTTAGAAGAAAATAATGAAGTTGTCAGTTTTCTAAAATATGGTTTAGTTTTTGAGATATGGTATTTATTATAAAAAAATCAAATACGGACCTGGATTTTTTTTATTACTAATTTGATTGGTTTCATGTTATTATTATTACAAAGTAATAAAAATGTATTATTTTTTTGTTTTAAGATTAAAAAGAATATATTTAATATTTTAAAAAAAATTTAGTCCGAACCTGGAAATTTCCAAGAAAACTAAAAATTAAAAATTGCTAGTTAAACGATTTTAGGTTTAACTGTTCTGATACTTAGCAAATTAAAATAGTTTACCGTTAAGTTAAAAATTTATTTGAAACAAAGTCTACATTTTAGCTCACACTACTACTATAAGTAGTGTGAGCTATCGTGATCCTAATTTTTTCGAGAAAAAAAAAGTTGCTCCGATTTCAAAATTTTTTATATATCTTTGCGATTCAGATGATTTTGAAACTTTTTTGTTTTGCTGTCTGTCTGTCTGTCTGTCTGTCTGTATGTCTGTCTGTCTGTCTGTATGTCTGTCTGTAACGTCTGCATAACTCAAAAACCGCTTGTCCGATTTTAATGAAATTTGGTACCTAAATTGGGTCTTGGGCCGTGATGGTCCCATTTAAAAATGAACAAAATCCACCGAACGCAAGCCAAATAAAAGGGTGGGGGTAGATTCCAAAAATTAGAGTTTATGTGAAAATATGGCGTGTGTGATATCAGACGAAAGGTAATTAAGTCTGGAGTAAAAAAAAAATTAATTTTAGTTTATTTTTAAAAAAAGGGTGAGGGTAAATGTTAAAAATTAGAGTTTAAGTGAAAATATGGCGTGTGTGATATCAAACGAAAGGTAATTGAGTCTGGAGTTAAACAAAATACATTTTAGTTTTTTTTAAAAGGGTGGGGGTAGATTAAAAAAAATTGAGTTTAAGTCAAAACATGGCTTGTGTGGTATCAAACGAAAGGTAATTGAGTCTGGAGTTGAATAAAATATATTTCAGTTTTTGATTATATTAGCTCACACTATAACTATAGTACCTAGTGTGAGCTTAGGTGCCCATAGATTGGCAGAGTATTTCTTTAATGATATAAATGTTGAAGTTGATTGCCATTATGTGTAAGACATTGTTGGCAGTTTTAAGTAATTTTTCTTAACGCATTTTGCATAAAAATGTTTCTGCCGTTTAAATATTAAGATTTTGTGGCTTGAATAAAGCAGTCAAACATATCACATTTGTCAAAATCTGGATATGGTCGATTTTTAACCATTTTAGAATAATTTTAGGCGAGCCGTTCACAAAAATGACAAGTAAAATAACAGCGTCAATTCCAAGCTTTTCTTTTTCCATTTTGAAGTAAATTTCAAGATTTGCTGTGCTACCATCAAATAATTACCATCATAATCATATAATTATTGTAACTTTTTAACGTTTTAAAACAGATAAAGTAAAAATCGTTTAACAAGTTTGTCTTGCAATTTTTAATTTATATTTTCGTTGGAAATTTCCAGGTTAGGACTAAATTTTTTTGTAATAAAAGCATGAAACCAATCAAAATTGTAATAAAAAAATCCAGGTCCGTATTTAATTTTTTTATGATAAATATCATATCTCAAAAACTAAGCAATATTTAAAAAAACTAACAATGTCATTATATTGCCATAAAAAGGTTTTTACAGATTAAAAATGTCTTGCAAAATAATCGAGATACAAGGAATTATCAAAAACGCAATTTTTTTAAAAACTCCCTGTATTAGAGAAACCACGGGGATATAGCAAAAATCTGATTTCACCATTTTTAGGGTCTCAAAAAAAGAGCACGGTAAGGTGCAATCAGAAAATCGATATTTTTAATAATAACCGAGTTTTCCATTTAATCCCATCGAAAATGGGACACGCTGTACTTCCAGACATGCTACAAAGGTGAAATTTGGAAGACTGAACAAAAATCAAAAACCCCAAAGTTCTAATTTACTCTCCTTCCCTATACATGTAAAGTTATGTAAAAGTAACATTGCCCACTTCCAGAAATGCTAGAGAGCTGAGCTTTCGCAGACTGATAGGAAATATGACAAAACTACAGGAAAAAATAAAAAAAACCCAAAATTTTAATTACCTTCCCTCCCCTATAAATGTAAAGTTACGTAAAAGCAACATTGCCCACGCTAGGCATGTGTATTGCAAAGTGCATTAAATCAGGAAACCACACTGTGGTTATAGCTATACGGACTTTGATTTTTGCAGGCTTCTACAATGTTAGCCATATGGACACATTTATTTATTAATGACTATATAAATCCTGCAAATTTTTTCTGGGTAAACATTTTTCGTTTTATTTTCGCACAAAATCTGGTTTAGCAGTTGTTTTACGCAGGTGACAGATGGTAATTCAAGGTTCAAGATTTAAGTTTATCAATTTTCGAAGCAAATTCTTCGCCTAATTTGGTAACATAATCAACTGCGGTAATTTGAGCGGCTTCTGTTTAGTCTTGAACGAAAAAAGCAGGAACATGCAGAAATGGATTAATACCGATTGGAAAAGCCCGCCTTTTATCAAAGGCGGCTCGTCAGCTCAATTCAAGTAGGGTGTTCCTCAAAAAAAATTCGAAGGTTAGATTTAAAAATAAGTGAATCCATGACGGATCTGATACCTTCATAGCTAGCCTATTAGTACACTTATTATTATTTTGACCGAAATTCGTAAGAGTGTCGAACACTATTCTACCTAAAAATTCTATAAAAATCGGTTTAGCGGCGAGGGGTTGCTCAGTATTTCCTTTTGGTGTACAGGTTAGGGGAAATACCAGGAAACACTTGGGAAGTACTCGGAACTATACTAGAAAATACCAGGAAGTGCTTGAGAAATACTAGGAAATACCATTGAAATTTGAGGAAATACCCTAGGTATTTCCTTTTGATGTACAAACATCGGCGATCGACCCCCCTCGTTCAGTGGTTTAGGAGCTATCGTGTTTCAGACAGAAATAATATACACACACACACTCAGACAGACATCACGACAATATTGCTTAGATAGGTCAAAATGTACCCAAGTAACACATTTTCGGCGTTATCTGAAAAAAAAGTTTTCTTATTTATTATTTTTTTTATTTATTTTTAATACCTTCTAGCCATTGCTACGCGGGCTAGGAAGGTAAATATTAAAGGACCAATCTGGGGGCACGGCAGTGTCCCGCCAACAGTTGTACCATACCATCTTGTCTTGAAACATTTCAGCCCATATTTGACCTATCTAAAACTCTACTTCGGAATGAGCTACAAAACTCAAACTTTGAACAGTCGTAAATCTTCAAAGACTCCCCAAGTTTCCTGGACTTCCATAAAGTAGTAAAGTAAAAATTTCAAAAAACGTCGAAATTGCCAATCACTCTATCTAAAAGTAACATTGCCCACTTCTAGAAACGCTAGAGAGCAAAGCTTTGAAAGGCCGATAGCAACTATGATAAAACCCCCGTAAACTTCTCTTCCCTATTAATGTAAAGTTATCTAAAAGTAACATTGATCACTTCCAGAAACGCTAGAGAGCTGAGCTTTGGAAGACTAATATGGACTATGATACAACTAAAGGAAAAAATTTAAAAACTAAATTTTAATTTACTTTCCATTCCTATAAATGTAAAGCTATGTAAAAGTAACATTAATCACTTCCAGGAACGCTCAAAATCTTTAATAAGACATTGCAAAAGTTTTGAACAATATTCCGCATATTTTACTACTTTAAAACTTAAATATTATCCAAATCCTTCAAAAACGGAGTGAAATCTTAACAAAAACATTTCATATGGAAAAAAGCCAAGTACGCGAAAATGGTAAAAGTATAGCCAAGTTCTCCAATACAAATTCCAAAATGAAAGGTTTTTAGTAGTTTGGAAAGGTTTTTCTAAACTTGGCTATTACGGCTGCAAACGACTCTTAGGCACAGTGCAAAATTGAACATAAAAAAGTTTGGCTGTAACAGTTTAAAAAAACATTTTCAAACTAGTAGGAACCTTTCATTTTGAAATTTGTATTGGAGAACTTGGCTTTACTTTTATCTTAATTCTTTTACGGAATACCATTTTTGCGCACATGGTTTCTTTTTACATTAAATATTTTTATGATTTAGTTTTCTCCACGATATATCAGGTATGAAAACATTTTTTTGTAAATATCTCAAAAACGAAAGCTTCTACGTAATTTTTGGTATTAACACAAATTATTTAGAAAAATGTGTTCTACTGTAATCTACTGTCTACTCCGTAGATTCCAGGTACTCTCTGACCCGGAGAGTTAGCACCTGTCTAGGGTCCCTTTCCCAGGGTTACGGGAGAAGACCACATCGGTATGAAAGACGGAGAGGATGGACCTCGGTACGGTGATCATAGCGTAGGTGGCAACCCTTCTTTTAGGGATAGTATAAAAGACTGATGCCTTTCAGTCTGGCGTTGGCTCATCACAGGCTAGAGGAGAAAAACCTTGATCAAAAATCCTGGCCCTCCAAGTAGGGGGTTAAGGCATTAGACTGGTTCTCTAAAGTAAAACAAACATATTACCAAAAAGCCTAAACAAAACCTCGGAGCAATGGACGGAAATTCTCAAAGACGAAAAAAGTAATGACTCTGAACATAGCTACATGGAACGTACAGGGAATAAACCAACCAACAAAAAAGAAAGGAACACTTTGTTCACTTATTCACTGAAGTCCCAAAAGAAAGGAGAGTAGCCAGAGGGGTATCGTTATTAATAAAGAAAAACCTCAAACATAAGATTACAGACTACGAGTGCATTAACGAAAACTTACTTCGAGTTAACATGAAGATGCTTGGACACAATATAAGCATAATAGCAGCCTACGCACCATCAAATGACGAAACGGTAGCTATAAAACAAATGTTCTTCGACCAACTTGATGAGACTATCAGTAAAATCGGCAATACCAGGGAAATAATCATGCTTGGTGATTTAAATAGTCGAACTGGTAAACAAACCAACAGCAAAGTGTTAGGACCATTTGGGGAGGAAGTAACAAATGATTATGGCTTGAGACTAATGCAATTGTGTGAAACCCACAATCTAAAAATAAATAGTGGTTTTTTTAAACATAAGGAAATTTATAGATATACCTGGATTCAGCCAACAAGATCAATCATTGATTATGCTATGTGGACAACACTAAAGTGGTATGATGTGCGAGCACTTTGTGGTGTTACCTGTGGATCTGACCACCATCTGGTAAAAGCAAAAATATTATTCCCTGTAAGAAAAACAAATACAGATGAAAGTATTGGAGAAAGTGAAAACCTAGAATGCATCAAAGAAAATCAAAAATACAACTTTAGAAGTCTTGAAATCGAGAGTACGCGAAGATAGTATCAGAAACGATTAGATGAAAAATTAATAAAGACACAGCATTTATTTGAAGAGATTAGTAAAAAGCTTGAAGGAGGCAAGCAAAAAAGCTGTTGGATACCAAGATAAGAAAAATAACAATAAGATGTGACGGACGGAGGAAATACAGGAAATGGTCAAGGAGAAAAAACGTACATATTTGAAATGGCTCAGTACCAAAGAGCAAAGAGACCTAGAAATCTACAGGGAAACCAGAAGACAGCTAAGAAATCTGATACGCAAGGAAAAAATCTGAAATGCTCAAATAAGGATCAGAAAAACTACTAGAAAATCTCACATATATTATCAATCAATGCATAAACTGGCATCCAGTGCCTGATGATTGGAAATACATAAAAAAGGAAACAAGCTGGATTGCAACAACTACAGAGGAATTTCAGTAACCAGTACTCTAAGTAGATTGTACGGTAGGATTCTTAGAGACTTAATGGAGAATGATTTTCATGACCAAGAAGAAGAAGAGCACAGTAAGTTTCGTGCAGGCAGATCTTGTAGTGATAATGTTTTTTGTCTTAAACAAGTAATTGAGAAAAGGAGTGCCAGAAAAGAGCTACAAAAAGCATATGATACCATTCCAGTAGAAAAATTATGGACAGTGTTAGAACAAACTAATATCAATCATACATATATAAAAGCGTTAAAATAACTTTACAAAGGGTAAAAATCTAAAATTAAAATTGGAAATCGACTTTCAAAAGAATTCCAGGTAACGAAAGGCTTAAGACAGGGATGTTGTATCTCTCCAGCTCTTTTTAAAATATATATCGCAGTAGCTAAAAATTGGAAACGTAAAGTACACGGCATGGGAATACAACTTAACGACCGATTTACCATATACACACTACAGTCTGCTGACGACCAAGTAATTGTAGCTAATGATAAAGAAGATATGGAGTATATGATGAGAAAGTTAACGGAAGAATTACAAAAGTGGGGGTTAACAGTGAACGTGGACAAGACACAGTACTTATGTATTGGAAACGAATCCAGTGAGTTAGAACTAGACAATGGACAAACAATATCTCCATGCAATGAGTATGTATACTTGGGTGTCACATTTGATAAGACAGGAACAGACTGCAAAGAACTAGAAAAAAAATAATAAAAGCAAAAAAGGTAATTGGTTGTCTTAACAGTATTTTATGGAACAGAGAGATAAAAAAGAATGAAAAATTTAATATATATGAAACAATGAATAGAGACTTGTCGCGTAACACAAAAATACGAAGCAAAAATGGAAAGTTTCGAAATGGATACAATAAGAAGATCAATGAGAATATCTAGAACAGATCATATAAGAAATGAGATCATAAAAGAAAGAATGGGAATCGAGGGAAGCATAATGGATGACATCACTAAAAGGCAACTGATATGGCACGGCCATGTACAACGGATGAACAACGAAAGATTACCAAAGCAGGTCCTAGAATGGCAACCAATAGGGCGCAGAAAAAGAGGTCGTCCTGAACTGGAATGGCAACAGTCAATCCAATGATCAATTAGTCAAAAAAACCTGACGGAAGATGATTGTCAGGATCGAAGGAGGTGGAGAATAGGCGTCGGACAACGTTGAAAAACGTTCTAAACCGACATAGTAGTAGTAGTTCTACTGTATTCGGAAAATCGAATATTGATGCGATGGTCCATTAAAAAGTTAGCTTTAAACATTGCTGTCAAGTTAACCAAAAGCAGAAACTATGTTGATGTTGTATTAAAGTGGCACCGCGTCATAGCTATGGTAAACCAAATTTTGCGGCAAAATCTATGTAAAGAAACGTACAGAAAACGTCAAAGCCCGGCTTAATCAATAATATTTTCGTAACAACCAGATAAGAGTATATATGTTCCTTTCTAATGAAATCGTTTAGAAGAAGACATCAATAAAAAGTAAGTAAAATGGTAAGCTAATGACTAATTATTGCAGTGCCTTATTTTGGGAATCAATATCAATAAAAAAATTAAAGGAAGTGCGTGCCACTGTATGTACCCCTCTACTCCCTTCCCGCCCATCAAGGTTTTGATGACGCGGTGTCACTTTAATAGAACATCAACTTATAGTATATTTTATTTGGTTATTTATATTATAAGCGTTTCTGCCAAAAGTAACCCAGTTACTTTTGGAAGCTAAAATTTACCCGACGGTGTATGCAAAGTCAAAAGACGAACTGACTTTCCTTGAGCACTGTTTGGAGAGCTGAGAAACCTAATTACTTTGTAGCTATGCATCCGCTTTAATAATAATCCATAAAATCAACATGTTTCTTCATTATTTTTTTTTAACTTTTCTTCTTGAAGGCAATCTATACTTTAGCCATTCATCTACAATAAGAAGAAACTTCATGCTCTAAAATTATTCTTTGATGCAAGCAAGTATACCTATCTTGAAAGCATTTTTTTTATAAAATCCATCTAAAATCTAGTTATTAACTTTTTTCTGTTCTACAACTTTAAGCCCTTCATACCAAAAGCATTATTATACATTAAAAAAAAAACAAAAATCGACCACGTTTTATCAGTTTATGTTAAATTTTAAAATTTGGAGGCAAATATTTTAAAAACAAATCGATACATTTCCCAAATTTTTACAGGGTTGTAAAGAGATTAAGGAGAACTTCTAAACAAGGTATCTCTTGATCCACTTTCCCTATTCAAAATTAAGGGGTAATGTTTCCTCCTGGAAGGGACTGCGTACTACAAAAATTTCAAGAGAACCAAAGAGTGTCCACTTCTTAAACAAAGTCGACGTGTTCGAGGGTTAATCGAAAATCGATCAACAAATATACAGAAAAGCCTCCATTACCTTTAAAAAAAACACCCTGTATTCTGTATTAAAAGACAAATTCCGGGTTTATTATCTATCTATTTAGCCTTCTTCGATCCATCTTTGGACATAGGCCTCCCCAATATCCTCCCCTTTTCTCTGTCTGTCGCCGTGTTCATTCATCTAGTTCCCGCGTGTTTCTTCAAATCGTCCGCGCATCTCATTTGGGGTCTTCCCCTACTTCTTTTATTTTCCCAAGGTATCCAGTTTACAATACATTTGTTCCATCGATCGTCTTTCTGTTAAATATTATCACCGGCAAATTTCCATTTTAATTTTTACTACTTCTCCTCTGACATCCCTTACTTTTGTTTTATTTCTTATCCATTCATTTCTTTTTCTGTCTGTTAGCTTTACATGCAACATTTGTCTTTCCATTGATCTTTGGGCTTTTGTTACCTTATCCATGTTTGATTTTGTAAGTGTCCAGGTCTGGAAGCCATAGGTTAGTACAGGAAGGATACATTGGTTATACACTTTCGTTTTAAGGTACTGAGGATATTTTTTAATATATAGCTTAATTTACCGAATGCTACCCAGGCCAAACTTACTCGTTTCTTGATTTCAGTTGTTTGGTTTTCTTTTTTAGTTTAAGAATTTGTCCCAAATATATATTCCTTTACTTGTTTTATTTTTTCTTAATTTATTCTGATCGTGATATCTTCATCTATGTTTGTGATCATTTTAGTTTTAGTACACTTCATAATCTTAGCTGCTGTATCCAGTTCTTCCAGTATTTTTATCGTTTTTCATTCTTATCTGTTATTAAGGGTATATTATTAGCATATCTTAGATGATTCAAGTATTATCCGCTTAATTTGATGCCTATTTATTTCCAATCAAATTCTTTAAAAACATCTTCTAGGGCCTGGTTAAATAGTTTAGGGGACACTGTGTCACGATCCTGTGTAACACCTCTTCTTATGAGGATTAGCTTGGTTCCTTCGTGGATTTTGATTGATGTTGTTGCTTCGCTATATATATTGGCATTGGCTGTTAAATCTGTTTATTTGTGATCTGTTCGGCTGTTAGTTAAAGATGCTTTTACTGCCCAGTGTTCAGTTTATTATATTTTAGTATTATATGTTGTAGTGTAGGCACGATATCCTACACTCTTAGTGCTTTGTGGCCTCAATTTTTTATGTTATTTTTACTTCTTGGCGTAATGATAGACCTTTGTGAAGAAGCGAAGACCATAATTTATTCTTGCGGTATAAAAATTCTTTTTGTGCTTCCGCACTTATTCACAACTTGATTTAACTCGAAAAAATTGATGTTATTACTCCTTGGATGTTTACGGTAATTTAAAATCAATGATACCTATTTCGCAAAAGCATGCACTTTAATTTTAATTTTTTTTATTTTACGTCGAAGTAAAAATTCGAATCAACGACAACGCAGCATGAAAGCTATTGAAAATGGGAAAAAATATATCGCAGCCAACAGAAAAAAAATAATTTATACTCGATCCGAGTTACTAGGCTAAAATGGGGTGAACTTTTAAGGGTGGCTAATGATTTTTCACGGATTTCATCAAACATTAAAAAAGTTATAAACAACAAGTGAAATTAAAGAAATAAAAATAAGAAAAAAGTTTTTTGTCTTCGGCCGGGACTCAAACTAGGAATCTCTTGCTCTGTACGCAAACGCTCTTAACATTAAACCACCGAAGGCCACACATAAATTTTCGGAAAACTTTCATCTATGCATGTGTGCGGTGTCTCAATACAAGAACGAGAAACTCTCAGGGTATTAACTCGACCAAGTCATCCAACTGATCTCTATAAAATTCCGGGTTCGAGTCCCGGTCGAAGGCAGAAAGCTTTTTTCATATTTTTCTTTCTTTAATTAAACTTGTTGTTAATGGGTTTAGGTCCTTGCCTTATTTGCAATTTGGTGTTGGATATATTTAAGACGTACGTGGTCAGAAAAACTTCTTCAACTTTACTAGTTTAAATGATACTGTCAGAGCAATATTGACGGAAGTAGCTATAGAGTAAAATATAATCAATCACCCGGTACATAGAAGAGTTTTTTAATTCATAGAGCAAAAACTTATTTTGTTTTTAAAAAAATTAAAATATCGTTGTGGGCATCTTGTAAAATAAAATAATAAAATTTGATAGTTTTGAAGCGACTACGGCCAATCGAACATAAACTTTTTTTAGAACCCACTTTCTGAAATCCCCATGTCTTTATATAGGAACATACTTTTTAATAATTTTGAAATAGGTATATTAGCATAAAGAATAAATTATATTCTTTGTGATAATAGACCTAAAAATATGGTTATGCATAAAACATCCCATTCAATATCTATTTACATAAATAACTATTTTTGGTACTTATTAACAGTGGCGCACCCAGAAATCTGTCTTGGGGGGGCGAGGCCTTTGGGGGGGGCCAAGGCCTCATGATGGCGTATTTTATGCTATTTTATCTTATCATTCATGAAATATCTGGAAAATATCTAAAAAAAATCTTAGGCTTGAGGGGGGCCCGGGCCCCGGCCCCCCCTGGGTGCGCCCATGTTATTAAGTAATATTTAAAAGTGTGATTTGCATGCTTTAAGTATTGTTTTGTTTGTCCTAATTTTCTAAAACTAGACTAGAATTCTATTTGCGTCAAGGTTTTTTACCTTAAATTTTCAAAACATTGTTTTAAATTTGATATTTTTGAATACTTTTGCTCATACTAAAAAAATCATTAAGTAAATCCAGAAAACTCGACTTTCGCATTTCTAGAAAAAAACCTCTATTGTTAACTTAGTTTGGTGAGTACTTAAGCTTAGACCGCACTAAGCGGAACTGCGCGACACGACGATTTTAATCTATAATGCCATGCCGTGAAGTGCAGCTTCATTCGAATTCCATTAAATAATATTTGTCCGCGTCGTGTTGCTGCAGGCCCACTAAGCACAAAATCGTAAAAAACGTTAAATAAATGTTGAAAGAAAAAAATGTTTTTTTTAACAAAAATTTGTGTTAAAATTAAGTCAACTTTTGACATTAAAAAAAACATGTAGAAAATCCTAACGAAAATTTCATGTAAAAGCATTATCAAAAATATATTTCTTAATAACGTTAACAAACCAGCATTAAAAAAACGATAATTTCACTAACATTAAAAATAATACCATCAATATATGGTTATTTTTATAATGCTTTTCCTAGAACTCACTTCTAACGTTGAATTTAAAATATATGAAGCTAATAAATGTTTTGTTTTTTAAATATTAAAAAAATATATACTATAGAGGGTGCTGCCATAGTCCCACACCAGAACGGGCCATTAGGCCAGTCATTTAAGACATCCCACATCGCAAACGGGACTGTATCTACGATTGTTTTATATATTGTTAGGACCCATGAGACTAGGTTATGCCCAATTTTGCAACCATCAAAAACTTGTGCTACTACCTCAAAATGTTGGTACTTATTTCAGTTTTTTTGAACTCCGACTGATCCGGAATGGATGAGGCCCGGCCCTTCTAAGAGGGCCAAGTAAAGTATGGTTTTTGTATTATTATATTTTATACTTTATACATATTATATTTATGGATACCCTTCAAACTTCGATATTTTACTATATGTTGGTTTTTAGGGAAAATACGACGCCTAGCGGCCTCATTCTTACATCAAATTAAAGCTGAATAAATTCTCTACAACTTTATTTCTCATGACTTTTCTCTTAAGCAAATGTTTAGCCAATACGTGCTTTGGAATGTAAGCGTATTCATAAATTTTTAGTTTTTCAAAAAAATTGCCGATATTTGATTGGTTGTATTTCAATAACGAATTGGCCTAGAAGATTCGGGCTGGGCTTAAATTGTAGGAAATTTAGTTGACTTTATAAAAGTATAATTAAATTCGAAAAATGCTGTCTTAACATAATTTTTTCAAAAAAACTGAAATAAGTACCAAACTTTTGAGATTTTTTGAGTATAACCGGAGTAGCACAGGGTTTTGAGGGTTGGGCATAACTTAGTCTCATGGGTCCTAACAATATATAAAAAAATCGTCGATACAGTCCCATTTGCGATGTTTGCCTTTTTAAGCGTCTTAGATGACTGGCCTACATCGCCATTTTTAGTAGTTGCGTTTGGCTGCGAGTTGATACGAGTCGATAACAGATACGCTTTGTGTAATTTTGGTTAAAATATTTGCCTTTTGTAGAGACAAACATGGCAAATTAAAAGCAGAATTATTAATCTTGAGAGTGAATACATATTTGGATCGGAATATTACTCCAGTTGTGTGGGAAATATGGTATGGTTAAAGAACAACAAATGTGTATGCAGTGATCTGAATGAAGCACCACAAAGGTGAGAAAGTAAACAAAAGAAAATAAATGGTTTTGTATGAACTATTGCATACCTAACGTTATAGGTAATGAGACAGGGAATGCGACAATTCACCGCGGACGATTAGCCGCCAGATCTTAAGCCGCGTGCATATTTGTATACAACACCCAAGATCGCCAGTCGGCTATCGCCCGAACATCTCTGGTAAATAGCAGACGATATGGCAAATCGCTTGGGTAACACAACACCCGTGATCACAAAAATGTTCGTTAAAAATCAGTCTGGATTTCAGAACCACAATCTTTCTTAAGAAAAAATTCGAAAATTTCTAACATACATATATTTTTTTAAAACATACTCTCCTGACCTCTTTCCCGGGATCCTAGAGAATGTGAAACCTAACCGTTGTCAATCGATCGCCAACGTAACCGAACCGTGTCAATGTAGAATAGGGCTTTATTGACACGGTTACGGCAGCGTTCGGGCTACAACCGAATCGCAATCATGGACGTCGTTTACAAATATGCAAGCCGCGTATTCATTTGAGGCAGAATTCGTAAGCCTCGCAGTGGGACCTTCATTTGGTGCTTCGTTTGCATTCATGTTAAATTGAATAGGCGCCTTGAAATCGTTTGCCTTGTATTCACTCGAGCATGAATTGTTTGGCCTCGTAGCGAGGCACTTGTAACAAAATTATTGTTTACATAGAATTTTAAATTTTATTTTCAGAAGCTACGGATCCGAATATCCTTTACTGAGCGTCAAGTTCAAGAAAACCTTAACAGACTGTTGCTGCCCTGCGTTTCCAAAATAGAAGAATTTTATTTACGTTATTTATGTTACCTTATCTTTAGAGATATTTGGAAAAAATATATTTTTTCATTGTTAAAAAAACATTTATTTTTCAATGTTAGAAAAACATTCCTTTTCCACTGTTAAAAAATCAATATTTTTTTAACGTTCGAAAAACACTTTAAAAAAACGTTATAAAAACATAAGATTACTTTTCTAACGTCACAAAACGGGTTATTAAGCTTCTTTTTCACTATAAATATGACAATGACAACCAACCTAACGTTATTTTTTTAAATTAAACATTATTTTGACATTATTAAAATGTTTTTGTGTTTAGTGGGGGGCAGTTCCGCTTAGTGCGGTCTAAGCTTTATTCCAACTTGCTGATACAAAGATGTCAAAAGAAGTAATAATTAGCTACCTTGTAGATTAAGAATCTATTCCACTATGTTAAGCCGGTAGTAGCTTTTTGACGCCGGTTTAGCTATTTGTGTGTTCCTATTACCGGTTTCCAAAAATGTTTCTCAAAGTTCGTAAATATGCCTCTATATGTCTATTGCCGGTTTCCAATGTGAGCGGAAAAAAATCACAAATTCCAGAATGAAATCCACCAAATAATCGAATTTTAAGACAGACAGATACACAAATTAATCGAGATATAAACTCTGATAATATGATTTTCGTGTAAACGCAGCTTAATACTGTAAAATATTTTTAAAATTTGTGCGTGTGTGTTTATACAAAAATCATATTTTACAAGTTACTCAAGATTATATACTTTTCAACGCTTTGCACTTTAGAAAATCTTGCTTAGAATGTTTTTTTAGACTAAACTTTTTATAAAAACCTTCGGGAATTAAATTAACAGGGGCAGATCTAAGCCCGGTCTACCGGGACGGATTTTATAACAAAATGAACTTTAAAAAAATTAAAAAGGATTTTGTCCTTCAAAAATAAAGCAAATAGACAAAAAATTATACTCATTAAACTTAAAATTTAGTAAACATTTTATTTATAAAAATACATAACTTTTTAAAAATAAATTTCCACATTCTGTATTTAATTTTATAATTAAAAAATGTTTACTAAAACTGAATGAGTTATAACTTTTTTATATAGTAAAAGCCTTTTCGCACACCCTGTAGCAAGTCTAGCAACTGTAATAAAAAAAATATGTACTACAAAAAAATAAAGTAAATTTGTTTAAAATCTAAAAATAAAATTATTAAATGTTATTATGTAATTGACAGGCAGAGCAACTTTGTTCATTGCCTCGGTCCCCCACCCCTGAATCCGATCCTGTAAATTGGTTTAATGCTTTAACAGTTTTTTGTATGTCCATTATTATTAATTAATCTACAGGCTGTTTATAAAAAAGTAAATAGATGTATGTTAACAACTTAAATTCTCGTTAATCCTGGAATTCGTTAATTCAATTAAATTTTTTAGCCGACTGAAAAACAAGCAGTTTCGGTACAATTTTTTATAAGGATAGCGTCATTTTACTACGGATTAATATTAACGCATTGGACTTGAACTGTATGTTGACATATTTGAATATATTATACCAGGGCTATCAAAATGGACGGGCCACGATCCTCCATTTTGTTGACGTCACATCCGGGGCTGATTTTTTTTTTGATGGTCACGTTACGACACAGCTGATTGTCTTTAAAATATTGAAGTTGGAATGACGGTTCATGAATATTTGATTTTTTTTAAAATAAAGCCGTTTTTGAGATTGTTTTTACTTTATTCTGGCAGAACAATTTTTTTTAAATGTACAGTAATCCCTCATTTTTCATAGCCGCTTCATTAGCTCACACAAAAATTAAGTTTAAAGCAGAAGGAATGCTAAATCTTGAAGATTTTAACCTTTTAATCATGTTGCTTCCTAACAAACCTTTGGTGGAATATCGGGATGGTGTCTGAGAATATTTCACTGAAATTTTGCGGAAATCTGTAGTGCCATTTTGAAAATATCATGAAAAAACGTCTGACCTCCCATAAGACCCAATGTAAAATTCAGCCCCGGGAGAACAGCTGATTTTTTCAGGGTCGTGGCCTCTATTTTGAATATCCAAATATGTCAACATACAGGGACTCTAGACTTGACCAAGTTAAAGTGGCAAACTCAAAATGGCCGCAGCCCAGCAAACGTTTCAGTTTGACATTTCATTCTCTGGTTTAGAAATGTCAAGTGCTTGTCAACCGCTCTTTTTGTTTATTTTTGTTGCACGGACAAGTACGTCTTAAATATATCAATACTGGGAAAGGGCCTCAAAAAATGAGTGCTACAAGCGTGCCGACATGTTGGATTTCAAATGAACCCAAACCAGGGCTATCAAAACGGACGGGCCACGATCCTCCACTTTATTGACGTCACATCCGGGGCTGATTTTTTTTTGATGGTTGTGTCACGAAACAGCTGATTGTCTTTAAAATATTGAAGTTGGAATGACGGTTCACAAATATTTGATTTTTTTTAAATAAAGCCGGTTTTAAGATTGTTTTTACTATATTCTTGATGAACAATTTTTTTTAAATGTATAGTAATCCTTAATTTTTTAGAGTCGCTTCATTAGCTCACACTAAAATTAAATTTAAAACCGAAGCAAATGTGACAAACACAGATGACAAAGTCAAATACATGTCAAATATAACAGTTGGCATGCGGTACATGGCGGGTAATTTGAATTCAAAATAAGGAATGCTAAATTTTAAAGATTTTAACCTTTTAATCATCTTGCATCCTTACAAAAGTTTGGTGGAATATGGGGATGGTGTCTGAGAATATTTCACTGAAATTTCGCCGAAATCTGTAGTGCCATTTTGAAAATATCATAAAAAAACGTCTAACCTCCCATAAGACCCGATGTAAAAATCAGCCCCCGGAGAACAGCTGATTTTTTCAGGGTCGTGGCCTCTATTTTTGTGTTGGCCTTGCCCAAACGTATGGTTACGATAAATTCAGGCTACTGATAATGGGTGCTGCGCTCTCAGCGCCATCTCTTTTCTAGACTTAAAAACACGCATTATCAGTTACCTTACAATAAATACCTTTTAATTTGTTTTAAAAAATACCAAGTAAGCGGCTACGTCAACTTAAGATAATGGTTTTGTCTTTTAAAAGTTTCAAAATCCCAAGAATTTTCTTAAATTTAAATTATAATAAAATTTAACCCCAATTTTGACAACGTCAAATCATCGCATCGACAAATTGTCAACATCATTTGAAAGCAGTTCCTGTCAAATTTTATTAAAACCGTCTACTTTTTAATCCAAGCCATACGTTTGAGTTTATTTGAATCCAATATAGCGGAACGCTTGTAGCAGTCATTTTCCATTAATGGTTTTATCCAGGTCTAGAGGTTAATAGGTTTAGGACTGAGCGTATTCAAAAGACAATTGAATTTTGTTGACGTTTCGACTATATTTTTAGTCTTCTTCAGAGCTAATCCTTAGTCTTGACGCTTGATAAAACAGGTCAAGACTAAGGATTAGCTCTGAAGAAGACTAAAAATATAGTCGAAACGTCAGCAAAATTCAATTGTCTTTTGAATACGCTCAGTCCTAAACCTATTAACCTCTAGACCTGGATCTAACCTTAAGGACGATAATTAACTCTCATCATTAATGGTTTTAATACGCTTTAGCAGTACTAATATATTTAAGACGTACGTGTACACGGATAATAGAACATTGGCGGATTGGATTTGACCAAAGTAAAAGCGGCAAATCAAAAATGGCCGCTGTTTTTGTTCATTTGGTTTTTTTTTTTAAGTTTTTTAAATTAAATTTGTGATGAAATCTAACTGTTAAAAACTGCTCAGGTTCTTAAAACATAATTTTTTCCATTAGAGTAGAAAAAGTCCGAGAATGTATTTCCTTTTCAACAAAAACACAACAAAAATAACAGCAACTGACAGTCTTCGCCATTTTGACGAGGCCATGATCAAATCAAAGTATAAGTTGGTTTGGTTAGGCTGCCTACCAGTGCCCAACTATTTTTACCACGTTTTCAATGATAATGTCAAACGCATGGTGTATGCACTCTTTCTAATTTGGTTGGTTGTGAAATCGATTCTCTAGCTGTTCTAATATATCTGTTAACTTGTCTTTGAAATTAAATTTACGATAAAATCTAACTGTTCAAACCTGTTCAGGATTTTAAACGATACTTTTTTCATTAGAATAAGGAATGTCCGATAATTCCTTTTCTTTTCAACAAAGATAACTGACAGTCTCTGCCATTTTGACAAAGCCGCGATAAAATCAAAGTATAGTAAGTTTGGTTAGGCTGCCTAACGAGATGCCTACAAGTGCCAAATTTACAGATTTTTCAATGTCAAGATAAACCGGCGCTGGCATCAACAATCCCATAGCTGATTAATTGTGGGTGAAGTCTGATAATAATCAGAATGCTGAAATAAAAGAGGTCATATTTGTTTTCAAATTAACCAACTCACCCACGATTGGCAAGATCTAAGAATTTGAAACTGATTTAAATAAACAACTTAAAAATGATGTTAACGTTTGAAGCAATCAGTGAGTCACTGTTTGTATGTAGGGCGGATTGAAGTTAAGCAGAAAACATTCGTGAATGAATGCTAATTAATTACTTCTAGTCGAGTGATTGTTCAATATAATATGTAAAGTTTTACCATAAAAACGACAAAACGTATTGAAACAGCCTAATAATACCAGAGACGATACACTCATGTTGTCGCCCTCGGCACTTCTGAGTTTTTTTTTACATAAAAACTGTAAACCTTACTTAGTTTGGCTTGGACCTCGAACCTCAAGTAATTGAAACAAAAACAAATACAAATTAAAAAAAAAACTTATATTGAGCCTGGAAAGACTGGTACCGCAGTTTTAGCTAAACTGCACAAGAATAAAACCTCTTAATATCAAATGTTTTATTCCCATGACTGGTTCAATATGATTGGTGCCGGTCGGCTGAGCTTAAGTTGGTTTTTGCTCAACATGTGATGTTGAGCGCTGGTTATTTTAAAAATAGCTTGCGCATTTTGTGACGGTGCGTACATTTTTTACAGAATTTTCAAGATTTTGTTGTGGCTTTTTGTTTTATTCATAATTAAACGCGTTGTCCTTAAAGTTAGCGTTTTACTGTGTAAAATTTTGTTTGAATTTGACTGGTGGTTTGGGGCAAAACGGGGTTTTTTCATGGGGGCAAAACGGGGTACCTTGTTATACCTAGTAAGTTACACCCCATTTTGCCCCAAAAATTTAAAAAAAATTTTTTTTTGGTACCATCAATGAAAGTTATATTTTATGTTGTCTGCAAAAAATTGGCACAAAATTCGTGTAGGAGAGTCGACAGCGATGACTAGATCACTGTAATTCTTAATAGATTTTGTAAGTACTAAATTTAATTATTATAAATATGTTTTTTATTACTTTTTATTTTTTACATAAATATTTTAATCTTGCTTAGTATTTTAATAAATAAAACTAAAGTACCTCTTTCCCCAACTCCTTATTTTTAAAGCAAGATTTGAAAAAAGGCGTTTGCCACTACAGATTCGATTTCGTCTATATATAAGAGTTGGTATAATTCTAAAAAGATATTTTCTCCTTTTCGGTGCTCTGATCTTTCAGATATTTCACCAAATAAAGACAACTTATGTTCACTGGCATTAATATCTTTATGGTATATTTTAACAAATTCTCGGCATTTCTGTTTCCGTATGCAGTATAATGACAGATTTTTATCAAATAAATACCTTTTTAGTAAAATATTAAATCGATACCGATTTAAGAACAAACAAATAAAATTCGGCCCATTCTTTAAATGCATGGGTTACTAAAGGCCCCTCTTACCGGAGGGCCCTGGGCACTGGCCCCGCCTGCCCCTGCATAAAAACGGCAATGGATACACGGTATATCAGCGCGCATCCATATCACCGTGGTATCAATATATATCGGGTGGGCCAAAAAAAACCGGACAATTTTTTTTTATTATAACTGTTGAACTATACAATCGATTAAAATGAGACAAACTGCACTTGACAGAGAATTAATCAGAATTTTGACTGAATGTATTTTTTTGTCTACCATCTCAAAATCCAAGATGGCGGACGAAATTAAAATGTACCCTTCAAAGATGCTCGTTTATTCTCGTGCTGCGAACATGTCTTGATTATTATTTTAAATTAGTAAAAAAGCTGCGCCACGCACAACAAGGTAAGAATTATCAAAATCGGTTTAGTGGTTCTAAAAAAAATATTTTTGTTTCAACCATTGTTTTGCATATTATACGATTGCCTTGCCAATCATGGCTGCATTTATTTTCTTATAAATTCATTACTACTGAACCGATTTTAATGAAATAAAAAACATCCTGGTAAGAATTGATTGGTTTTTAAAGATCATGATCAAAGTTTATCGCCATCTTAAAATTTAAGATGGCGGACAGAATCATACTTAATTCTTTAAAATGGCGTGTTTCTTCTTAGTTTGCGCAAATGTTTTAGTTTTTTTTTAATTTATAGAAAAGCACTACTTTTCCCCCACACAGCGAGGTGCAAATTAGTAAAATCGGTGTGGTGGTTCTCAAAAAAATCTATTTTTGTTTTAGCCATTGTTTTACAGATTATACGATTGCATTGCCAATCCTGTCTGCATTCATTTCCTTATAAATTCGTTACTACTAAACCAATTTAAGTCAAATAAAAAAATCATGTTGAGAATTGATTGCTCTTTAAAGATTATAATTGAAATTTGCCGCCATTTTAGAATTTAAGATGTTGGACAGAATCATTCTTGATTCTTCCAAATGGCGTGCTTATTCTTATTTTCCGAAAATGTTATATTTTTTTTTTTTAATTTACACACTCACACACCGAACCAAACAACACACACACACACCCGCACACAGACAGACGGACATCATCACAAAATTTTTTTTTATCGAAAATAATACCTTCTCTAGCCATTGCTACACGGGCTAGGAAGGTAAAAAAACATAATGAAAGCACTTTCTTTTTGATCCTTTCATTATTGTTAATATTAAAGAAAACCAAATCAGATAGTACATTTATGTTTGTTCTTTTTTTAAATTTTCTTATGTAACGACTCCTATTGCAATACGGAACACAACATTCAATGTGCAATCTCAAACTCCAATAAGAGGTAATAAATAAACTAAACATCATTTTCGATCAATTAATTAATCATTTTGCTGTTGCTAACACTACCATTATTATTAGCACAATACCATAAAATCCATAAGCGCACCCAGGGGGAGGGGGTTTGGGGCCCGGGCCTCCCCAAGCATATATATTTTTAGATATTTTTGACTAAATAAAATAATAAAATAGCATAAAATACCTATACATATTATTCCAATACCCACGGTAATAGGGTGTTTGACAGTAGTAAAAAATAAATATATATTTATTTTTAGATATCTCTTTAGGTCTTGGGAACGCTAAAAACAAACTTTCAAAACAGGCGGTCTATCAATCAGCTGCGAGTGACGTCACAAAACAGTAAACGCCTCGAAATACCCTATTTTCTGTGTTATTTTCTTATGGATGGTAATGTTTGCTTTGGTTTAAAGTGCGAAATATCGTCCTAAATTAGATTTTATTTTGTGTTTTGCTTATAAAAAACATTTTCAATGGAAAACGGATTCTCCAAAGCCGATAGCTCTAACTTGCCAATGCTGAATTCCTTTATGGTGGCAGGCCTCTTTGCCAACAACAGTGATTTTTGTTCTGCGGAATTTAGATACGTTAAAATGTTGATGTAATTATTCGATGAGTTGGTTTGTATATAACTGAAAGTTTTTTTAATATTCTTCGCCTACTTTTACTCATTTAGATTTTGAGGTTGGGTTATATGTTTTGCTTTTTTGTTTAATATGCCACTAACAATAGATTCAATTAAATACCCAATCATTATTATTTTAAGCGTTAAGAAACAATCAAAAATTGCAGGACAGGTAGGCAAAAAGTATACAACGACCAGCAATACTTGAAGTACTGCATAGGTTACACTGCATAGTCCTGCGTAGGTACTGCCTAGTCCTGCCTATGCACTGCCTAGTCTTGCATATGCACTGCTCAGTCCTACATTTAGCCTGCATGTGCACTGCCTAGTCCTGCATTTAGAGGTACTCCCTAGTCCTGCCTAATAACTGCCTAGCACCACCTAAAAATTTGTACACCTTTCTGCCTATTATAGTTGTTCACCCCCTGTAATAAACATAACCTCAAAAATTTTATCGTCATTCACGAAATAGTGATATATATTATAGACAACGTGAGAAAAATTAATAGAAACAATTTAGTTAGACTCACATCAAAGTGATCTTCACAAATGTAAAGTAAAAATGTATTAGATAAGGTCCTTGGGTCTCTTCGAGCAAGTTCTAGCTACCTTTTCCGTTCTTTTATTGATGTAGGCACATGAATAAATAGTTTTTCAGGTGTTTTTATGCTAGTATTCGAACACTGATAGTATTCGAACACTGAGGCACTACACACCACTTATAGGACATTTTTTTACATAAAAAACAGTAAAAACACAGACAAAAAACAAATAAACACTTGAATGCCGTGTATCTGTCCGCGAGTTTACTGCGCTGTGACGTCATTGCAACGACATGCTAGAAATGAGCGTTTTAGCGGCAAATTCAAATCGGAAATTAGAAAACTTGATTTTAAATGTAGTCATGATAAAATATACTATTTTAATAATTTTGCGTAGCAAATTAGGGATCTATGTATCATTCTAAACTCTTTTCTAAAAATTGTCAAATACCCTATTGCCAATGCATGATGCAAACGTAAATCCTCGCAGCCATGCACAAAAAATTTCCTGATTTGTTGCTTTCAAAAATCCAATACCCACGGTACATTACGATGCACGATGCAAACATATTTGAAATAGCATCAATGGAAATAAGTCTATCCTTTTTGCGGTCCTTAAGATAAAATGTCCTGATTGTTTATCCTTTTACACATACATATTATTTTATTCGTGTATTCGTCACGTCTAATCACCGGCTCACAGTTGACAAAAACTATATCTATGTAAATTTGGTATCATGCATTTTTCGTATCTTGATTTCTAAAGGTTTGCATCAAACGCCAGTCATTGTGTAAAACGGGTAAAAGGAAGTATTGGAATATTACGTATATCATCAAATAAGGCATCGTGGTGTCCAGAGCTGTCACAAGTACATTATGAAAGTACTTCAAGTACAAGTACCTTTTCTTTTCAAATGTACTTCAAGTACCAAGTACATTCTAAAAGTACTTGATTTTTTATTTTTACAATAGAAGTACTTCAAGTACTTTAAATATGTGAAAAAATAAGGAAAATGCCAAAAATATGAAAAAAAAATCAAAAATGTAAAAAAATGTCAAAAAAGTTAAAAATGTTAAATAAAAATATAATAAATGTCAATACAAAAAACTCTTGTAAAACCGAGATGTACATACCCTACCTTGCCTTATTTCTTCTTTGGTGGAGCACTTGGGGCACTGTTCTTACCGTCAATAATAATTTCTAAATCACTCATAGAAAGTACTATTTTTACTTAAATAAGCATAATAAACAGAGGTGTGTCTTGTCAGACTAAATTTAGGGTTCTTTAAACCAACCTCTATCAAACGTAGAAATTACGTCTGCTGCAAGGCGAGTAGGTAGATCCCTAAAAATCGAGCTGCAAGTGCAATATACCTACACTACCGTTCTACCGACACCCCTCAATAGATGGCATGACTGCTATAATAGTTTCTCACACTGAATTCGAATTTTATGTTCCACGAAATAATGAGGGTGCGTGCAAATAATTAAGCCTATATGCATTATTTTTTGGATAAGTTTGTACGATTTTTTTAGCGATTAATTAATTATTTATTCAAGGTTGCTAAAATACCGGACTTCCCTGCCAAGTTAAGAAAAATACCGGACAGTTGGCAACCCTGAGGTTACCACTTGTCATATCTCACCTATATCTACATTGTACTTCAAGAATATTTTATTGTACTTTTAAGGTACTTGAAGTACTTCGAATGTACTTGAAGTACTTTAAATGTACTTGAAGTACTTATAATGTACTTGAAGTACTGTACTTGACAAAATCAAGTACATTGTTAAAAGTACTTCAAGTACCAAGTACAATTACCTGATTGTAGATGTACTTCAAGTACAGTACTTAAAGTACTGGTAAGAACTTGAAGTACAATTTTAAGTACTGTACTTGAAGTACCTGACAGCTCTGATGGTGTCTCGGGCCCTCCAAGACATATTCCTGGGTGCGCCACTGTAAAATCTAATAACGAAATAAATTGTTTTCAGATACCTACCGTGCATCTGGTAAGTATCTTCATAATATGAAAGTAAAATTGCCGCAATTTTATGTTGTACTCTAAGTCTACAGGGTTTTTACTAGGTTTTGAAACACCATGTTTTAAGAAAATAGAATAAAAAAAATTTTAAATAAAAAAAACACCCAACTGCTAAATTTACTTGTAACTACTAGTTGCAGTTGAGTACAAAATTGATAGGTATAGGTACCTATAATGTACGACATGCTTCAACTTTTAGTTTTGATGCCCAAAGCGCACTTACGAAATTATACAGTTTTGTATTTTCGTGAACCAGGTTATTCGGTATTTAGCAGTTGGGTGTTTTTTTTATTTAAAAACTTTTTTATTTATAACTTTTAGGTTTAATTCTTATTCAGCCTTATAAAAAGCACTATGGCATTTACAATCTATTTAGCTTTACGCAAAAAGTACGTGTAGATTTTCTACGGACGCGAACAGTTTGACCTTCCATTGAGTGATGGTGGGGGAGGAGAGAGGGGGAAACTAGTAAAATGATGTTGGAAAAAAATCTTCAAGCGTCTGCAGAAAGAACTTTTAAAAGCGCTTTATATTTGTGAAATTTATAGCCATAACTATTATTAATAAGGATGGCGGGGAGGAGAGAGGGGGAGGCAAGGGGGAGGGGGCTAGTAAAATGGTGTTGGAAAAAAACCTGGAATCGTATTCAGAATTGGAATTTTTGAAATCGCTCTATATTTGATAAAATTATGCGAATATGGTTTTTGAATAGGTGGGGGGAATCACAGGAGGGGATATGGGTGGGAGCAGGGAGGACTACAAAGTAACTACAGCAAATAAGAGGACATTTGCAATGGGTAATCAAAGGAATTTCAATAAAATCGCCTCAAATTTAGATAATTTTTATGCTTTAAAGCCTACATCATGTGACAAAATGGCGTCTGAAGACCGCCATGTTGATTACTGTTTAAAAAAAATATAGCCTATAGCACCTTCCGGATCAGTAGCAATTCAACGACAGCTTTTTTGTCAAAATCGGTTCAGCCTTTTAGCCTCTAGCGTCACACAAACATATTTACTTACATACATATAACAATCGAAAAACATTACCCTTCCTTTGGCCGTGCTGCGGTTAGGTAAAAATACATATATTGTTCCCTTAGTGCAACAACTAGATAAATTGAAATTGATACTATTAAAAAAATCTCAATATGTCTTTTTATAAAATGTGCATTTTTGGATTTATCTATTTCTTGTCACGTTTTAGGTCTTTAAACAAGTTGGCTTGCTTGTGCAAGATATCTACAAGGTAACAAAAATTGTCTTAAATCAAAGCAAATTACTTTGAAGTAAAATAATTTGTGCTTTCCTATTCACCAAGAGAATACTTTCTTGATATAGCACAAAACATGTCTTGCCTCTTTATTTTAATGTAAAACAGAAATTGTTTTACTATAAATTGGAACTGAATTAATCTAAGGCACCGTTATCTCTGGAAGCAAAATATTACTTATATGAAGACAAAATTTGCTTTGTTACAAAATGGAGTATACTAAAACAAAACAATTAAAGAAGAAAAATAAAGTTTCATTTCAAGAATAAATGCTGCGTTAAACTAAAAAGAAATATTTTAATTCAAAACAAATTGTTTTAAGGTAATTTATTTATTTTTTATTTATTAAGAAAAGTACGTGTTTCCATTGTAGACAAATTTTTTATCGTCCAGAGTTGCACTAAAAAGAGAAAAGACTAAAAATAGGGCAGCTTTAACTGAATAACTCAAAATGCATAAATTTCGAGTTATCTAGTTGTGGCACTAAGGGGCCGATATGTGAATAGGCTTTATAGAACATCCTCTGTATTTAGAAACATGCAGCAGATATTAAAAAAAATTATATTTACTAATTTTTGTCCGGGAATAATACAATATTATTATCCAAGGGATAAGTGGTACTTTTTATCTCGAGGCGAAAAGTTTGTAGCCCGATCGATCGAAGGGCTGATTAATCGAGGCAGACCCAAACTGGCTGGGTCGATTACTGGGCGAGGTCCCCGGCCCAATGGGACCCCGAAGAGGCTTCAAAAAAAGACACTTCGGGACCTTCAAAAAGTGAAATTGTATTTGGGGACTCGAAGAAACCCCAAAAAAAAGGGGGTTGGTTGATTATGTGGTGCTTCTTCAGAACGACAAATCCGCTAATATCTTAAAAATCACTGGATTGCTTGAATTTTTGTGTTTGGATTTGTTCAAATAAGACGGTCGTGAAAAGAAATCAAATTTCTCAATTTTACAAAATAAGGTAAGAAAAGTAAACCAAAGTAAAAAAAAGTGGTTTTGTATGAAATATCGCATACCTACGTTATAGGTAATCAGACAGGAAATGCGACAATTCGCCGCGGTCAATTAGCCGCCGGACCTTAAGCCGTGTATTCATTGGAGGCAGGTCTCAAGCCTCGCAGCGAGACCACACGAATGCCTCGTTTGCATTTATGTTCAAGTGAATACGCGCCTTGAGACAAACAATATTCAACTGACTGCTTGTTTGATCGGTTCTGTTATTCATTTAAAGCAGAATTGTCATGCCTCGCTGCGAGGCCGAACGCGCATAGGTATATGTACCTGCTTTAAGGGCGTACAGTAACACGCAAGGTCCCGCGGCACGCGCCTGATCCGATCAGAGTGGGAACTTCAAACAAGCAGTCAGTTGAATATTGATTGCCTCCAGGCGCGTATTCACTTGACCATAAATGCGAACGAAGCATTCGTTTGGCCTTGCAGCGAGGCACTTTCTACAAAATTATTGTTTACGTAGAATTTTAAATTTATATTTTAGAAGCTACGGATCCCTATTTCCTTTACTGAGTGTCGAGTTCACGAAAACCTCACGGACTCTTACTGCTCTGCGTTCCCAAAATAGAAGAATTTTATTTACGTTATTTAAGTTACCTTATCTTTAAAGATATTTGAAAAAAAAAATTTTTGTTAAAAAAACAAATATTTTTCGATGTTAGAAACACATTTCTCTTTCACTGTTAAAAAATCAGTATTTTTTTAACGTTCGAAAAAAAAATTTTTTTTCAAAAAATCCGTTTTTTGATGTTGGGAAAACATTTTATCTTCAATGTTAGAAAAACATTTTATTTTCAATGTTAGAAAAACATAAAATTATTTTTTTAACGTCAGAAAAACGGGTTAAGTTTATTTTTACTATGAATATGACGTAAGAACTATCATCCAACCTAACGTTATGTTTTATTTTGACGTTATTAAAATGTTTTTGTGTTTAATGGGTATAACGTTATGTCACAATGTAATGTAAATTTAAAATATTTTTGATACCAGACAAATTATTTCAAGAGCTACCAATGCGGGGTAATCCGCAGATTTAATTTTGTGCCAGTTATTGAAAATTATATTTTATAAAAACTGGTGGTTATGTGATGCTTGGCAACAGTGTTCATCAACTAACCAAAAGTCATCAATGTTCTGTGAAGTGCGTAAAAAAAATACGAAGTACACACTTTCAGTTTTTTCCTAGTTTTTTTCGGAACTTTTTAATTGATTTTGCCTACAAGAACAACTAAGGGGTCATCAAATGATGTCTTTTTTTCGTCGAAAAGTGGTCATTTGGATGACCAGCAGGTCATCTACCAAAAAATGTTGTCTTTAAGGCGTCAGTTATTTGACGTCTTTTCGTTGTGTAGTTTTTGACGTCTGAAAAATGTCATATATTGATCACTACCCACACTGCACACTTTGTCCCAGGGACATACACTCATACTTACATAGATGGTGCCCCAGTCAGTACCTGACCGGATTTATACGTATGTAAAATAAATTAAATATTAAACCAAGACAAACTTCGAGGTTTCTTTCCCTTCAAGGTGGAGAGTGTAAGTCTAGGTTTAGGTCTATTTTGATCTGTACCTTAGAACACCGCTGTACCTGTTCCAGTACTTCCAGGTCTAAGTCACGGAAGAGTCACCTTCTGTGTCTAAGTTTCCTTCAGTGTTCTCAACTGCAGGGAATATTTGATATATTCAGACGAGTTTAAAGAAAGTCATAAATAGGTTTGTGTCTGTGTGTGTGTCTGATGTTCTGATTTGGTCCCAAATACGTCATATTGCTGACGTCTTTAAAACGTCTAAAATGACGTCAATTTGGGTGTGTCTTTTGAACGTTATTTTAAGGTCATTTACACGTCAGGTCAGAGACGTCAATGGTCATTAAAAATTACCTGTTTTTGAAGTTTAAAAAACGTGAACTTGCTACCTGGGCAGAAAAATAAAAAATAAAGGATAAAAAATTCTTCGATTAAACGAACTTCCTGTGAAGTTCTAGCGGAATTACATTAGGTTCCCCGTCCGTAGATATCACACACTTGTTAGTTATGTTTAGTTGTACTCAGTGACCACAATTTTTAAAGATGAAAACTTTACTGGATGTTTGTACTATAATTGTGCCTAACTTCTCCATAACGCTACCCGCGCTTGTCAATCTTGTCATTCAATTTGAAAGATGGGAAAAAACAACAAAATGGGAAGGGATTTTTATTTCATATTTTTCATAACCTGCGCCTCCTAAAATTCTTTAGGGTGGGTTTGTGATATCTACGGACGGGGAACCTAATGTAATTCCGCTAGAACTTCACAGGAAGTTCGTTTAATCGAAGAATTACATTACGGTTTCCCCGTCCTATGATATCACACACTTGTTAGCTTTTTAAAGCATGTTGTATTTTTCCCAAAAAGCTGTCAATAAAAGCACATTTAATATCTTATTTTCATTTATTCTTTATTGACAGATACATAAATAAATAATATATCTTTATCAAGTAGCTTTATTTTATCAAAATCTAACCTATTTTCTGATATAAAAAATCTTAAGAAGTATTTATAATGCTTAAACAGTTATTTATTTTTTCTTGACTTGTAATAAAGCCTCTGAAAAGAGGTGAAGTTCTCTTATGGGCAAATTGTAGTGCTCTGCAAACATCTTTGAATTTTCTGACCACCCAGCCGCTTTCTTAATGGAATTTAGAGTGGCCCCATTTCTATGGGCGGCACTAACTGCTGCATGTCTAGTAGAGTATGCAGAAAAAATATTTGTATTGATTCCAGCTTCATTCAAAGTCCCTTTTATCCAACGGCTGATTGTAGTTGATGTTGCTGTCACATGAGGTGGACGAGTTGTTAGAAAAAGAAATTCTTGGGCCACAGATCTTATATCTTCAGTTCTTGATATATAGCACTCTAAAGCTGAAGCAGGGCAAATTCTTGGTCTTGTTGGCAAATAAGGAATTTGTAGGCAGGGGTTCTCTCTATTTTTACATGAGGTCTTAATGTGATCATCAATTAAAATTTGGATACCTTCCGGAGAAATAATTATTCTTTCAACTCTTATGCGTGAAAGGGTCTGCAACCTGTGAGCTGAAACAAGGGCCAGTAAAGTAACAGTCTTCTTTGTTAAGGCCATTAGAGATAAATTCTGATTTTCAGGCTTCGCTTCGAGGTGTTTAAAAACAGTTTCTGTGTCCCATATGTAGTTATATTTCCGGGAAGGAGGTTTTTGTCTAAAGATTCCTTTCATAAATCTCTTTATGATTGGGTTATTACCAATGTCATTATTTGAGATTAAGGATAAAGCAGATCTAGTCGTATTTAATGAGCCAAAACCTAGATTTCTCTTTTGATATTGGTATCTTAAAAAGTGAAGTACCTGCTTCTCAGTAGGGCAAAAAATCTGATAATTTCTTTCCTGGGCAAACAACCACCAATGTTTGTAAGTTGTATTATACTGGGCCAGTGTAGATTCAGATATGGAATCCATTATGATAGGAATGTTTTCATGTTCTATTCCTTTTTGCAAAAATGCTTGTAAGATAAAAGGCCTACCTCCAGGGTAAGGTTCCTTAGGTTTAGGTCTTCTTTCCTGCAAAGTGAAATAATAGGTTTATCATAAGTGTAGAAAACTAATGGTTTCCCCACTAAGAGCACTTTCCAAATTGGGTACCAGGGTTGTGAAGGCCAGCTAGGCACCACTACAATACCCTGAGCATGATCTAACTTAATTTTGTTTAGAACCCTTAGTATCATACTAAAGGGTGGAAAGGCATAAAAGAATTTGTCATTCCAAGGTATTGTAAAGGCATCTGTGTAAGAGGCTTCTGGGTCTGGTAGGTATGAGACAAAAATATTGCATTTTTTATTTAAATATGAAGCAAACAAGTCAATTTGGGGCACACCAAAATGTTTTGTAATTATATTAAAAATTTTAAATTTTAATTCATATTCTGTTTCAGTTGGTAAAATTCTTGAATGAAAATCTGCCACTGAGTTTTTGGCTGAAGGGATATAAGCTGCTCGTACCCAAAGATCTCTCCTCTCACACCATTGCCAAAATTCTTTTGCCAGATTAGAAAGCAAAGGATATTTAGTACTGCCCATCCTATTAATATAGGCAATGGCAGTAGAATTGTCTACTCTAAGAAGGATATCTTTGGAGTATACATTTTTTGCAAAGGTCATAAGAGCAAGAAAGGCACTCTTTAGTTCTAAAAAATTTATGTGTTTCTCTTGGTCTTCTGGTGGCCACCAGCCATGTGTTACTTGTGACCCACAGGAAGCTCCCCATCCAGAAAGAGATGAGTCTGAAAAGATTTCTAGATGGTAGGAGTCTGAGTGAATATTGTTAAATGAAAAGTCTATGACTTGTAGCCACCAATTTAAGTCAGGTTTTAAAAACTCTGGAACTTCAATTCTAGCCTCAAAGTTGTGCTTATGTTTTAACAAACAAAGGGTCTTATATCTTTCTAAGGCCTTTGTGTACAGCCATCCATACTTAATGGCTGGGCAAACAGAAACCAACATACCTATTATTTTAGCAAGAAACCGGATTGAACAAGTTTCTGTGTTAAGTAATTGGCTTAATAAATTTTTAATATTTAGTCTTTTGTTTATAGGTAGAGAAATAGTCATATTTTTACTATTGTAGAAAAAACCTAAGTAAATACATGTTTGTGATGGCTCTGATACTGTCTTTTTATAGTTTATAACAAAACCTAAAGACTCCAAAAATGATATAATATCCTGTGTTTGCTTTTTGCATAAGTTATAGTCAATATTTGTAATAAAAAAATCATCAAGATATAAAACACATCTGATGCCATCCCCTCTTAATTTTGATAATATTGGTTTCATAATTTTGGTAAAAAGAAAAGGTGCTGTAGACAGACCAAAAGGAAGTGAACAGAATTTGTATATAATATCTTGAAATTTAAAACAAAGAAATTTTCTGTAAAATTTGTGAATAGGGATTGTATAGTATGCATCCTTGAGATCAATTGTGCACATAAAAGCATTATGTTCAATTAATTTTAGGGCAGTGCGATAATCCTCTATCTTAAAATGAACCACTCTCATAAAAGAGTTTAACTTCTTTAAATTTAGGATGAACCTAGGCTTTTTGTCTGATTTTTTAATTAAGAAGAAAGGGGATAAAAAACAAGCTTCTGATTGATCAGCTATTTCTAAAACTTTTTGATGTAGCATGTCTTTTATACAGTCTAAAATTAAAGGGATATCTGAGCAATCTATCAGCTTATACCGTTCAGTATTTTGGCCTAAAGGTGGCATTTGAATAAACGATAACTTGTAGCCCCTGACCCACTCTAAAATATATTTATTTTGAGTTATCAATTTCCACTTATGCTTAAAAAATTTAAGTCTACCCCCAATCGCTGAAGGTTTACTTACTTCTATTTCCTCTCGGTCCTTCTTTGGTCCAGGCTTCTCCTGTTCCAATATGACCGGAAATGATTCTGAGGTTGGCCTCTTTGTCTCATGTTCCTCCCTCTCTGAGACGGCCCCCAGGAGTTTAAAGGTTGCCGGTATTTTTGCAATAGAGGTCTTTGATATCCTGCACCAGATGTACTTGCACCTTGATTAATGTCATTTGGTCTTATCTTGAAATCCTTAGTTGATTTTTGTAATTCGAGAACCTTTCTGTATTTGTCGTTAAAATCTTTCCCCATCAAAAAAACATCTATTTTATTACTCAGAGCAACTTCCCTCGCTTGTTTATTAATGTGCGGGTAGATTGCTGATCTGCGGTAAAGGGAAGCAACATGAAAGGTGTTTGTAAGAATCTGTCCCATCTTTCCAGAATGTTTTATTAAATCCTCCCTTTGTGGCATGTCTTTTTGGTCCAGAATGATTTTGCTTATCAACCCTAAGCTCGATGTAGCTGCTCCTACATATTCTTGTAAATTGGAAATCTTTTTATCCCAATATAATGCATCCTGCATCTTCTTGTCTTTCTTTCCCTCCTGGTTTAAAACAAAATATAGTTCATCATTAAGTTTGGGGGGTATCAAAAATTTGCAATTAGTTGGAGGAGGATATTCCTCTACCAATTTTCTCATTTCATCTTTTTGAAGACCTTCAGAAATCAGATTCTCCCAGATTTTTGCGATTTTGTCTGGAATGGTTATGTCTTTTTGCAAATTGGGTTTATCTAGCCCAAAATTTTGAAATATTTCAGAGTCTATTTCAACTTCAAGTATTGGTGACTCTGAGTTTCTTCGTTGTAATAAGTCTTGAGGACTTAATGACCTCTCTAAATTTTGTGATGAGTTCAAATCTGATGAACACCTAATATTAGATCGACTTCTACTCCTCTGTTGTTGAGGGGAGCGAGGCCTTTGATGAAAATCTCTTAAAGGAGAACGCCTCCTATAGGACTTTGGTGATGGACTGGTACTTGATAGTTGACTGTGCTCATCGCGAGCTTTTCTGTCAGGGCTACTAGGGCATCGCGCCCTGTGCCACTTTTTTCTGTCAGGAGAAACACTAGGGCATCGCGCCCTGAATCTCTGTTTTAGTGAACGCTCCTCGCGAGCTTTATGTTTTGGAGATTTCGGGCATCTCGCCCTAGTTAAGTCACTAATCTGCTTAGATTGTCTTTCTAGTAGGCTCTCTAATTTCCGTATTCGGTCGTCAACTGACCCCGACCGAGATCTTGAACGATCGTTAGGCATTGTCTGAAAAAGAAAAATCTGAAAAAATCTGTGGATTTAGGCTAATTTTTGCAAAAAACTTACCTGTAAAAATCGTGGAATGTGGTCACTTAACACAAAAAACAAAGAATGACAAGATTGACAAGCGCGGGTAGCGTTATGGAGAAGTTAGGCACAATTATAGTACAAACATCCAGTAAAGTTTTCATCTTTAAAAATTGTGGTCACTGAGTACAACTAAACATAACTAACAAGTGTGTGATATCATAGGACGGGGAAACCGTAATGTAATTGTGTTTGCAAAAGGTCAAAATTGGGCTTCTAAATATCACGTGACATCTGTCTGTCGCATTTATAAAGGATAAAGTTAGCTAAAGAAGGGCGTGAAAAAGTCCCTAATAACTTTGCTATATTTGACTTTACGAGAAAAAGCCATAGTACAACTTCTGTTTAAAGCTAAATTTTACTGCATACCGGGTATCCTATTTAAAGTCTTTTGAATTTTTTTACTAAAACACAACTTTATGCTTTAAAAGGTTTTTCAGTTGTTTGGGTTCAAACCACGTCACCGCATTGACTGGAAAACGGCAAAAGACCGAAGTTTTGAAATTCCCGCCAAAAATGTGGATTACATTACGCATACTCTTACGTTATTACACGTTTACATGTAGTTTTTAGCTTTTCCTGAAAAATTTAAATTTTCGGAGATGAGTTATTTGCAATATTGCACTTTTGGCCGACGATATACGGTGTTATAAAGAAAAACAGCTACCACATTCAATATTCTTGGTTTTAGGTTGGTTTCGTGTGATCTGACCCTAAGAACAATGTGGGTTTCTCAGATAAGATAGTACCTTGCTACACGGTATAATAGTTAATACTTTATTGCCAATTGAAGAAAAAATTTATGGCGGATCAATAAAAGGGCTGGAAAATTTTGTCGCCTTCCATATGGTATATCGCATCTTCAAAAAAAATCAAGAAGATTCACACTTTATGCACTAACTAAACAAAAAAGTAAAAGGATAAAACAACTCTACAACCACGCTTATTAAGTTACAACCAAGTATCTTTGAAATGCAAAATAACCACACTACTACTGCCCAACCAGCATTTTTTATTTGTGCAAGTTGTGAAAACCTAAATTTAACTAAACATAAACGTTGTCTTAATGGTATTTCGTAGTTGCTTTAACGCCTATTATCAAAATCGACGAGTCAACGATTTCTCAACGTTTAGCATAAATACATATTTTACCTTGAATTTTATGGGACAATTTTTAGTAGTGAAGACATCGACTGCAAAGCTTGGCTCCCAACTGATAACCGCGTGCCATTTGCTCGACTCCAACTTGGTCTCTATTCTTGTACTTGAACGATTTGACTATCCATATCACATGCTTTGACCAATAGAAAACTCTGAGTGGTCCCGTCTTGTGCGAAATGACTTGTCTGGACCAATGGCATAATCGCTAGCTCTTCAGAGTTAGTGGATTTTACTCGTTTGAAGTGAAATATTTGTGTGTTCTTCTGCCCCGTACCCACTGAAAGTTTCTGGGTCGGATAGAAGGAGAAGCTTGCGAAATGGGGGTCTTTTCACATAGAACGTGACGGCTTGCAGCTAATTTAAAGCTTGCTATTGGCCAAGCAAACCATCACATCGTTCAAGTATGAGACTAGCTAGCCTGAACGATAAATGGCTGCCGGTTTGAAGTTGTCGTGAACGTAACTCTTCCCATGCGTCCGAGCCATATTGTGTTGAAGTATTAATGATTTACAAATAGGACGTCAATGCATTTAAATTGTAGAAAATTTAAAAATATTTAGATTTTTTATTTTTTAGAAGCAAACCAGTTAATACACGCATAAATAAAAGATTCGCAAATATTTTTACAATCCACAATATTTTTATTTTATATTTTGTCTAAAATTACATAAAATTAAGAGCGCATCTAATTATATCTATAATCACAATATAAAATAAAAATATTATAATTTTGTTAATTTCTTGCTAAATTGATTGAGCTTTATATATTATTTAGCTAGAAATTTTGAACCAGCGCCAGCGCAGCGGTGAGCGGACTATAATAATTTATAATATAGAGGGCGCTTTGGCGTAATCGCCTACACAACGTTGACTCTACCCAAGTAGCAATAAGTCGTTGGCTAAACGTCGTTATCACCTGTTAACGTTGCTTTTCAGTCAAGCTCGACCCTGTTTTGTACCAAATTGATGGATGATTTTTTGATCCGGTAAACGTCCCGAGGGTTGTGTCATAATGACTATTATATATTACTTGCAAACTAATTTAGCAGAAATTAAAAAAAAAATTGTAATGCTTTTAAGAATTTATGCAACATTTTATATGATTCTTAAAAAAATTTATACCAACAAATTTCATGCACGCACCACAGTTTACAGTCAAATATTACCGATTTTAGCTATCCAAAATAGGTACGCATCCATTGTCCATTGTGACGTATTTTTACAAAAATATATTTTTGGTAAGCTGCCGTGAAATAGCGCCCTCTCTGCGCAGATCGATAATTTTTCGACCTAACACTGAGTATGCTTAGTCACGCCACAACGGCCAGAAAACGAGAAAATGTAGTACACATTTTAGACCTGAAAAACGTTTTGTAAACGTCGTTATCACAAGCAAAAATATTCCTCAAATATTGGCTTAAAATAAAAGGGCGCGAATAGTTGCGTAAAATACCTTTAGTAGAGCAAACGTTGACAAATCGTTGTTTTGTCGATGTGGGTCACACTCGGAAAACAGCCAAAATTTTTCAACCAACGTACCAACGATAACGTTCATTTCAACGATTACCTAATAAAAGAAATGCTACTTGGGTACAAGAGTTAAATAAAAGTTTACTGGTCTGGTAGTATATTTCTTATGAATGACGTGATCGCCACATACTTTAAGGTACTTTCAGAAACACAAGACCTATAACATATTTTATATTCTTCTTTTTCTTTTTTTTTTACAATCCTGCTGCTTCGTTTGCAGGATGTCTTCTTCATCCCATCTTCCACCTTTTGTGTTTTCAAATTTATATGCAGGTATTGCAGCATCCAAATGTGTCATATGGTTTATATGGGTAACATACGGACATACAGACAGATGTCTTGATGTAGAAAGACAATTTTATTTCAAAATATGGCGTAATATAATAATTATACTTATTACTTATTCATTATATCCACAGACAAATCTATTATCCGGGGAGTCATAAACGACACAGACCTAAGTTTATGAAGATTATAAAAAAATGAGGAAATGCTCCGACATGCTATGCTATTCAATAGTAGGGAGGCCGTGAAGATTTTGAGAAGTTATTTTCTTAGTCAGCAAACATCGATAAAACTGTTCCTTGATCAATTCTAAGCAAAATTTGTTATATGAATAGGGGGGTTGCCAATAGGTTTATGCCCAAAATGCAAGAAAAAATATACATTCGAGGAACTTTTTTTGATAGTACTGCATGTATGTTTATTCGTAAACGCTATATTTAAACTAAGTATAGAAATTAATATGACTAATCTCTAAGTATAGGAAATAACCCTGGCGAAATTATCAAAAAATGAAATACTAAATTTTTGACAATTTCGCCAGAGATATTGCCCATATTTAGAGATAAATTGTACAATTTTTTACACTAAGCTTAAGTATAGCTTTCACTTAAAAAAACCTCTATGCATTAGTAAGAAAAAAATTTTCCTCGAATGCATATCTTCTATTGCATTTTGCGACTAAACCCATCGGAAAATACGAAGGGTTTATGTTATGTTGTTATGTTATTTATTTCCAATAAAGAAAAGTTTTATAGTTATAGTTTTTATATTTATTTGCATTCTATGTCTTGTATTGTATGTGTGTTCTATTTCTATCAAATTATTTTTGTTTTTGTGTTGATAATTAAGCAATTGTAAAATATATATTTCATTTAAATCCATAAGGCCGCTCTCACTATACAAAGAATCTGTTCCGCACAATCGAGGTTTATTTAACAAAATACGTAAAAATGTGTTTTGAATAATTTGTACTTTTTTTATTGTATTATTAAATGCTGCCCCCCAACTTAAGATTCCATACTGAAGCAATGAATAGACCAATGCAAAGTAGATAACTTTTAATTGTTCTGTAGTAAGTATCTTTATAAGCTGTTTAAATTTATACAAAATAATTCTAAGTTTATTTGTTAGCTTTTTTATGTGTGCATCCCACCTTAAAAACCTGTCTATTTCCACCCCTAAATACTTAATACTATCCACTCCCTTAATGTAAATTACTTCACAGTTGTTGTTATTTTCTGTTAATTCAAGTTGATTAAAGTGTGGAATATTGGCTTTGTTATAGCTGAATGCAATATATTTAGTTTTATTAAAGTTAAAGTTATATGTACAGGGTGTCTCTAAAAGGTCTGTACAAAATCTTAGCACATATTCCTGACGTCAAAATAAGTCGATTTAAAGCAACTTAAATAAAATTGCTCAAAAACATTGCTCAACGCATTACTTTACATATTGATACTCGTGGGTTTTTATGCATACCTTTTCACTGTGGCCGTTAGAGGGCGCTTCATAATGCTCTTTTTATAGTTTAAAATTATTATAACTTTTTTCTCAGTGTAACTTTTAACTTTTTTTGTTAGGAAAATATTTTCCTGAAACTTTTTAAGCCAAAAAGGTACTCTTCTTAACATGCGCTAAAGTAAGTCGTTTTCGAGATATTCCCGTTTTTAGTGTTCTATGCCGCAACGAAATACTGAAATTATTTTGAATGACTATTTGACTAGAGTGTTTTACACTGGCCAAATGTCATAGCAACTGCCAGTTTTCTACTGACTATTGTTCTCAAAGCTTTATTCAATAATTATTAATTTCAATAAAATAATTCAATTATTAATTTTTATAAAATCGATTTTAAAATTTTAAATTCAACACCCTGTATCTCTGGAACGGAGCAATTTTGGACTAAGGTAATTTGCATTAAATCGACTTATTTTGAACTCAAACCTTTTAGAGACACCCTGTATATACATTTTTTCTTAGAACTGCCCACATAACAATTTTAATAATGTTCGCTGACTAAGAAAATAAGTTCCAAAAAATTTCACGGCGTCCCCTACTACAAGCGGCATTTTGTTTTTTTCAATTTTGATATTCACGATATTTGCGTAAATACCCGGAACATAGGAATCTTGTCGCCCAATTTGACCGCCCCCTCTCCCGGCACCGTTGGCTAGCGAGGCCAATTATTATTTAGGAACTTTTTTGTGCCTTGTACGAGAAATCGAGAAATGTAAAAGAAAGGTGCGTTCTTAAACTAAGATAATACATTCTTCAAACTAAAAATGGAGGTTTATCAAGTTGCCGAAAAAGTTAGTGGTACTATCAAGGCAGATCATTGCGACGTATCCATGAGCTTGTTCGGAAGCTTTTTCTCAATCGCTCAGAACCAAGTTTGACAACAATTCACAGAAGAAGAAAATTTTCCAAAATTTTTCCAAAAACTAAATTACCCTGAACTACTGGCACCACTTGTAATTTTTATATTTTTTTTATTTTTTTTTATTTATTTATTTATTCATAAGGATATCAACAGCTTACGCCAATGACAGATATCCACTTCAGTACAAAAGATATAAAATATAAAAATACAATCTTACACACTTAAAAAATATATCAAGTAGTAATACATACCGCACCCCCAAAACCAAAAACGGCATAACTAGTGCATAGCAGCCTTGTGATCAAATCAAGTGGCCAAGAGAGGAAGTTTATACTATAAGCGTTTTTCTCAATTATATACTTAACCAATGTAAGAAAATCATACATACATGTTCAACTTTCTTTTTTAAACCTCACATTTTGACTTCTTAATATACCGGGTGGGCCAAAAAAACCGGACCATTTTTTTTTCATTTTAACTTTTGAACTATACCATCGATTTTAATGGGACAAACAGCAATTGGCAGATAATTAATCAGAGTTTTGAATTAATACAATTGTTTGTCCGCCATTTCAAAATCCAAGATGACGGACGAAATAAAATTGTACCCTTCAAAGATGTTCGTTTATTCTTGTGTTGCGAACATGCTTTAATAATTTTTTTAAATCACTAAAAAAGCAGCATCCTTACCATGCACAACAAACTGTGAACCAGGAAAATCGGTTCAATGGTTCTAAAAAAAAATATTTTTGTTTTAACCATCGTTTTGAATATTATACGATTGCCTTGCCAATCATGTCTCCATTTATTTCCTTATAAACTCATTACTACTTAACCGATTTTGATGAAATAAAAAATATCCTGGTGAGAATTGATTGCTTTTTAAAGATCATGATCAAAATTTATTAAGATCTTAAAATTTAAGATGATGGACAGAATCATATTTGATTTTTCAAAATGGCGTGTTAAGTCTTATTTTATAAAAATGTTTTAGTTTTTTTTTAGTTTATAGAAAAGCACTACTTTTCCCCCGCACAACAAACAAGGTATAAATTAGTAAAATCGGTTTGGTGGTTCTACCAAAATCTATTTTTGTTTCAGCAATTGTTTTACAGATTATACGATTGCATTGACAATCCTCTCTGCATTCATTTCTTTATAAACTCATTATTACTGAACCGATCTTAGTAAAATAAAAAAAATCATGGTGAGAATTGATTGTTCTTAAAAGTTTATAATCGAAATTTGCCGCCATCTTAGAAGTTAGGATATCGGAAATAATCACACTTGACCCTTCAAAGAGGCACGTTTAATCTTATTTTCAAAAATGTTTTAGTTTTTTCTTAATTTATAAAAAACCTTTAATTAATTTTTAACTCTTTATGCGGGAGAAAAGTAATGTTTTTCTATAAATTAAAAAAAAACTCAAACATTATCGGAAAATAAGAATAAGCACGCCATTTTAAAGAATCAAGTATGATTCTGTTCGACATCTTAAACTCTAAGATGGTGACAAATTTCGATCATAATCTTTAAAGACCAATCAATTCTCAACATGATTTTTTTTATTTCACTAAAATTGGTTTAGTAATAACGAATTTATAAGGAAATGAATGCAGACAGGATTGGCAATGCAATCGTAAAATCGGTAAAACAATGGCTGAAACAAAAATAGATTTTTTGAGAACCACCACACCGATTTTACTAATTTGGACCTCGTTTTGTGGGGGAAAAGTATTGCTTTTCCATAAATTAAAAATAAACTAAAACATTTGCGGAAACTAAGAATAAACACGCCATTTTGAAGAATCCAGTATGATTCCGTCCGCCATCTTAAATTTTAATGATCTTTAAAAAGCAATCAATACTCACCAGGATGTTTTTTATTTCATTAAAATTGGTTCAGTATTAATGAATTTATAAGAAAATTAATGCAGACATGATTGGCAAGGCAATCGTATAATATGCAAAACACTGGTTGAAACAAAAATATATTTTTTAGAACCGCTGAACCGATTTTGCTAATTCGTACCTTGTTGTTCGTGGCAAGAATGCAGCTTGTTAACCAATTTAAAAAAATAATTAGGACATGTTTGCAACACAAGAATAAACGAGCATCTTTGAAGGGTACATTTTAATTTCGTCCGCCATCTTGGATTTTGAGATGGTGGACAAAGAAATACATTCAGTCAAAACTCTGATTAATTCTCTGCCAAGTGCAGTTTGTCTTATTAAAATCGATTATATAGTTCCAAAGTTAGAATGAAAAAAAAATTGTCCGGTTTTTTTTGGCCCACCCGGTATATTTGATTTTGTTGTTAATAAACTATTTTGCTATTCTGCAAGTATTCAAGATCTTTAAAGTTTCAGGGTTTAGGAACCTTTTGTATGTTTGTTTTTATTATAGACTCGGATATTGTCTAGCCGAAGGAGGACTTTTCAAACATATACTATATATTTTTGGTTGGGGGTATATATACAGGGTGAACCGGCGAAAACGTACCAGAAGCCATTTCAAACATAATTCAATAAAAACTAAAAATTTAACATCAAAAAGTTAACACAACCTTAAATACTCTGCCAATATATGGGCCCCTAAGCTCACACTAGGTACTATAGTTATAGTGTACGTGTGAGCTAATATAACTCAAAACTGAAATATATTTTATTCAACTCCAGACTAAATTACCTTTTGTTTGATACCACACAAGCCATGTTTTGACTTAAACTCAAATTTTTGAAATCTACCCCCACCCTTACAAAAAAAACAAAAACTAAAATGTATTTTGCTAAAGTCCGGACTCAATTACCTTTGGTTTGATATCACACACGCCATATTTTCACTTAAACTCTAATTTTTAAAATATACCCCCACCCTTTTTTTTAAATAAATTAAAATGTATTTTGTTTAACTGCAGACTCAATTACCTTTCGTTTAATATCACACACGCCATATTTTCACATAAACTCTAATTTTTGAAATCTACCCCCACCCTTTTATTTGGTTTGTGTTCGGTGGATTTTGTTCATTTTTAAATGGGACCATCTCGACCCAAGACCCAGCCTAGGTACCAAATTTCATTAAAATCGGCCAAGCGGTTTTTGAGTTATGCGCGTTGGTCGTTACAGACAGACATACAGACAGACAGACACACAGACAGACAGACAGACAGACAGACAGACAGACATACAGACAGACAGACAGACAGACAGACAGACAGACAGACGGCGCAACAAAAAAGTTTCAAAATCATCTGAAACGCAAAGATATATAAAAAATTTTGAAATCGGAGCAACTTTTTTTTTCTCGAAAAAATTAGGATCACCATAGCTCACACTACTATAGTATAGTATATGTGTGAGCTAATATTAATAGGACAAATGTCGCAAATAATATAAATACTTTTGTGTATTATTATCATACCCCATCATAATTAAATGAGAAAAATTATGAAAGAAACAGATATTTAGAACCAAGGATGCAGTACAATACAGAGTACACGTAGTCTTAAGCCACACAAAAAAAGTTTTATGTGAAATTTATATATTTGTTTATATGTATTTTGTAATTTCATTTTTACAAAATATTTGTGAAATTACCTACATATTATAGAAAGAAAGCCACAAAGTTTTTGTGATTTTATTCATTTTTAAGAAATAGAGATCGTGATACTTTTAAGAAGTTAGGAAAATCACATTTTGTAGCTTGTACTTTAGTAGGTATAAATAGCTAATGACCTTAATGTCGATGTCTTAAAGCGAAGTCGTTTGTTCTTCCGCCAAATCTGGTCTAAAATTTCACATCCGGTGTTACCCCTCTTCTTTTAACTTTTAGTTCACAGGTCACCGGGATTTGCTGCGATCAGGGTAAACCCTTATGTTTCTATTCCTATCCAATCATCTGCTAGAGGTGTTGAAAAAGTAACTATTCGTTACTCGAGTACCCGTTACTCGACAAATAACGAAGTAACGAATACCGATCCGAAAATTAAATGATTACTTTCGTTAGTTTGATTACTTTGATTCCTTCGATTATTTTAGTATTTGTCTCTATTTTTATTTATTTTTAGATTTCATGTATTTCTTTGTATGTAAGGCATTAGATTTTTAAAACAAAGGTGTACACAGGACAGTTTCTATGTAATTCCTACCTTTACTTTTTTAATTTTAGCCCGCATTTTGAAAATTTCAATTGAATATTTCCATAATATCAACAACAAAAATATACCTACAAGTAAATGATCTTCGAACGACAGTCCGAGAATTTTGCACTAATTGTCTGATTGAATTGAATACAGTTACAGTAATCAAATAAACGATAGTAAAAAATATATAAAATGACTTATTAGTCGAGTAACGATTAGTAACGAGTATTCAAAAGAAACTAAAATCAACACCTCTATCACCTGCTAAACTAGTTTTTCTTTTTCCAAGCTATGGTCAGTATAGCTTTTTTCCATGTGGTATACAACATTCCGCAGTCCCCTAGTAATAAAAATTAAGAGGCCCTTGCAAAAAAATCAACCGATAAAATTGGTTGTGAAACACAATTTATTTTGACAAAAATTTTAATTTTTTGGGTTATTTACTGTTTTTTGAATTTTCTCAGACAAATGTAAATTTAATGTAATTTTATGGTATTTTTAGAAATGTGTGTGTTTTACATACAATTTTTCCGCGCCTTCCAATGCGCCTGTCTGCAATTCTTTTATTTCAGAGGAGTCCGAAACCAGTTTAGGTTGCTTGATGGAACGGAAAACCGACTGTCCGATAACAGGACAACGTCGACCTGGAACGCAAAAAGGATTTTTCGTACCGTTTTATGACCGTCGCACGCGTTGATGTAACAAAACACTAATTTTTTTGTCGTGTCTGAGGGAAGTGACAAAATAATGACTCATTTCCAACCAAAAAGGTGTATTAATTTTTGCCATAAATGCAGTGGGGGGAGGCATCTCCTGTAAAACTATGATTTGTGCCGTAGCAGAAGCTTTGCCTCCCGTTCCAGTAAGGCAATTTCCAGTGATGTGGGTGTTGATATTTCCTCCCTTAACCGGCCGAAACATTTTAAAACGACATGGGTATAGTCCTTTCATTTCAAAAAGCCGCCAAAAAAACCATAATAAAATTTGAAGTGTGAAACCCATTAAGGAATCCTAAACAAATAAAAGGGAATATGGGCCGGACTGAGAACTGTTTATAGTATATAGTCAAGTAAAATAAAACGTTTAATAAAAGTTGCTGCTTAATGCGTATAATAATCATTAATAGATAGGTACTATATACTATGTAGCTTGCCCCTGTAATATGTGTTAAAAAATGCTAACTTTTTAATGAAGCATCGTCTTAATACACTGTTTTCAAAATGTAGTAGACTATATTTTCTTTAATAATTCGTGTTATTACCAAAAAGGAGCTTTAGTTTCTGAGATATTTAAAAAAAACTGTTTTCAAGGCTAATATATTATTATGGCTTCACTTGAAGTTTGATAATAGGCTAGCCAAGAAGGTGTTAGTTCCGTCGCGTCGTGGATCCATTTATTTTTTGGGGTTAAGGTTTGATTCCTGTAAAACCGCAGACTCTAATGGTACCACCACTTCTTCTCCTCCGTGGTCCTCAAATAGTCTCCAAAAATTTGTTTGTGGTGTTTCAAATGGCCGCCAAAACGCCATTATTAATATCACTTACTAGGTCCTCACTTATAAAAACAAACTAAAATATACAGGTTTATAATTGTTATTATTCACAATAATAATGTAAATGTCACTATAATAATGAGATAAATTCAAATCCGTAATATAAACACAACCGCTAACAATTTTAAAATGAGTTTGACCCTGTATTAAAGAATGTAGGTGGTACCTTTCGAAAGCCTTTGTTATATTTCGAGAAGGAATGGGGTACTTATATAATGGTATAAGGTATGTTCGAAACTTTAACTTTAAAGAATGATGTATACCTAGCCGTGCTTAAAACACAGAAATTCTTCCCAAAATTTGAAAATAAATTTTTAATTTTTGCACAGACTCCTGCAAATCCCAAAATGGTTATTATGATAAAGGTGGCACGCGCCAGTTTTTTGCGCGGCTTTTTGAAATGACAGAACTTTACCCGAGTTTTAAATTAAAGAATGCAAGAAATTTTTCCAGATGATCAGTTTCGATAAATGAAGTTTTGTGAAACCATGATTGAAAAAGCGAATCAGGATGAAAATTCCATTAAAAATATTTGTTTTACAGACGAAAGTTCATTTTCAATTCATGGCCGTCACAATCCTTCCGTTGTTCGTTAAAAAAAAACATTTTTGTACTGGAACCCAGTATCCTCAAAAACTTAATGTCCGGATTGGTCTTTTTTCATCAATGGTAATTTACGAGGGATAAATTGTTTAGCTCTGTTGCAGGACTATATCATTCCTGCGATTCGACAGGTACCAAATGTTGATTTTAATCAAATTTGGTAAATGCAAGATGGTTGCCCAGCTTATGACACTTTGGCTGTGAGAGTCTTTTCAAATGAAACGTTTCCAAAGCGGCTTATTATAAGCAAGCAAGGTACTATCAGCTGGCCTCCGAGTAACTGAAATGCTAAGTAATGTTTAGCACAGCGCAGTGGTATTTAGTGAAAATTTAATTCGTTAGGTAGTTTTTAACTGAGTATGAAGGAATCTGCTTTTAAAACAGACCCCTCTCCTACTTGTTTTGCTGGAGCAGCCATAAACTTTAGTTTGTGATAGACACGGCATAGACATATTATAAAACACAACAAGCTTGAAAAAAGGGATTATAAGTTACGTAGTTTTAGTCTAAATTTTCGATATTTTATGTACAATTACCCTCGATCGATTTTTTTACGAACTAAAAGAAAAGATCGCCGCGCTAGGGGAAACACTCGTTGTCAGAAATTCCCTTCCTCTGCTTTACCGGGGCGCCCAGAGGACAGGTATTGGCTGTGGGTCTGGCTATCCTAAAACAATGGGCGTAACCCCGTGTAAACTTCCAGTTGTTCTTTTCTTACATATAGTAATAATTTCATATTATCTCTACAGCATGTATTCATGCTGTATACGCTTGCATTGCAAATAGTGTCTCTCTAAAAGTCCCGTGTTTGTACCAAGTTTATTTATACTAGTGACATCTTTGTGAAAGATGTCAAATTATTTTACGCGTACTAACTTTTGACGGACTACTAAAAAATTGCAACCGTACGATTTAGATTGTACGGTTGCAATACTGATATGTCAATTTCATTATCGTCACCCTAGTTGTGGAGTGTAATATTTAGTCGCCTTACCCAGACCCACCCCTCAATCAGTGCAGCCTTTCATCCCCCAATATTTACGTGATCAATCACTCCGTGGGCCACAAAAAGGGGCAATATAAATCCTCCCTCTAACTACCTTCGACTATATTGTATACGTATAGAGAAAAACCTTGTATATCCATGGGATTACGGGCTGCTGAAATGAACATAAAGTTAAATCTCCTTGTAATAATATGGCTCATGGAAAGGGATATTAGGTTTCAGTATGTCTGGCAAAACTTTTATAAGGCTGTTATTATTTGCATATGAAATTAGTATCAGGAAAGTGACTCCCAAATCAAATAAGACCATGGGGCTTCCAAAGCACCATAAACCTAGGAAACGGTAAAAACGTTATAAAAAAACTTGTTTCCTTTTGTCAATGTTGGTAAGTATTCCTTTACCCATCATCGACTCCAAAACACTTTAAAAATTTCTTGACATTTTCGATAATTATGTTTTCTTAAGACATTTTATTAGCACCAATAAAATACTCTGCCAATATATGGGCCCCTAAGCTCACACTAGGTACTATAGTTATGTGAGCTAATATAACTAAAAACTGAAATATATTTTATTCAACTCCTCACTAAATTACCTTTTGTTTGATACCACACAAGCCATGTTTTGACTTAAACTCAAATTTTTGAAATCCACCCCCACCCTTAAAAAAAACAAAAACTAAAATGTATTTTGTTGAACTGCGGACTTAATTACCTTTCGTTTGATATCACACACGCCATATTTTCACTTAAACTCTAATTTTTGAAATATACCCCCACCCTTTTTTTTTAAATAAATTAAAACGTATTTTTTTTAACTACAGACTCAATTACCTTTCGTTTGATATCACACACGCCATATTTTCACATAAACTCTAATTTTTGAAATCTATCCCCACCCTTTTATTTGGTTTGTGTTCGGTGGATTTTGTTCATTTTTAAATGGGACCATCTCGACCCAAGACCCAGCCCAGGTACCAAATTTCATTAAAATCGGGCAAGCGGTTTTTGAGTTATGCGCGTTGGTCGTTACAGACAGACATACAGACACACAGACAGACAGACAGACAGACAGACAGACAGACAGACAGACATACAGACAGACAGACAGACAGACAGACAGACAGACAGACAGACAGACGGCGCAACAAAAAAGTTTCAAAATCATCTGAAACGCAAAGATATATAAAAAATTTTGAAATCGCAGCAACTTTTTTTTTCTCGAAAAAATTAGGATCACCATAGCTCACACTACTATAGTATAGTATATGTGTGAGCTAAAATGATTTAGGGTTAATTGCTTAGTCGGGTCTATACATAATTTTGTCAAGGGTCATAATAATTATGATATTCGCTATTCCACAAAAAAAAAGTACTTTTAGTTTTTAATTTGTTGAAAAAATTCCCATATCCTTCCTATATTTGGAGTTCCCGCAGGAATTAAATTTTAATTTATTTATCTTTTAACATTTCCAGACCAGTCTTTTCATTCTCAACTTTTGAAATGTCAATTTTTTTTTATTGCATGTTTAATTTCTTGAGAAGCTGGTTGTCCTGACAGCTGATTATTATTCCCAAGGTACAGCTGAAGCAACTATTAGATGTATTGCTTTTGGATTTAAGCTTGTAAAAATATTTGTTTTTGTCTAACATTTCTTTAGACAAGTCTCTTCTTTCTCAAGTTTCAAAAAGTCAATTTCGTTTATTGCTTATTTCTTCAGACGCACCTCTCAGGTTAGTTAAATTATCTGACAAAATAAGACTGGTTGTTTTCACGATCATTATTCTGAATTTCTCTAGAGGGGTTTCTTCATTCTCAAGTAATGAAAAATCACTTTCGGTTATATCTTGTTTTATTTCTTTAGACGCACCTCTAAGGTTAGTTACATTATCTGACAAAATAAGACTGATTGGTCTCAAAACTGATTATTATTCTCAAGGCACAGCTGAAGCAACTACTAGATGTATTGCTTTTGGATTTAAGCTTGGAAAAATGTATTTCTTTGTTTAGTATTTCTTTAGAAGAGTCTCTTTATTCAACACTTTTAAAAAGTCGATTTGTTTATTGCATGATTTATTTCTTCAGACGCCACTCTAAAGTTAGTTCCATTATCTGACAAAATAGGACTGGTTGTCTTCAACCCAATACAGCTAGAGCAACTACTAAAGACACATTTCTTTAGAAGAGTCTCTTCATTCACAACTTTTAAAAAGCCAATTTCGATTATTGCATGTTTAATTTCTTCACACGCACCTCTAAAGTTAGTTCCGTTATCTGACAAAATAAGACTGGCTTTCCAAACAGCTGATCAATATTCCCAAGGCCATTGATTGTTTCATTTCTCTATGCGCACCTCTAAGGTTGGTTACATCACGGATGATCATCATTCTCAAGGCCATTACAGTGAAGCAACCACCAGATGTATTGTAAAAATCATTATTATCCTCTTCTCATTTCTTCTATCAATGAAAACTTGGAACGGCCCAAAAAAATTAGTACCTACCAATTTGTGTTAGTGGCCTTAAATTGGGGGATAAACTTTTTTGTAATTTGTTTCGGATTAGGTTTTTTTTTTGCAATTATACATTTGTTAAAACATCTTTTTTACAGCAGATTTTCGATCTAAATCATTCAAGTTATTTTCTAAAAATTACACTCTACCGGCAAAAATGTATACCTAAGTATATTATCGAGGGGTGATCAGCTGCCCACAGTAGGTGTACAAATTTTTCTACAGGATCCCACAGGACTTCCACAGGACTATAAAGATCTTCCACAGGACTATACAGGACTTCCACAGGATTATACAGGACTTCCACAGAACTATACAGGACTTCCACAGGACTATACAGGACTTCCACATAGCGGCGTAGCGTGGGGGGTTCGTCGCCCCGCCCGAGGGTACTGGCGCCCCATGGGTGCCCTAAGCACGATTAAGTAATAGGGCCGGCAAAGGCAAATCGGCTGTCTAAGAAACACGAGAGTGAAGACATAATGATCTGTTTTTTTTGTTTTGGTCGCGAATTTTTTATGGGCCTCCTTTTCAGCCTTCGACGCCCTCAACTTAACAGGACCCCACAGAAGGGCTATACAGGACTTGTACAGGATACTACAGGACCAAAAATTTATTAAAGTCCTGTAGAACGGTGTACAAATTATTTTGGTTCACCTGATCACCCCTCGTATATTATACACTGTAAAACGCTGCATTCTCAAATTGTACAGCCATACTTATTTTTTTAAAACCAATTTATTATGGAAAAATTTGCATTTAAAATTAAAACATCTTTCAAAAGCGAATATCTTGGAATCCATAAACTTTCTAAATAATATTAAATTATTGTTGTATACAATTAAATAGCCTGCCTTATAAGGTGCCAGTTGACCACCCATCCAATTTAAGAATATAGAAGAAACATATAAATAAATAAAATTGAGGAGTTTTTCGGTATTTACTATGATTTACTAAAAAATGTATTAAGGGTGAGATTAAAAGTGTTTTGAAACAAGAACTAAATAAAGACAACTTTTGCATTCCTACTCTTGAATAAAAACCATTACTTTCTCAATTGGAAAGCTATATTTTCTTGATTGAAAAAACAAATAACATAAGGATTTATACAAACAAAACATCCATTTTATATCTGTTTATATAAATTTTGTAGTTCTAAGAAATTATTTTGTGTTTTCTCAATAAACGTTTTTGATTTGATTTGATTTTCTTAAATCAAAACAAGTATTTATCTAGACTTGAAAAATTCAATGACTTCATGAAAGATAATCAAGTTGTCTCCACAAACTGTCCTTGAAATCTTAAAAAAGTGTCATAACAGAATTTTTTTATGTCCATAAATTATTTTGATAAAAACATAAAGGTCTACATTATTCTCGAATTTCATTAAAATCAAGAATTATTTTTACAGAATATTTTCGCGTCTTCAAATATAATTAATAAAGAGCTGGGAAAAAAAGGACGGATGTATAAAATTTTCGAAAGTTATAAGAAATATCTCAAATAAGACTTTCCGGACATATTTCACATAGTATAGCTGGATAAGGTAACAAAAGCCCAAATATCAATGGAAACAGATAGAAAAAGGAATGAATGGTTAAGAAATAAAACAAAAGTAAGGGATATCACAGGAGAAGTAGCAAAATTAAACTGGAAATTTGCCGGTGATAATATCAGACAGAAAGGCAATCGATGGAACAAATTTATTGTAAACTGGAGACCTTGGGAAAACAGAAGAAGTAGGGGAAGACTCCAAATGAGATGGGCGGACGATTTAAAGAAACACACGGGAACTAGATTGATGAACACGGCGACAGACAGAGAAGAGCGGAAGATAATGGGGGAGGCCTATGCATGTCCAAAGATGGATTGAAGAAAACTAAATTGATAGCTGGAATCAATTCCAAAGTTTATTTCGACCACAGAAACTATAGAACTTTCATGGATACGCAGTGACGTCAAAATTTCATGAATGTAACAAACAGAAAATTATCTAACTAATGTCAGTGAATATAATAAACAAATATACCAAAAAATAACATGTAACTACAGTCGAACCTCTCTAACACGAACCTCTATAACTCGAACCCCTCTATAACTCGAACCTTTTAAGCGGTCCCTGCACTTTTTACATGTATTTTAACCTATGTAACTCGAGTTTCTATAACTCGAACTCTCCATAACTCGAACTGTTTTGGTTGTCCCTTCAGGTTCGAGTTATAGAGGTTCGACTGTACATAGCCATAAAAAGCACGATTTAAAAGTGTGTCACAAAAAGTTCTGTTTAGATAGAGTGCTTTTATGACTTTCCCAAACTTTGCACTTTCATCCTTTTTTCCACTGGCTCTTCGATTTTATTGAAAGCTCCCTGTATCAAATAATGGGATGGGCTTGTCAAAAAAATGCACGTGTTTTATGGGAAATTAAAATTGACCGGAAAGGAAGTAAAAGGGCAGGGCTTCCTCAGAGCTTTACAAAGCTTTGTGCACTGATATACCTACAGCTCCAGTGCGTGAAAAAGTAAATATTAGGTTGCTATATTCTGTCTGATTGTCTGTGTTTACAAAACCCTGTCCGTTTCAAACCAGTAGAGCATACTCCATATCGTATGGTATGCTCACATGCAGCAAGCTCCATAACTATCATTTTAACCTTCTATTGGTGACGTAGGGTCTGTGAGACCGATGACAAAGGCTAACCTAGTTTAAAACGCAGCTTCGATGCAGCAATGATATCTGTATACAAAGTGTCCAAGGATTGAGTGCCGGTAAGGTATACATGACAAAAAAATTTGGATTTAGAGTCTGATTTTCTGGGAATCGCTCTTGCTTGGTCGCATACTAAGATGTTAAAAAAATGAGCCAAATTAATTCATATACAGGGTGGTTAGTAGGCTGATCTGATGAGTAGATTTTGATTTTCTGGGAGTTGTTCCTGCTTGGTCTGAAACTAAGATAAAAAAAAACGAATCAAATTAAATTACCTTTGTTTTAAAAGATATCAGAAAATGTTATTAAGAAAAGTTGTTTGGATTCAAAAGTTACGGTAGATTCTTATATTTCAGAAAAATTAGCCAACTCCGATTTTATAAGTTGATTATGAAATTTTTTTGTAGACGATGTTAAGCTGATTTTTCTGACAATTGAGATTCAGTATCATTCAATGCCGGTAGGGGTATTTTCCCTCGGAGTAGTTGTTTCTGGTGGTTTCACACAACTTATGCTCTACACGGAGCTATCGCCTACATTCACCTGAGGATGGCCCAAAAGGTCGAAACCGGTCCGGTCGTGGATTGGCATGGAACATTTGTTCCTGACTATCAGGACGTGTTCCAGACGGGGATCACTCGTATCCTCATGACCGACGTTGGAGAAAGTCAAAACCAAACAGTTTTAAATGAGATTCAGTGGTAACTTTTAATTCTAAACAACTTTTTTTAATAACCTTTTCTGATATCTCTTTAAACAAAGGTACTTTACTCTTAACACTTTTTATCAAATAAACCTACTGAACCACCCTGTATATTAATTGATTTCGCTCATTTTCTTAACATCTTAGTTTAAGATCAAGCAGAAGCGATTCCCAGAAAATGAGAAACTAAATCGAAATTTTTTTGTCATTTATACCTTACCGTAACTCAATCCGTGGACACACTGTGTAAATAACTGGATAGGCCTTTACATATATGCAAAGTGAGGCAAAAATATTGATATTTTTTGTAGAGAGAGCACGCTGCGCAGGAGGTGCTACCTTTCCTTTTTTACTTTTACTTTCCGATGATAATCTGTGGTTTTGAAAGTTCGCGGACGTTTGATGATTTTTAATCTATAAATGGATTTTTACTGCTATTAGGTACTAATAAAGTTTTTTAAATAATCAAAGTTACTTACTTCAAAAAGGAAAGCGGCTTTTCACTCCTATAAAACTCGTTCTTACAAGCAACGCATCATGTTCCCGTTTTTATTTTTGTTCAACAAAAACAATTTCAAAAATATACTGACAACATTGACAACTTTAATAACATACCACAAATGACAATCTCTTTGAAGTATTAAGTTCACAGAATACGACCGGTGATTAGAACTAGAGAGAGAAAGGTTGCAATGCTTAGCATTCATTGTATGTTCTCACTCTATAAAAACTCTTTAAATTTTTGCCTCAGTGTCCCGTAATGTATAGTAGTGGCCGTTCCAGTTACTTCGTATATAAATAATTCATTGCGATACAGGGCCAAGTGAACTTCGTGCTCATGCAAGTACATGTATGTTAAATTTACCCAGCTACATATACCTATATTGGCAGGCCAGGACTATCTTGTTCGAAATCTTAAAATGTATAGAGGGTGTTCCATTTTTGATTGTATTGAATGAGAAACTCAGGTAATATAAAATATAGAGACCTGTGGATTTCACATTTTCAATTTTAAGAAGAGAAAAAATATGCCAAAAAATTTTTCCTAGCCCGTTTTGGCTTAAAGCTACGAGAGGAAATTCAAAAATTTAGAATTCTAAAAATAAGCCATATTTTTGTTATTAGGGCAAATATTTTTTTTCGGTTAATACTTGATGATTCTGTCTATAAACTGACGTTGGGATACTATTAGTAGAGTACTAATAAACAGCAGGAATTGATCACAACGTAGTTTTATATTGAACAACTTTTTTTATAAAGATAATCTTGTGACATAAAATAAAATGTACACTGAGAAAACACGGCCAAGTAGGATTCCTACTTAACATTTTTCACTAGTGGTAAGTGAAGTTTCTGTTTATTCTAAAAACAAAACTCACTTACCATAGGCCGATCTACCTATTTGGCTTGAACTTATGAGCCGTTAGTGATTTTTTATTGGCCCTAAGTTAATTTTCTAGTTTTCTTTAATTTTTATTCATTTAACTTTAATATATTTGTGACAAAAGAAGTATCTATGTAGGTTAAATAAGTAACTCTATAAACACAAGCGATCAAATTATTAACTAACTAACTATTAACCCTTAACAATCTTTCTATTTGCTGCTAAAGGATTTTCCTAATAAATTTTGTTTATTAGTAATTTTTATATTTATATAATAATAAATACTTTTTTCGTCCCATCGAGAACACCCTTCAGCCCTAATACAATTGAACCTTTTTATTTGTATTAAATCAAAAAAGACAGAAAGGTGGACACTACTTATTAACCGTTAATATGAATCTGTTAGCCGTTAATATGAAATTATTAACATTTAATATAAATATATTAACCCTTAACGCGAATCTAGCAAACTCTAATAACAATCTATTAATCCTTAATACGAATCTTTAAATATTAATACAAATATACTAACCTTTAATAGGAATCTATTAACCTTTAATAGAAATCGAACAACTACTAGGTAGTTTATTTAGCGTTAATAACTAAATAGTTAACTTGCTGTAAATAAAGGATCATTTACAGTAAGCAGAAAGATATTAGTGCTGAAGAAGAAAATATCTTGTGGTAAATAGATAAATCGTTTAAGGTAAGTAGAAAATGCATTAATACTAAATTAAGTTTCTATTTACCATAGTTTTTATTAACTATAAATAGTTTTTTATTAGCCATTAATAGATCGATCTCTTTACCCTAAATAGAGAGATCTTTTGTCTCATATTTAAGTGATAAGTGAATTCTTATAAATGGTAAGTGGGAATTTTTCTCAGTGTAACATTGACATAGTCATTAAATATAAGGTTGTTAAATAGTATATACATGGTTATCAATCTAATAGATATGGGAGAAATAAATAATTTAATTTAAATTAATCTAATAAAAATTTAATATCAAAGACTTTATTAAAAGAAAACACTTGATCCCGACACACACCAGTCACTCTCTCATAAAATTGCACGTGTCAAAACGCCCACGTGTCTTCGTTAACTTAATGAGATCCCGCTCGGATGCGCACGTGCAATGCTTTAGGGGGAATTCTATGCGTCTAGAATTTTGCAATTATATAAAGTGTTTGAGCTGAAATTTTAGAGCACACGGATTCTTGTCTCTACCAGTATAAGTACAAAAACGTGGTCTGGTCTCAACCACAAAAATACTCTGCTCATTTATGGGCACCTAAGGTCACACGATAAGTGTATAATGTAAATTTTACCCATTTTGTTCCGCGAATATACCCCCCTAACCGCCACGGGGATAAATGAACCACTGAACAAAACAAACTATATAATGTATTTTTTTGATATTTGTGCACAGTTACCTTTAATCAATAGTAGGTACCACACAAGTAATATTTTTAACAGGATTCTAATTTTTGACCCCGCCCTTTTTTTCGACCATCTAGAGCTAAAACCCAACCTAGATACACCTAATTTAAAAAAAAACTGATGTTGTCAAAAAGTTGCCAAAATTTGATTGCATTTCAATGTTATCAGATCTTTTTGAAATTAGCTGTACGTACCAACTTTAGGGCAATCAGTTTTTGGCAGGCAGACAGACAGGCGGCGCGACAAAATATAAAAAATTTGGAAATCGGATCAATTTTTTTTCTTATTTTTGTACACGATCACCATCATAGCTCACAATACAAGCGCGGATTTGATGGGGGGTGGGGGGTAACAGGGTAATTACCCCCCTAGAAAAAGAAAATTATATTACAAAAAAAAAATTCGTCGGCTATTACCCCCCCTAGATTTTGACCCAGATCCGCGCTTGTCACAATCCCATATCGCCGCCGTCCCGCCAAAATAATGACACTGCAAAATTTTGATATTTTGACTTAATTATGTCATTAGTTTCAAAATGAATCCCCCTATACGGTAAAACTATCTATATTTAGTTAATAATTCCCATTGACTTCTATACCCTTTCAGGGCGTTATACAACTCAATGATAATTCCACTACTTTCATTGCATTTTCTTCACTTTATTTACACGTAATAATAAAGAATTTAATTCCGTTTTTCGCCTCTCCTGGAAAAATCATATTTTTGCAGTTGCGTCATTGTTTTGCCGGGACGGCGATTTATAGTATATGTGTAACCTAAAACTTGCTTAAAGCTAGATTTTCTATACCTCAACGTTACACTGCATATCTATCCATGCCAGAGAGAAAAAACCTTTTTTAAAAAATACGGCCAGTTAAAATTTAAAAATTGTTTATTTTTAATCAGGACTTTATCCGACTTTCATAACTCACCCTATAAAACGTAAATTTATTTTTATTGTAGTTAGGTCGTATCACGGATCACTTAATGATCCGTGGGTTGTATATTTTAAAAAAGAAAAAAGTTTTGGTAATTTTTATGATCGCTTCCATATCGTCGGTGATCTGACAATACCTGCTAAGTGCAAGTCAGATTTATGTCACTTAGCAGGTATTGTCAGATTGCCGACGATATATTCTACATTTCAGTTATTCACCCGCAAATTTTCACAGGTTTAAGAATGTCCAGTTACTTAACAGTGATCATTTAGCTCTTAAGGCTGTTACTAAAAAATGTAAAATTGTTATTTTGGATATTTGAGTTACGATTAAAACACAAGTTTCGGTCTAAGGTTTGCCATCTTGGGTTTCGAATATTTTCTTTACTTAAAATTTATAAATATGATTTAGTAGGTATAATTTGAAGATGTTGTCAAAAATGCACTTCAATTATTTTTATTCAAAATTCCTAAAATAGAAACTCATGAGGAAAAATATTTTTTTCAGGTTGGAAATTAATGTTAGGGGCCGAAAAATCAGGAAACTTATACATTGGTCTTATGTTGACGTTTTGATTATTTATTCGTTTATCATTTTATTTGCATTCCATTCCAGAGACGTTCCTAAATAAAAGCGATATAAAACTTTAAAGCTGAAAAAATATTTATCAATAAATTTTTCTTTGGGAAGTTGTTTGGGTGCCTTTTATTTAATTATTAGTTAATAATCCAACGATACCTATTTTAATAAAGACAATGAAATTTCCTCTCCAAGAATTTTACCTATATACAATGGCGCACACAGAAATATGTCTTGGAGGGAGGGAGGCGACGCCTTTGGGGGCGGTCGTATTTTATCCTTTTATTCATAAAATATGTGGAAAATATCTAAAAATATCTTAGGTTTGGGGGGTGGGCCTTGAGCCCTCCTCTGGGTGCGCCCATGCTATGTAATTAAGGGGGTTTTATTTATCCGCAAAACAAATTTACTTTATTTAGGAACCAAGCACGGAACTGGTTCAAAAGGTATGAGAGCGTTGATTTGGTTGGTTGTGCAAATTTTGTTTAGGAGTAGACAGTATTTATAAAAAAGTTTTAGGGTGGGTCCGAGACAGTTTTGAGGGGCCCGAGACCCCATGAGGGCATATTTTACACCATTTTGTTTGTATTCATGAAATATGTAAAAATATATAAAGCCAGGCCCCCCTTGCTCCCTCTTTATATACGACACTGGGAGGAGAGCGATTACCCGGCTACTCGAATCCCTCCACCTGCTCAAATCCATGCTTGCTGCAATTAATCCTGAAATACGTGCAACCTCTATAACGTTTTTAAGATCAGAATCAAGTCTCCGTAATTAGTAGCCAGAACAGGAAAAAAGGCATCCAATAGCAGGATTTTCCAGAGATCTCTAGAGGGATGAAGGACGAAAATCAAAATCACACTAAAAATTGTGGCAGGGACTGGCTTGGTTTGTAGGTAGGGGTACGGACCAAAGAAGTTTAAGGTAGGGTTCTATTCAAAGGGTATTTTATGATACTGAGAACTGCAGAAATATACAATATTCGATAAAAAAATAGAGATAAAAATTTGAAATAATACATAAATACCTAGCTAACTTAAAACTATGTACATGTAAATACATTACCATATTAAATACGAATCAATATTTAAATCGCAGCCTATATCCCAGACAGCACACTTCGTTCCAGGGACGTACATTTTATGTCCATTTTACGTCGGTACGTCCCGGGATCAATAAAGTACGTACTATTTACGTACAATTGTGTACGTACATAGTACGTACAATTGTGTACGTACATAGTACGTCCATTAGCTACGTACATTTTACGTCGATCCTTCTCGAGACCAATAAGGTATGTACAATTTACGAACAGGTATTTGCGTACACCAGCTACGTACAGTACGTTCATTTTAGAGATGCGCTTCCGAAAATTTAACAACGAAATTTGGTAATAGATGGCGTACACTAGTTAACATTTAACGGCATTGTTAGAGATATATTTCTTAAATATTAAATCAAGCAAGACAAACTTAATCAAGTGGAGGTAAAACTGGAAGATCCACTCTAAAGTAGGAATGTTCAGGTAGCTGAAACTACACTTTCTATGTTTTCCCCGAGTGCTACTTTAATTTTTGTTTGTTTCTTAGCCTCTGTTGAGAGTTAGAACTTCTAGAAATAGTAGAAGATAATTTTTTTAAATATTTTTACCCCATTATTTTTAAATGATTTATTTATTTGATAAATTGCTTTGCTGCTTTTAAAATATGTTTAACTACAGGGTGATTCCTAAAATGATACTTTTTTTAACTGTGTATGGAACTTGTTAAAATAAACAACTTTTTCAAGGAACTGAAAAATTAAAAATTAAAAAAACTAAAAAATTAAAATTATAATTAACTACTTACTAAACCAAAAATAACTACTGCACTAACTGATTGGTACATTGCCTGATCGATAAAACAAAAATCCGAGTCAAAAACTAAACATAAACAGACTAGGTACGTCTTTATAAAAAAGCCTAGATTGACTTTTTTTATTCTGTATCTCCCTTATTTTTTCATTTTCTGAAAAAAGTGATTTGAAAAAGCTGTTTATTTTAACGAGTTCTATAGAAAGTCTCAACTCAGGAATCACCATGTATAACTAAACAAATTAAAACATAAAATAAAAACAAAAGAATATAGTAAATAAAATAAAAAAGATCAAAAAATAGGTCATATACAAAAATAGCTTACTTTATATCAATATCTAAATAAATGGATCCATGACGGATCTGATACCTTCCCAACTAGCCTATTAGCACACTTCAAGTGAAGCCATGATATATCAGCCTTCAAAACAGTTTTTGTAAATATCTCAGAAACTAAAACTCTTATTAAGTTTTTGGTTACAATACAAATTATTGAGCAAAATGTAGTGTACTATATTTCGAAAACCGCATACTGATACGATGCTCCGTTAAAAAGTTAGCATTTTGGATTTTGACCAAAATCTAATCAGCTCGTTGGTGTGTCGAACACTATTTTACCTGACAATTTGAATTCAGCGGTTTAGGAGCTATCGTGTCACGGACAGAAATAATATACATATATACACACACACAGACAGACATCACGACGATATTGCTAAGATTCCGCGCACTTGCCGCTTCTCGAGCGTAATAGGGATCTCCTTGCGAGTGCGCATACCCGTAAAAAAAAAATAGGTCAAAATACACCCACATAACACATTTTCGGCGTTATCTGAAAAAAAATACCTTCTCTATAGCCATTGCTACGTTTTAGACCTTACCACAAAATGCAACTTGTAAAAAAGCCACATTAACTTAAAGGCGGGCCAAATCAAAATAAGGTTTTATTATTTCTTTAAAGTAATGTGCTGTGAATTTTTTCGATCTTTAAAGTAGACGAACACCATGTAAGTGCTCAAAATGAGATACAATTAATGGTGTCATGTTGACAACCGCCATGGTTATCAGCGAGGGTTGTAACGAGATTACGGCAGTTAATGAAATGAAACTGTACAAAGACTGATTGATCAGCTATGTAGCTTGTTTGTCCTTTTTATAGGATTTTTATAGGAAAATTATACAGCTGAAAGATAGGAGCTAGGTAGCTCTTTTCATCATTTTCTCACAATAGAGCTTTTAGCACCTAAAAATTAACCCAAAAGAAACGTTTGGCTGTAAAAAATAAACCATCCCTTTTTACTGACTTTTGTTTTTATTATTTTTTAAACAAAACGGACTTTCTAACCTATAACGTTGTTTGATGGAAACAACGCCTAAAAGCAAGGTCTGTAGAGGATAGGTTGCCTGGTAACTCCATGGTCGAAGTGGCGTGAGAGGTGACAGCGCGTCATTTGGAGTGCCACGGTTTGATTAGAGCCCTTTGTTTACATGTGTTTTTACGTATTTTTAATCTTCGATAGTTTATTTTTTACATTTGTAGTGTTTCTTTTATTTATTTAAAAACCGTAAATATTTGTTCCAGTTTACTTGTACTTTCTACTTGTAGTTATTTTAACGGACTAAAAGGTTCCCAAGACATTTTGCCTTTAAGATATTTGGTATAAGGAATGTTTTTATTTGAGTTAGTTGATGTAATTTAATAATATTGTTATTCGAGACACTTTAAAGAAAAATAATAAAACATATTTATATTTAAATCAATATCCTTTATTGATTTCCTAATCAAGAAACTTGAAGATTTCCTATTATAATAAATGCTTTTTATTTAAATGGGCACTTTTGGTGACGTCATTTCCCGCTTCAACAACTGGCTCTGATTGGCCAGAAAGTTACCAGGTAACCTATTCTCTACAGACCTTGGCCTAAAAGTATCCTATCACAAAATCACACCTTTGATTATAATCAGTGTCACTACCGAGATTGGTTGGTTGCGTCTTTAACGGTAAAGAGACAATAGTATAAAACTAGTAGCAAGCGCAGATTTCAAAATACTGCTGGACTTTTTACTGCAAAACCTTATTCCACTTCTAGTAAATCTCTAATACCCGCTAAATGTGGACGTGTTAAGTGCCACAGCTGAACATTGAGCCGCGCAACGAGCAGAACGGCGAGCAAAATCGCGAATGGGCTCTTTTAATTTCGACAAGCAGAACAACGCACGGAGCGCTTGTGCTGTTCCCACGGTCTCAGTTTGTTTTCCTTCAAGATTCAAATGTTTTTTCGCCGTTTTATTTTGTCCCGTCCTAACCAACGATTCCATTCGCGCGCATTATCTTTAAAATCTGGGAAAAAACCTACAAGCGATGGAAATCGCTAGGATTCGCCGAATCGTTCGCAAGCACGCTTAAGACTCCAAACTAGTGTTCTGTTCGCTGCTCATCTCGTTGCGTGGCTCGATGTTCGTCGAAATATTCAGGTGTGGACGCGACTTTACCCACTAGGCTCGCGGGCAGGCTTCGAGCCGTGAACCAGCGTCGACACTAGCGAAGCTTGACAGTAGATAGTTTTTGGTCGTACCAAATTTAGGCCCGATAACTTTACCGACGACGACAACTAACAATATTTGACAGTTCGAAATAGCATTTTTGGTACCGGTTTTAGTCGACGCCGACGGTGCGGTTATCTGTCGTTTGGGGTGCAAGACTATTAAAATCGTGATATTCATTAGGGGAAGATGGGGAAGTTTTTGTCTAAAGGAAAACTTTATCTGCAGTTTTAATACTTATACTGTGTTTTTTCTTGTTATAAACAAGTTTAGAATGGACATGTTTCGTATTACTCCTTCGTTTTGACTAACGTAGGGTAACAGGAAACATCGTAATGGTGTAATAAGAAATATAATCTTTTTTGTTGCACTTTGATTTGAGTAGTGTTACCTTAAAATTTTACTAAAGTGCCTTATGTAAAGCAGTAAAAATGGCAAGTTGCAGAAATATTAATCAATTAATCTAACGCAAATAGTCCACAGTATTTCGGTGTATTTTTTAATTGATTACTAACAGTCTGAATTCTCGTACATAGCTTTATTAGGCCAAGACGCCTATTCTAACAGAATGCGCAGGTACAGAAATTTTGGAGCTTCGGACTAACTAAACCAAGCATATGATTTTGGGGCACAATGTTGCCATTTACTTTAAAACACATACATTTTATAGACAAGAGAAAAAAACAAACAGCTATTAACCCTCAAATTATCACAAAATTATAAATTACTGAGGATATTTTTTATTTTTTAATAGGTAGCTTAATTTACCGAGTCCTGCCTAGGCCAATCTTACTCGTCTCTTCATTTCAGTTGTTTTGGTTTTCTTTTTTTAGTTTATTAATTTGTCCCAGCCTAGGTATATATTCCTGCGTGCTTGTTCTATTTTCTCTTGGTTTATTCTGATCGTGATATCTACATCTGTGTTTGTTATGATTTTAGTTTTAGTGTAGTTCATACTCAGACCTATATTTTTAGCTGCTGTATCCCGTTATTCCAGCATTTTTATCAGTTCTTCTTTCTGTTATTATGGCTTTATATTAGATGGTACAAGTATGGTCCGTTTACTTTGATGCCTATTTCTTCCCAATCTAATTTATTGAAAATATCTTGTAGGGCCTGGTTAAATAGTTTAGGGGATAATGTGTCACCCTGTTTGACACCCCTTCTTATGCGGATTCGCTTGGCTCCTTCGTGGATTTTGATTGATGTTGTTGCTTCGCTATATTGACTATTAAATCTGTGTATTCGGCTATTAATTAAAGATGCTTTTATTGCCCAGTGCCCAATGCTATCGAAAGCTTTTTCAAAGTCTATAAACACTATATAAAGTGAAATGTATTCGTTGGCTCGTTCTATTGAAGAATTAGTATCCAATTTTTTTTGAATGTGTAAAAGTTAATTGTTTAGTCAGTCCGATGCACGAAGCATGTCTACGCCTGCACACTCTGCTAGGAATCACTTTCAAGTATTTTTGCGGGAAAAAAGTTAGGCGTCTCGGCCAAATAATATATGTACGAAAATTTAGCCTGTTAGTAATCACTTAAAAAATAGACCGGTGTGCTATTTGAGTTAGATGCCATTTAATATTTTTGCAACTTGCCATTTCTAAAGGTAAGATCCGAACACCGGTCTATTCTATCCACCGTGGACTCTGTATGGAGGATGACGAAACAGTTAAACATGTACCTACTGTGCAAATGTCCGGCTATTGCACGTTACGTCAGAATACACTCGGTAAACCTCAGATTGATTCAGAAGATCTGAACAGTGTCTTATCCAAAGTGCTGGCTAACCTTTTTGGAGGATTAGGCATACAGTGGTGAGAAACCACTCAAAGTGAGCCACAATAGACCCACTGGTGGTCGCAATGGAAGGGCTGCAAAGCCCACTCATAAATGAATCATCATCATACGTATAAGGTTGCGAATCGATTTGAAAAACATAATTCAGAATAATGCCACAAAGCTACACACTAAATTTACAAACAAAATTTGCCAAAAAAACTTCGTGACCATAAATTATTTACTGTAATATGGGGAAACGTTTTTCTTTGCGTGCTTGTATTATAAAAGCATTTTCCCCAAAGGGTAACATGTATGAACAGTAACAGCCTAGCCGACAGATGTCCATCTTTAAGACTTCTGAATATTTTATCTCCCGTCAAAATGAAAATACCAAACTCCTTAGGGAAGCTAATACAGAGTGAAATAAGTTTAGTTGCAGTAGTTAGTGTTTTAGTACTTTTACCTAAATTCAGGGTTCTTAAAGCTAGATCTAAAATGCCGAAGAAGTGTCATTAAAGTACAGAGAGACAGAAAATAAAATGAGAAAAAGAGACGGGCATAGGGGTTGCCACCAGTTTTAAAACTAGTGGGTGTTAAGGACACTTATCGCAAAACAAGTAGAAGTAGGTCCAGGGCTATCTGGTAGGTCACACAATCCAAATTCATTATCTGATTTTGTATTTTTCCACGTTTTAGGCTTGGATAAAAACAATGTTTCTTTTTAGATTTTTATTTGAACATATACAGACAACTTGAACATACAAGACACCTTAAAACCAGAGGGGAGTTTTCGCGTCACCTGAATATCCGGTTTGAAGGACCAAATGTTCAGATTGGGGTTAATGGACTGTACATAATTATAGGCTAAACTGGTTCAAAATGACGTACTCACACGGTAAAAAATGTTGTCTACAATGAAAACACCTTCTTTTCTTAAATAAATTGTTTGACCTTAAAACAATTTGTTTTGAATTAAAATATTTCTTTTTAGTTCAACGCAGCGTTTAATCTTGAAATGAGACTTTATTTTTCTTCTTTAATTGTTTTGATTCAGTATACTTCATTTCGTAACAAAGCAAATTGTCTTGATATAAGTAATATTTTGCTTCCAGAGAAAATGGTGCCTTAGATTAATTTAGTTCCAATTTATAATAAAACAATTTCTATTTCACATTAAAATAAAAAGCAAGACATTTTTTGTGCTATATCAAGAAAATATTCTCTTGGTGAATAGGAAAGCACAAATTATTTTACTTCAAAGCAATTTGCTTTGATCTAAGACAATTTTTTTTACCGTGCAGCTATCCTTAAATTCTTTCCCCCTCCCCCCCCCAACTAGGTTTTTCTTTAGGTATTTTCCATATATTTCATGAATAAAACGATAAAATAGCACAAAATACGACATCATGAGGCCACGGCCCCCAAGACATATTCCTGGGTGCGCCACTGCGCTTATATGAAGATCTTACTTTATTAAGAATAGAGATGATATTTCTAGCCCTAACCAACATTACTCCACCTTGTAACGCCTTATTTATTCATTATGCGACGCACCCCTACAATATTGATTGAAAGGAAGGGTAGCTAACTGACTTTGCCAATAAAATATTTAATAATTCAATACCGATCATCGGTTTTTAAAACAAAAATGGGTCTGCAAGGATCGTATGTATGATATTGAAAAATATTACTTATTAGCAAACTTCCCTCGCGCATCTGACTTACAAAAGTTAATGTGATACATTCCATTCAGTTAATAGGTTTTATGTTACCCTCTTGAATTTTACTCTTCGTATTTTTCCGTAAAAGAGCGCCTTTTTGATCTTTTCAAGATAGAGAAAATTTTCTTGAAAATTCTCTCAATTTAAAAAATAACTGATAATCCGAACAGTACTAACGTCGGTTGATGGATAATTCATCTTCTTTAATTAATTACTCTCGATATTTATTTGTAAAATTATTTGTTTTGGAGATACATATTGTCAAAAAAATTAAAAAATTACTAAATTGGCGGCCATTTTGTCAAAACTTTTAACTTTAACTTTCTCCAAATTTAAAAAATAACTCCGCCACTGATAATCCGAAGTTAACAGTTTTAATGTCGGTTGATGGATAATTTTATCTTCTTTAATTCATTCCTCTTGCTGTTTCTTTTTAAGATATTGCCAAAAATTTACTAAATTGCTGGACATTCTGTGAAAAACTTTTTCTCATAACTTTCTCTAAATTAAAAAAAATAACTCTGGCACTGATAATCCTAAGTTAACAGTTTTTATGTCGTTTGATGAATAATTGAACATTCTGTGAAAAAAATTTCTAAAAAACTGAGAATGTGCTCAAAACCTATTTATGACGCTGAAAAAAATAGGTTTTTTTTTCGATTTTGATCAGAAAATTTTAGGTTCGACAAAACGTCTAGTTTTGCTCAAGCCCGTGAAAATCAACTATCCGTCTCGAAAAGCTTATTTCTCCGATCATATCTAACTTATTTTTTCTATTGGCTGCGATATATTTTCTTTTTTTTCCAATAGTTTTAAACGTTATTATTTTATTAATTTTTTGCTTTTTTTGGGTACACTGGACTGTTATGTTTGTAAATTTGAAATTAAAAGAAATACCTACTTATTTTTCAATTAGTCCCTATCTAACTTTCTAATTATTATTTGTCAAGTAGTGGAAGAACATTATACAAACTTTTAACTTTTAAACATATTTATGTACTACATTCTAGTAGAATATTTTGGTGGTCAAAGTTAAAGAATCTTACAAAAAATGATCAAGACGCACTTCTTTATTGCTCTTGTGCTCAGTGTAGTTTTCCTTACAGGTAAAATTTCCTATTTTACTTTACATTGTGTAAGTGTACCAAATTAGATGTTTTTCGGGGGTTTCAGACGTTTCTAGGAGAAATAGATAAAAACAAAACCCTTATTTGTAAGACTCGATTTTCAAGAGAAGTTATAAAGGTAGATTTTGATATAGCAAGCCGGAATCCCTCTATCCATCTTCATAAATGACAAAAACAAAATCGTCCAAGATCAGAAATGAAAATGCTATAACTGTCCAATGGCAAAAACGGAATTATTAATAACCGGACTTATACCAAAACGTAATCTATCAAAACAAGACGAGAGCAAAATCGAAGTTTAGTATACACGTCTTTTAACAAAACCGGACAAATTCAAAAAGGACAAAATGGAGAGCGTTAATGGAAAAGGAGCCAAGCGCCAAAACCTAAATTTTGCATTATAAGTGCCAAGCGCCTTCAATAAAAAAAACCAAAATTCTGCCAACATTTTTAAGGGTATAATTAATTAGGAGTACTCTATTCAGAGTATATCAAAACATAATTTGATTCTCTTTTAAACGATTTACAATTTAATCTTAACTTTAACTCTGATTTTTCCAAAATATAAATAATGGCGCTTGGCTCCTTTTCCAGTAATGCTCTCCAAATCATAAAAAAGCGCCGGGTCTAGCATGAGCAACTCTATCTTTATTTTCATGTATACTGGTTCCGTCTCTCTTCCTCTCATACAAATCGGTATTATGGAAGTTTGGCGGCAAATTTAAAACGAAGACAAATAATATCGTTATTTTTTTACTGAAAAATTCATAAAAAAATAAAAATGTCTGTTTTTTTCCTTTAACTGTCCTTCTTTTAAGAGATCGAAATCGGTGTTAACCGACCGAATCGAACCGAACCTATTGGAATTAATTGCAAATGAATCCTAACCTAGGGTCCAACACCTGCCCTTTTTTAAGGATGTGTCTTACTTAATTAAAATGCCGCATGTGCTATCTATCCCTATGTAGATACGGCGTTTTCATTAGGCATGGCAGTAAAGAAATTGCAGTGAAGGACGCTTTAATTGCATATCATTATTAGAACCGCTCTTCTTTAGGTGAACTTTACAAGCTAGGCGCGACCCCCTTTTTTGATTTTGTCCTTTTTGATTTTGTCCGGTTTTGATAAAAGACGTTATAAACAACTTCGTGTATAAACAATTTTGTTTTGAAGAATGACGTTTTAGATAATGTTTGTAACATAGGACTGTTATGCCATTTTCCTTTCTGATCTTAGACGATTTTTTATTTGTCCTTTATAATAAACTATGGTGTTTTTTTTAAAGTCGGCATTTAGGGAAAGGGCCTATAACTTTTTTAATTATAAAAATTTCATTTTGGTGTAAATTGCTTTTTTTATAAAGATTCCAACTGTAAAATTAAGTTTCATAGGTTACTTTTGGTTTTTGAGATACTACTTAAATTGGCATTTTTGTTTAGCCCCAGCCACACACTACATGATTAAAAATGTTTATAAGTAAAGTCCAAAAGAGCTTAAAATTACCTTTCAATCAATACATAAATATACAGTGCGGACATAAATAGACCTCCCTTCTTACTTTTGAACAAAAAGAGATATCGATTTCTGGTAAAAATACTTTTTAATGGGACTCTTTTTGAGGATATTTGAGCTAAGTGACAGTTATGTAAAACTAACCTAATATTTGACATAACATCAACATTTTTCAATTTGACGTGAGGCATCTAATACCTCTTTCGAAAGGTATTTTGATTTTCCATACAACACATTTAAAATAGGTTTATTTCTTAGGAGATATGTTTATTTTTCTTCGCGGTCGACTAAAAAAAGTGAATTTTTTATCAAGCAAAAAAAAACAATTGATTAATTTTATCATAAATTGTACTTTTATGCTTCTAAGTTATGTCAGAATCTAAAAATAAGTAAAAAACTGTAAATAGGAAAACGTGACAGCTACCATGCAGCTTAAAACAAAGTATGTCTACTAAATTTTTGAAAAGCAATTTAACACAAAAATTAAATTGTTTTTGAATAGTTTGTACACATCACGTTTTTACTATTTACATTTTTAAACTTATTTTTAGGTTTTATTGTCATAATTAAGAAGCATAAAAAATCAATTTGTTATAAAACAAATATTTAAAAAAAAATGTTTTGATAAAAAGTTACCTTTTTGAGAGTCGACCGCGAACAAAAATAACAATATCTCATGAAAATTAACCGATTTTAAAATGTTAAATTGTCTTGTATAGAGGGTGTTTCCTAATTGAATGTCAATATTTATGGGGGTGATTTTTGGACCCATTTTAAGAAAAAAACTTCATATGAACATATGTCCTAAACGTCTTACCTTTTGAGATACAGTTTTCAAAAATAAATCATTTATTATTAATATCTACAATACCACTTCAGATATTTTAATGAAATTTGTCATACGTGTACTATGAATCAAGAGGAATTTTTAATATATCACTTTTTTTTAAATTTCCATCAGTGGCGTTCGTACGTAATTTGACCTGCCTATTTTGGCAGACATTGATGGGACGCCACTGATTTTTCCTGAAATAAAAATTATTGTTGAAATCCCCAATCATTTCTAACCAAAATTGATGACTTGATTTTTTTCAATCTGATGCACGGTTTTTGCTTAAAAAATAAAAACCGTTTCTCTGCGTGATGATGACAATACCATCATGCACCCTGTATCTCAAAAGGTAAGACGATTAGGACATATCGCACATTCGCTGAAAAAGAGTCACAACTCAAAAATCGCCCTTATTGAGATAAACCTGCCGCCATCATCGAAATAACTTGTACTTTCTTCCATAAAAGCGTCACATTTATGTTTCGACAATTCACCGCGAAATGGCGATGTGACTCTTTTATTTTCTCCAGTTGAGCTAAGGATGCGTTCTTTTACAGTGTCACTTTTGACTTTATAACAGCGTGAACGTGGAGTTTCATCCTGAAAAGAGTCACATTTCGAGTTGTGAAGGTTTTTATGTGAACTATTGGTTAAATCTGACCCATATAACAAGTAAAATACTGTTCTTTTTTGTGTTGTGACTGTTTTTTCGATTTGTTCAGTGTACTTAGAATTAAGGAGAATAATAAAAAAATCTTTTGAATTTATTAGAGAATAATCACATTTCCAGTTGTTATTCAGCATTTTATAACTCGTTGTAAAAATAAATACAAAGTTTCTTCTTTATTTGTTTTCTTTTTTTATATTATTTACCATCCTGCGTGACATCCTGATTTACAACGTCATGATGCCTTGTTCTAAAAAAGTGTCACCATATCGGGTTTTTGTCTTTTTTTTAACTAAAAACGACAAAAATCATTTTTTCTGAGAAACGTACTGCACCAATTACATTGAGTTAATAGGTTCCTGCTGATATAAAATAACATGTGAACTCGTAATTTGTCATGTAAGTGAAAAATGAATCTCTCTAATGAACTAAATTCTTTAACAGCGATTTTCTCAAAACAATGTATTTTGAGTTGTGACTATTATTTAGCGGGGGTGCGATATGTTCATATGAAGTTTTTTTCTTAAAATGGGCCCAAAAATCACCCCCATAAATATTGACATTCAATTAGGAAACACCCTGTATACAACCAAAATAGCTTTCGAAAGTGCTATAACATGTGCCCCCTTTCAATTAAAAATTTTTATGCGTATGTCAAAGTTTTGACATTAGGTTATTTTGACATAATGTCACTTTGCTCTATCCTCAAAAAAAAATCCCATTAAAAAGACTTTTTACCCGAAATCAATATCTCTTTCTGTTCCAAAGTTAGAAGGGGGGGTCTATTTAGGTCCGCACTGTATATTTTTTAATTTTCTACATAGGTATGACTAGAGTCCCTGTATGTTGACATATTTCCAAATATGTCAACATACAGGGACTCTAGGTATGACAAAAAAAATCAAAATGACATGCATTATTTATTTTCCAGGATACTTAGACGCCGCTCAACATTGCTACCAATGCACCCAGAAAAGTCCCACCAAAGAATGCGAAAAAATCTCCAAGTCTCCCTGCGAAAAACCCTGCCTGACGGTCAGTACACTTGAAAGTGGAAAAAACCCCATCTATTATAAGGGCTGTTCGTTTACCTGCGACGAAGTCAAAGGCATTTTGCTGCCCAGGGATGCTGTTTTTAACTGTGAAACTTGCACTGCTAATGAATGTAATTCTGCAGCTTTTAAAAAATTGTAATTAGTTGCAAAATTTTCTAATAAAAGCACTGTAATAATTTTTACGTGTATAGTTCCTCCATTGAAAGTTGCCGTACAAAAAAGGTAAAACACCGGTAAAATCCATTCTTAAAGGGTGCAGGTGGTACTGTCCTTAGTCTCACCAAGGGGGAGGGGCTCGGGCCCGGGCCCCCCAAGCCTTGGATTTTTTTACATATTTTATGAAAAAACACAAAAAATAGCTTAAAATTGGACATCATGCGGCTTCGCCCCCCCCCCCCCCAAGAGGTCTTGGGCGCCTCCCAAGACATATTCCTGGGTGCGCCACTGGAGCATATATACATGTTCAAAAAGTCGAAAAGTGAAGCACTCAAAGCTTGCATTAAAAGCAAGAGCAAACTTAAATTTGCAGACGCGAATTTTCAAGTGGGCATGCGTGTGTTTTGTCACGTAGACACACAGCTGCTGTGTGGGTCGACGCCATATTTGCTGTTTAATTACATTTTGCGGTGTTTTGCGTTTGTCGTATAAAATTATGTTTTTTTCTGTGAAAAATGGGAAATAATTCATGTAAAACATGTGGTTTGTGGAAAAATGTAAAGAAGAAAGGGAGTGCCATTCCATCGGTAAGTACTTATATTTTTCTTTATACTAAATACTCTTCATGGTGTCCACAATAAATCTGCATAATTAGTTCTAGAAAAACTACAATTTTAATAAACAATTTGATAAATTTTCACACAATGAACTAGTTTTTAGAAAAAAAAAAGAGATAACCCTACATTTTTGACAATTGTCAAACAATGTAGTGAGGTAACGGAGTTTGTTCCAAAACCACCAAAACTAACGCATGCGCAGTAACCGAAATCCTGTCTACCCGAGAAAGGACCTTAAGAATTAAATGGGGATCCTGGCTTCAAGCATCGCGTGTGAGAATGCATTGCTATGCCCCATATTTATGCTCTAACGTATTTGGTTAAACCTTACAAGAAGGGATTAGGCGAATATCACTAGATTAGGTGCGTTCGATACGTTTACTTAAAGGCAATAAATAGTCGTATTTAAAATACTGAAATCTTTCCCAAAATTTAAAAATATAATTTTCAATTTTCATTTTTTATTACACATTACTTTTAAGTGATTTTTTTCTCCATTGTAAGAAATGGATAATTTTTTTATTTTAATTCAAATATAATGGTTACACAATTACTGTTTCACAAAACCATTTTTATAGCCATTTAAAATCTCTATTAGCCTGGAAATCTGGGAATTCTGTTACAATTCCGCTGCATTAAAAAAATTGTCAAATATCTAGTGTTCTTTTTAATAAAATGGGTGTAATTAGTAACCACTTAAAATAAAAAACATATGACGTGACGAATATATTTCGCATTTGTGTAAAAAAATAAAAATATTATTTTTCTTTTGTATTTTATTTAAAATATATTTACATAACTATACAGTGGGGTTGCAAAGTACCGCAAAAATTCAATAAAAGGCAAAATAACTACTTTTTGGAAAAATAGGTATTATCTTATTTTTATGGGAGATCTTTTAAAACTATTTTTTAACTAACCAATTCGTTTTCAAGAAACTTGTGTTTAAAATAACCTTTTTACACTATTTGTCAAAGAACCTCCCGAGGCGCGAAACCAAAAATAATACAAAAACTCTTAAAAAGCATCGCCCTTAAAGAAAAAATTACATTACTTAGGACTTTCTCCAAAAGTAGCTATTTTGAACGTTACTGAAGGTATGCGGGACTCCCGACACAACAATAACAAAAAGTACAAAAAGACGTCAAAGCCTAATTAAATATAAATCATAATATAGCACCAGCAAACAAAAAATAAACACAACTATTAAATATATTAGAATTAAGTTTCGTACAAATTTATTCCCTCATTAAACCCTTTTTGACAATAATAAGTTATAACCTTATCTTGTCTTATTTTATTCCTATCTAATCTTGTAATCTTGCACCACTTTTCACACTCAAACCTGGCACCACTTTTCACTGTGAGTATAGAAGGTATTGAGAAAATATATGTAAATTTTAAAATTAACATTACCAAAAGAATAGGGACATCTTGAAACGCGTAAAATTTTGACAAATTTGACTGCCGTTATGGTTATTCTTTGTTATTCTTAGTTAAGGGTAATCTCAAAATTATGCTAATTGAAAAGTTACTTGCCAGTCCGTATTATTGTCTGTGCTTGTCAGTTGTCTAATTTTATCGTTGTTCACCATAATTGTTTACTTTCTTGATTTTATGTTAATACATATTATATTTTTTAAATTAAAATATAATATAATGAAGCAAGCAAAGAAGCTGTTGGATACCAAGATAATAGAAATAGCAATAAGATATGGTGGACGGAGGAAATACAGGAAATGGTCAAGGAGAAAAAACGCAAATACTTGATATGGCTCAGTACTAAAGAAAGACCTAGAAATCTACACGGAAACCAGAAGACAGCTAAGAAATTTGATACGCACAGGAAAAAATGAAATGTTCGAGCGCAAATGCCAAAATATAAATACGAGTACAGACATAGGAGGTAGGCAGGGTTCTGAAGTATGGAAATTCATTTCTACGGTAAAAAACCCAACAAAAGGAAAAGTAAACATTCAGATCATCAAACCCAAACAATGGACAGAACACTACAGGGGGCTGCTGCAGGAAACGAGACCCGAATATGTCAGCCTCTCCGAGGAGACATCGAAGTACATGGAGAGGAAGTAATCATCGAAAAAGAAATGATACAAAATAGAATTAAAAAGCTTAAATCCAGAAAAGCTAGCGGAGCAGGGGAAATATACGCTGAAATGCTCAAATATGGATCAAAGAAACTACTAGAAAGTCTCACATATACAATCAATCAATGCATAAACGGACTTCCAGTACCTGGTGATTGGAGAATTGCATTAATATCCTCAATACATAAAAAAAGAAACACGCTGGAATGCAACAATTACGGAGGAATTTCAGTAAACAGTACTCTAAGTAGATTTTACGGTAGGATTCAGAGATCTAATAGAAAATGATTTTCATGAACAAGAAGAAAAAAAGCAAAGTGGGTTTTGTGCGGGCAGATCTTGTATTGATGTTTGAATGTTTTTTGTCTTAAGCAAGTAAATGAGGGAAGGAGTGCCAGAAATATAGAGACTCATGTTACCTTTGTAGACCTACAAAAAGCATATGATACCGTTCCAGTAGAAAAGTTATGGACAGTGTTTGAGCAAACTAATATCAATCATCATACATACATAAAAGCGATAAAGGAACTATACAAAGGGCCAAAATTAAAATTGGAAATCGACTTTTAAAAGAATTCCTGGTAACGAAAGGACGATTTACCATATACACACTACAGTTTGATGACGACCAAGTAATTGTAGCTAATGATAAAGAAGACATGGAGTATATGATGAGAGAGTTAACACTGAACGTGGATAAGACACACAGAACTAGACAATGGACAAACTATATCTTCATGCAAGGAGTATGTATACTTGGGTGTCACATTTGATAAGACAGGAACAGACTGTAAAGAACTGGAAAAAAGAATAGTAAAAGCAACAGTATTTTATGGAGCAGAGAGATAAAAAAGAATGTAAAATTTAACATACATAAAACAATGGTGAAAAGCACGCTGTTGTATGGAATAGAGACTTGTCGCGTAACAGAAAAGTACAAAACAAAAATGGAAAGTGTCGAAATGGATGCAATAAGAAGATCAATGAGAATATCTAGAACAGATCATATAAGAAATGAGATCATAAAAGAAAGAATGGGAATCGAGGGCTTAAAGGACTTAAAGGCAACTGATATGGCACGGCCATGTACAACGGATGAACGACGAAAGATTACCAAAGCGGTGCAGAAAAAGAGGGCGTCCTAAACTAGAATGGCAACAGGCAATCCAAAGATCAATGAGTCAAAAAAACCTGACAGAAGATGATTGTCAAGATCAAAGGAAGTGGAGAATAGGTGTCGGACAACGTAGAAAAAACGTTTTAAGCCGACATAGTACTGGTAGCAGTAATAGAGAAAATTATTGAGTTATTCCTTGATCGCCTGGCCCTCTCACGAACTAACCCTTAAACTAACCTATACATTTTTACAGAAAACAGCATAAAATAGCGATAACAATAAAGAAACGTCTCCTTAATTGTAACTGAGTTCGTTAGGTTTAATAAAAATAAGATTGGCAAATTGCGACTGCGCAGCATCAGTAATAATCATAACAATAACTAAATGTCAAATGAGCATTTTAAAATGGCCGTATTAAGAATCCACGCAAGCTTAAACCTTGCAATTTGCAATAATGAAAATCGGAGGGTATATAGTTGAGTGGCTTATAGTCAAAAATCAGCGGCGTAGCGTGCCCGAAAGGGCGGGGGGGGGGGGCGACAGCTAAAAAGGGCGCCTCTGAAAACTGATGAAAAATCTTACGGCAAAAAAAAAACCCAAAAGGTCAAAAAGGCGCCGCCTCTCACAAATCTTGCGCCCAAAAAAAAAAAAGAACCGCGCCGTAGAAATTTGAACCGCGCCGTCTCCAAAAAAAAAAAATCATCATATGTCAGGGGGCGGCCGATAAGTCACAAGGGCGCCTCTGACGAAATCTTGCAACTAAAAAAAAAAAGGTCCTCATGTATGAGTCATGTATGAGGGGGCGGCCGATACGACACAAGGGCGCCTCTCCCACCTATGGGGCGACGAACCCTCCGCGCCCCCCCCCACGCTACGCCGCTGTCAAAAATCGTATCCCGTAGGATAGTTGTGGAAGATTGATTAAAACTAAATCGGTTGGAAATAGAGCACACTGTGTGACGTCATAAATCCAAGATGGCGGCTTTTTACATGTTTTTCACAAACTGTAGCTTATCACTTTTTAGTTTTACATAAAATCACACAATCTTAAGTCACTGGGTGTTTGCCTCCAATTTGAGTAGGAGGGCCTGTGTGACGTCATAAATCCAAGATGCTTTTTTCATGTTTTTTCACAAACTTTGGCTTATTGCTTTCGCTAAATTAGTTTTACAGAAAAACTAATAATACGTTTTTTGTTTGCAAGAGAACACCAATTAATAAAGTGGCTAATTTCAAAAAACTAGCAAAACATAAATTTTAAAAAAATATTAAAAAATAGTAACTTGTTTTTACCCCAAAAAAAATTGAAGAATGAAGATTTAGATCTCTTATGTGATCTCTGTGTGACGTCATAAATCCGAGATTTCGATTTTTTCCATGTTTTTTTTTCATAAATTCAAGATGGCTTTTTTCATGTTTTTTCACAAATTTTGGCTTATATCTTTTGCTAAAGTAGTTTCGCAGAAAAACTGTTAATAAGTTTTTTGTATTAATAATTATAAAAACGTTAAAAAAAGTTTTCATTGTAATTTGAAAAAAAAAGTATATCTATAGTTTTTAAGATATAAAGCTTATTTCTTTACTATATGAATAACTGTTCTCTCGCAAACAAAAAACGTATTTTCAGTTTTTGTGTAAAACTAATTTAGCCCAAGTTATAAGCCAAAGTTTGTCAAAAAAATGGAAAATGTCGCCATTTTGGATTTATGACGTCATATAAGCACTCCTACTCAAATTTCAGACAAACACCCATCGCATTAAAATTGAGTGATCCATCACCAATCGACCGAGGGTAGTCTTAAATTTTCTAGAATTTTTATACATTTTTTGATATTTAAAAACATAAGAACTTTTTTAGTTCTTCAGAGACAAACCTCCTTGAGAAGCCGGTTAAATTGTTGTTCTATTACAAACAAATCATACCATATACAATTTTTCTGAAAGTTGATGGGGCAAAAGTTAAAAGCAAAGCTTAGTGATAAAACATGGCAAAAATTGCAATCTTGGATTTATGACGTCACACAGGCGCTGCTTACTCAAATTTGAGGCAAAAACCAGGCGACCTAAAATTGAGTGATCTATTGAGTCTATAGACCAAGATTAGTCTTAAACTTTCTTGATCAATCTTAAATTTTTATACTTTTTTAAATATTTAACAACATTTTTAGTTCTTGAGAGACAAACCTCATTGAAACGACGGTTAAATTGTTGTTCTATTACAAACAAATCATACCCTTTACAATTTTTCTGTAAAGTTCATACGGCAAAAGTCAAAAGCAAAGCATTGTGATTAAACATGGAAAAAATCGCATTCATGGATTTATGACCTGACACAGGCGCTCTTACTCAAATTTAAGGCAAAAACCAGGCAACTTAAAATTGAGTTATAGAAACTCGAGTTACATAGGTTAAAATACATGTAAAAAATGGGCGGGGACCGCTTAAAAGGTTCGATTTATAGAGGGGTTCGAGTTATAGAGGTTGGAGTTACAGAGGTTCGACTGTATTTAAAAAAAATATATATTTGTTAGTTTTTAAGATATAAAGCTAATTTTGTTACTACCTAAATTGCTGTTCCATTGCAAACAAAAACGTATTAACAGATTTTCTGCAAAACTAATTTTGCAAAAATTATAAGCCAAAGTTTGTGGAAAAAAACATGAAAAAAGCCGTCATGTTATGACGTAACACCGGCCCGCCTAGCGTAGCTTAAAAAAATCTTCCACAACTATCTCACTGGATCTGTTTTTATATAACACATAATTACAAAAATTGAATTGATTGTAACTTTACCTAATTTTTTTTAGTATTTTGTTATCTCATTAAAATAGACAAAAATACTCCCAAAAGCAACGCCGCTAAATTTTGAATTTTGTGTGACATATGCAGAAATGAAGGCAATGTCGAAGGTCTAGTAACTTCTGGTTCAGTTGGTAAAAATAGTATAACTGCGCAGATGGCTGCTACGATTGAGATAAAATAGGTGTTTGGGGTTGGCTGAGAGCTGGAGTCTTGAGATCGAATTCTGAAAATAAAATTCTCCATCGGACACGTCGGAAAAAAATATCGCACCTCCAACTTTATATTTTAATTTTGGCAACCCTCATTATTTAAAAAAAAATGAATTTTGAAAGATCTTGGATTTTTGGCCATTTCAAAATTAAAAGTACCAATCCATAAAATTCGACCAATATTCACCGAGTTTAAAAGCTCAAAAGTGGACCAGTTGCGACAATTTTTCTAAATAAAAAAACTAGCAATTTAGCACAAATATGTACTGAAAGAAATTGAGATATCTCAAAAACCACTTATTGAACAGTGTGTGTGTGTATGTGTGCTTATCCATACAGCACTGACCCGTTCAAAGTTACTGTAATAACGAACCCACTACTATGTCGCAGCTCGGTTTATAGTGTAATTGTGTGCAATTTTTCGTAAATTGGGTAAGTTTTTTAGCAAATTTTCATCATTTTATAACTGTCACTACATGGACAAATGTATTTGCATTACCCAAGAATAACAAGGGATGACTGGCAATATATGCAGTACCGGCAGGGACAGATAAATCGGTCCCTGGTACCAGCCAAAATAGAGAAACCATCTAAAATTGTATATAAATCTGATCCTGAAAACTTACCGAGGTGGTGTACTATGGGTTGTTCGGGTACTCTCTCGACTACTGTGATGAAATTCAAAATCTTCGTCTTGAGATCTACTGTCTCTTTCTCCAGGCAAAAGCAAGGCTTCAATATATTTTTTACCTACAAATCATAAATATTTCAAAATTCGCCTATTCGGGTTAAATATTTTTGTTATAATAAATATTTTTAGCTCACACATATACTATAATATAGTAGTGTGAGCTATGGTGATCCTAAGTTTTTCGAGAAAAAAAAAGTTGCTCCGATTTTAAAACTTTTTATATATCTTTGCGTTTTAGATGATTTTGAAACATTTTTGTCGCGCCGTCTGTCTGTCAGTCTATCTGTCTGTCTGTAACGACCAACGCGCATAACTCAAAAACCGCTTGCCCGATTTCAATAACATTTGGTACCTAGGCTGAGTCTTAGGTCGAGATGGTCCCATTTAAAAATGAACACATCCACCGAATACAAGCCAAATAAAAGGGTGGGGGTAGATTTCAAAAATGAAAGTTTATGTGAAAATATGACGTGTGTGATATCAAACGAAATTGAGTCTGGAGTTAAACAAAATACATTTGTTTAAAAAAAAGGGTGGGAGTAGATTTAAAAAATCAGAGTTCACGTGAAAATATAGCGTGTGTGATATCAAACGAAAGGTAATTGAGTCCGGAGTTAACCAAAATACATTTCAGTTTTTTTTAAGGGTGGGGGTAGATTTCAAAAATTTGAGTATGTCAAAACATGGCTTGTGTGGTATCAAACGAAAGGTAATTTAGTTTGGAGTTGAATAAAATATATTTCAGTTTTTAGTTATATTAGCTCACACGTACACTATAATTATAGTATCTAGTGTGAGCTTAGGGGCCCATATATTGGCAGAGTATTTTGCTTGGTAAAAGTTGTCAAGTTTTTATGTTTTTGGTTAATAATGTTCACAGATTCGAAATAACTAAGTACAGTAACAAACTACGTGTTCACAGCTTATAGATAAAAAACCCCTTTTATCCCTTATTGACTACAATAACTATCTGATTATAAATAGTATGTATGTAATTTTACTCCTTTTTGATACTTATGGAATTATTTTGTATGGATAATGTTTGGTTTCATTTCTCTTACTAAAAACCGGTAGAACAACTTTTCTTCGAAAATAATGCCATCTGTGACAAAACTGAGAGAAACTGTGTATATTCAGCGCGAATTTATAGTTTTTCCTCAATTTAAAGAATCGGTATACATCACAAATCACAAAGTTTTAGGCGAATTTGTGCTGTAAAAAAGGGACTAACTCTGACGAAAAAAATAACTTTAAGGTACTTTTTTATAGGAAATCTCCCACCAAAATGCCGGCTGAGAAATAAAATTTTAAATTTAAAAACGTGACACAAAATGTATGAATATTTGATTGTGCTACAACTATAAAAATACTCTGCCAATATATGGGCCCCTAAGCTCACACTAGGTACTATAGTTATAGTTTACGTGTGAGCTAATATAACTAAAAACTGAAATATATTTTATTCAACTCCAGACTAAATTACCTTTTGTTTGATACCACACAAGCCATGTTTTGACTTAAACTCAAATTTTAAAAATCTACCCCCACCCTTAAAAAAAGCAAAAACTAAAATGTATTTTGTTAAACTCCGGACTCAATTACCTTTCATTTGATATCACACACTCCATATTTTCACTTAATCTCTAATTTTTGAAATATACCCCCACCCTTTTTTTAAAATAAATTAAAATGTATTTTGTGTAACTCCAGACTCAATTACCTTTCGTTTGATATCACACAAGCCATATTTTCACATAAACTCTAATTTTTGAAATCTACCCCCACCCTTTTATTTGGTTTGTGTTCGGTGGATTTTGTTCATTTTTAAATGGGACCATCTCGACCCAAGACCCAGCCTAGGTACCAAATTTCATTAAAATCGGCCAAGCGGTTTTTGAGTTATGCGCGTTGGTCGTTACAGACAGACATACAGACAGACAGACAGACATACAGACAGACAGACAGACAGATAGACAGACGGCGCAACAAAAAAGTTTCAAAATCGTCTGAAACGCAAAGATATATAAAAAAATTTGAAATCGGAGCAACTTTTTTTTTCTCGAAAAAATTAGGATCACCATAGCTCACACTATAGTATAGTATATGTGTGAGCTAAAACTGGTGATACATTAAAAAACTTTCTCAGTTTACGAGCTATGACGATTCTTCCGATAAAATTTTCTTGTGCCTTTTTGGCATATACGTAATATCCCCTGAATGGGACAACTGGGCGCCGCCAACTGGGCGCCGGGCCAACTGTCTGGCCAAGTTTTTGTCAACTGTACGCCGATGATTTGCCGTAACGAATACAAGAATAAAATAATATTCATGCGTAAAAGTATACCCAATCAGGACATTTTATCTTAAGGACCGTAAAGAGGATAGACTTATACCCATTGATATTGCTATTTCAAATATCACTCAGTCATGTTTGCATTCTGCATCGTAAGGTACCGTAGGTATTGCAATAATACGTACTATGTGGAAATAATATGCATATGTCTTTGAAAGCAACCAATCAGGTATTTTTTGCTTAAAGACCCCAAGGCCCTGATGTTTGCATCATGAATGGGCAGTTACCGTGGGTGGGTATTGGAATATTATGTACAGTACAATTCCGATTATCCGAAATAATGTGGACCAAAGTGATTTCGGATAATCGAAATTTCGGTTAATCCGATTTTTTTTTTTTTGGAAAATAAGAGTTTAGGATGTGTATATCATTAGATCGACTTAAAAACATTTGTAACACTCTGTCGGCTAACTAAAACAATTCGCATTTTAGACCGTCGTATTGCCGTGAAACCCCGAGGGGAACCACCTAGCAGTATCGGTGAATCCCAGACGCGTTTCGTATAATGCGAATTTTTTCGGTTAATCGGGATTTTTGTTTTTAAAGTTTGTTTCGGATAAACCGGATTTCGGAAAATCGCGATTCGGATAATCGGGATTGTACTGTATATGTTTTTTAAACTTGAAGGAAACGGCTTCAATTTCAGCCAATTTTTGGCAATTTAAAAAATGTATATCTCCTTCGTTCAATCGTTGGAAAAATCGAAAAAACTCTTTGTAGTTTTTTTTAAATATGCCAAAAGCGCACTAATATTTTATGCGAAAAATCAAGTAGGCTCGTGAACTGACAAATAGATTAGAGGAATAGAATAGAAGTTTTCAAATATTGTTCTAGTTATTTTATAGTTGGAGCAGGACCATATTTTCATACAGTTTTAGGGCACTCTTATTATTTAAGCCACGACTAAATTAACTAGCATTTAGGTCATCCAATAAGCGCTAAACTAATTATGTAGTTTTAAATATTACCAAGCTTTTACAAAAAGCCTAAAGCCCTGTCAGATTTTACATCATTGGAGAAAAATTATTACACCTTCGAAAAAAAAGGGAATTAAGTGAAAAGAAACCTCACTAAAAGTCCTAACATAGGGATAAAAAGTAAAAAATTCTACAAAAAAACCTCAAAAAAGAAGTCTAAAAAACAAAAAATACTGTATAAACCTCGTGGATAAATAAAAGGGTCGTCTAATCCCTCCACGAATCATAAACTTTTATTACGTAATTAATATGTACATTGTCCAGGCTATTTCCATATACTTCAACCAAGGTCTACTGTCAGAAAGTTATAAAAAAACACAAACATGGTACATATCTTAAGAAACGACCTATATATTAAACTTAAAATCAATACATCTTTTCTTTCTGAATTCAAAAATATATGATATATTGATATGTGGTTCAGCAGGTTCTGAAATATAGTAAATTTAGCCAAATGTCAACAAATTATATACAGGGTGTGTCCCAAAAGTTTGAGTCCACCCAAATATCTTCTGAACTATTGAAGATAACTGAACCATATTTGGCAGTGATTAATAATATTAAAATATCTATTTTTTGAAAGGTTGGATGTTCCGCCCCTACATCAGGGATCGGCATAGGGGCTCCTATCGATTGATAGCTCATTTTACAGGTCATTTGAAAACTAACATTTTGACATAACTGCCAATTGTCTACGTCAAATCTGTCCAAAGCTATGGACTGCCAAACCTAATTTTTTCAGTTTTCTTTTAATCAACAAGTTTGTTGTTTTAAACAAAAACCCTATTGAATGATAACTTATTTAAAGGTCTTTGAAAAAACAAACATTTTGGCGTAACTGCCCCTTGCCTGTGTGAAACGTGTCAAAATCTGTCGACGGCCAAACTTATTCTTTTACCATTTTGACAAATGTCACAAGTTTTGTGTAACCATAGCATATTCGAAAGGTCATTCAAAAACATGTTGACGTAGCTTATTTACGTCAAACATATTTTCTAAACTTTTTGACAAATTTGTATTTTATGATCCAACGATCAAATGAAGATAAAGTTGAAATTATTTTTTTATGAGATATAGGTCTGTCTTTAAATGTATTGTTGAAAAGGCGTTTAGTTTTCCTATATCTTGTTCGCCCATTAAAAAATTATTTCAATTTTATCTTAATTTGATCGTGGCATTTTAAACACTTCAAACTGAAGTCAAAAAAATGTTAAAAAAATGTTTGACGTAAGCCAGTGACAGCTACGTCAACTTGTCAGTTTTTGAAAGACCTTTCAAAGCTATAGTTAGACCAAGTTTGTGAAATTTGTCAAAAATAGTAAAGCAATAAGTTGGACAGTCGATAGATTTTAACATATTTTACATAGGCAAGGAGCAGTTACGCCAAAATGTTGGCTATTCAAAGACCTTTCAAACAAGATATCACTCAATAGGATTCTTTTTTAAAGCAAGAAGCTTGAGAATTTTAAAGAAGACTGAAAAAATTAGGGTTGACAGGCTATCGCTGTTGACAGACCTTTATAACGAGTTATCACTCGATAGGAGTTTCAATTTGAAAATTTTAAGTTGACCGCCCCTATGCCGCCCCCTAATGTAGAAGCGTCACATCCGCCCTTTCAAAAAATAGATATCTCAATGTTATTGATCACTGCCAAATATGGTTTAGTTATCTTCAATATTTGAGAAGATATTTGGATGGACTCGGACTTTTGGACACCCTGTATATTTGAATTCAGAAATGTCTATTTATTTTTAGTTTAATATATATTTATAACTTCGCGACCGAGCGCGACATTAATTTGTTTTGATAGGTAAAATTTTCTGGCAGTTTAGGACAAACTCTACAACTTTTGCTATTAAACTTTTTTCTATTTCTGTACCTGTACCCATTAGTTATTTATTTATTGATAATGTCAAAGGATGGACCTACCTATAATTTGTTCAGTCTCATGATCTAGTATAAGCACTTTTAATCTATCTATCGAATTACAGTTGGCTGGTATAGGCTGTTTGTGAGTGACAACCAAGTCAACAGTTGACTGTGACGCTATGCTGCCCTCTGGGCTGGTAACTGTGTATTTGTCATGTGCGTTTGAGTGGCAGTGAACTAAAACAAAAAGAGATGGTTGCTTAAAATTGTCTCTAATTAAATACAAACCTTTTATAGTTAAGGTTACTATCTAGTGACTTTAAAGTGTGCTCCGCTCGAACTCCGCTCGCGCTCCGGATGTGCGCTGCTCGCCGAATTCGTTTCAACGAACTTTCTACGATCCACGGAAAAAACAGAAACACGCATTGATCTGAAAACTCGACAACAAACTACCGATACCGTCCCAAAGGATCTGCGAACACACAACAAGGAGCCGAAGAAAGCTGATTTTTGGCAAACGGCTTGCAAGCGGCGCGCGCGTACCTTGAAAACACGAAGACAGGATGAATCTGTGCTCGCGCGCGGAGTGTGAGCAGCAGTTTGGTGTATACCCACGTTTAGTTATAGTACAAAGAATATATAGCCTAGGCTATATTCTTTGTGTAAACAACCAATTTTTTTGCACCTGCAGGGCTCTCAACAGATAACCAGCAAAATAAGATGAAATCTTATAATAAAAAAACTTTTTTTGTCCCTTTCCATATGACCGGTATTTTTTTTTTTAAATAAATATATTTACTAACCAAAAATATTTTTTATTAATTAGGCCTGAATGGGGTATCGCCAAACAAAAATAAGGCACATATTTTAAAACTACATTTTTCCTTCAAAAAATTCACAACAGGTTATTAAGAGCCATACTAATGTGCAAAAAAAGAACCTCTATAAAAAATAGTCTGCCAATTTATGGGCACTTAAGCTCATACTAGGTACTATAGTTATAGTGTACGTGTGAGCTACTATTAGTAAAAAGTGAAATATATTTTATTCAATTCCAGACTCAATTAGCTTTCGTTTGATACCACACAAGCTATGTTTTAATTTAAACTCTAATTTTTGAAATTTACCCCCACCCTTTTTTTAAACTAAAATGTATTTTGTTTAACTTCAGACTCAATTACCTTTCGCTTAATATCACACACGCCATATTTCCACTAAAACTCTAATTTTTGAAATTTACCCCCACCCTTTTTTTAAAATAAACTAAAATGTATTTTGTTTAACTCCAGACTCAATTAGATTTCGTTTGAAAACACACACGCCATATTTTTACATAAACCCTCATTTTTGAAATCTTCTCCCACCCTTTTATTTGGCTTGTGTTCGGTGGATTTTGCTCATTTTTAAATGGGACCATCACGGCCCAAGACGTATCTTAGGAACCAAATTTCATTAAAATCGGACAAGCGGTTTTTGAGTTATGCGGGTTGGTCGTTACAGACAGACATACAGACAGACAGACAGACAGACAGACATACAGACAGACAGACAGACAGACAGCAAAACAAAAAAGTTTCAAAATCATCTGAAACGCAAAGATATATAAAAATTTTTGAAATCGGAGCAATTTTTTTTTTCTCGAAAAAATTAGGATCACCATAGCTCACACTACTTATATAGTAGTAGTGTGAGCTAATTTTTGAAATCGGAGCAACTTTTATTTTTGAAAAAATTAGGATCACCATAGCTCACACTACTATAGTATAGTAGTAGTGTGAGCTAATATGCTGAACAGACTTTCTCTAATGAGTGTCCACCAAAGGCTAACACACAATATGCTGATGTAAAATGTTACCAAACTATATTTAAGTGAAAAACTAACATTTACTCAAAACATACATCAGTACAATACATGGTCTCGTAAAAAAAATTACTTTTATCTTAGCCTTGTAGAAAACAGAGATAGTAAGGGATTAATATTATTTAATAATCTCCCAGGGGAACTCAAGAATGTAAAATCAATAAATAGTTTTAAGTTAAAATGTAAAAAATGTCTTGGAAAATGTTGCGTTGCAAGTTTAATATTCAATCTGGATAAGTTTTGTTAGTAATTGGTAGCAAATTGTATTGTAAACAAGAGCTATTTATAGCTAATAAAGTGTTATATATAAAATATAATATTATATATTTTCTGTGGATTTCACCTCACCTCTTTTTTCATCCAAACTTATTTTTAGAAAAAAATTATGCTGCCAAATTTTTGACCGGTATAATTTTTAAAATAAGTCATTGTTATAAATTTTGGAATATGCAAGAACAATAAAATCTTTAACATTTAGTTCTTTTTGACATTTTAAAAAGTATTTTTTTATTTTTAAATAAAGGATGCCAAGTACCAAATTTTTTGTAAAAGTTTTGACAATGGCACTTTTCCCCAAAAAAATCTTCCATAAAATAAAAACTATCAGGTATGAAAAAAATCTAATAACCGAACCGAACCATTTTTAAGAGCTCAAAAAAAAACACTGTAAGGTAAATCAGCAGATCGCCATCTTTATTAAAAAGCGAGTTTAAAAATAGGACATGCTGTACACTGAGGAAGGAAACCGGCTTAAGTATACTTTAAATGGAAAAGATAATTTTTAATTTATGTTTGCTTCAACAGTAGTCACTACTGGAGCCAACATTAGCCGTCTCAGTTGATCTTCATTGCAGAAAATATGAAAAATATGAAGGTTTCTTAAAAATATGAAGGTACTGAGAGCCCTGCACCTCTGTTTTTAATTTATTTTTGCATTGGCACCCAAAAGCCATCCATGTTTTTGTAATATACGGACCATGTGAAAAATATTATTTTTAAAAAAGCTCATGCTACAAACTGTGAAGCTGTCCCATGGTTTCGTGAAAACCGAGCGAATATTTTTCCAGTTCCCTGGTTACAGTTATAATAATCTTATTCTCGTTATGAGCGTAAGCATTTTAGTGTACATAGCTTTGTTTACAAACGTTTTATTGATGTACAATAAACACTTTCTTTAAAGCAAGTAATTATATAATGATAAAATAAGATAGCATACATTTTCCAAAATATTGCATGTTGTCATTTTTATTCAAGTCACACAAAAGTTAACATTAAAATCATATTTTTCATGAACCTCTTTTTGTCCATAGTCTATCAGTTAACATATTAGCAAAACGCTCTTAGGAGTTAAAGTTTGTAAAACAAAACGATTCCAAGTTAATTTTTATAGTCAATATAGTGATTAAAGTTCAAAATAAATCTCTCACCATAATTACAGCCAGAATGTCACCACTCATATTTAACACTACTTAGTTAGATTTCTGGCACCATCTTTACCTTTTTTCACATTTATTATTTAATTATTATCACTTTTTAATTTTTATTGAACAAGACTGAAGATTAAGATCACGACTCCGATTAAGATTGCAACTGAGATGCTTCTTCTATCCAGATCGCGCTTTTATGCCAAATCTTAAAGTGTGGAACAGCATCGAGGTTTTCTGTCTTGTGATGTTTTTTTCTGTTTTTAACACCATATAAGGTCATACAAAATATCAAAGTTTGGCCTAGTGGGATTAACCTCGCAGTCTGTCTCCTCGTGTATTATTTTTAGCAACGCGCAAAGCCATGCAAACAAACATAGGATCAAGATTTTGCCTTGTTTGGCGCCTATTTGTGTCGTGGTTTTAGATCCTTGATTTGGCGGATATTTTATCATCCAGCAGAGTTGATAAAAAGGCTAGAATCTATTCTTTTTTTTTATTTAATGTAAGCTCACAGTCTCTACAAGTAAGATGTTAAAGTGTCAGTCAGTGGTTATAGTCAAAGTCTATGTATAGTGTTGTGATGGGTTGAATATACAATAACGCGAGTTACTTTAATTTTATATCGTTCAATAGTGAGTGTTGTTTTAAAAAATAATGGAATTTTCTTGACGGTTCTAATTCTAACTGAGTAAAATTATTATTTAGGTTCCAATTTAGATTTTTTAAATTAAGCCATAAACCATTGACCACTAAAAAACTCAGTGCCTCAAAAAAATGAAATATTTAATAATTTGCTTACATTATACAATATTGTTAATGTTTTGCCATGAAATTTGCATCGTTGGCAAGTGATCAAAAAATAAATCTGGCTTCTTCAAATTATTTAAAAAAATTATTTTGCCCAATTTTTACCAATAATAAATGTCATTACATTACTATTAAAAATATTGACAAAATATTATACAGGGTGTTTCACGAATATCAAAACAGAGGCCTTTTAGAGTATTTCGAGTGTGAATTTGGAGAAACACTCAGACATGTCGATTTTGTTTGCAAGGGGAACACTTTTTGGCTACCTTGAAATTTTTGTAGAACAAATTCCCTTCGAGGGGTATACTTTACCCCTATATTTTGAATACAGAAAGTGGGTCTAGTGATACCTTGCTTTGAATGCCTTTTGAATGTCCTTACAATGGTGTAAGAATTTAAAAAATCTATATTAGTTTTTAACATCAGCCAAAATTCTGACCCGTTAAAAAAGGCACTTGCCACTTGTTACTGGCGGAAAAGGCCCATGGGTAATAGCACATGTTAGGTATGGACAAGTTTACCCATTTCTATTCAAAAACCTCTGTACACCAATTTAAGGTCAAATTGGATATAAAGCTAAGTGGATAATAGCTCCTTAAATTACAATATTTTTAAAGTTTTAACATAAATTCTATAAATAATAATATATAAAATGCTTTACCATAAAATAACCCCCCTACCCCTGGTAAATAACTCAATTATGGTATGACATAGAAATAAACTTCTAATAAAAAACTGATAAAAAACTTTTCTCAAGTTGTGGAAAGTTCTAGCAAAGGTACATAAAAAAAACTTAAGCTATCACACAAAAATGTGTGTCATGTTTACAGTTCTAGAAAAATAAAATGAGAATTTCTCTATGAAAAACTTTTTTAAGATCGATCAAGCTTACATTTTATCTCACAAATAGTGGTGTGAGTTATGGTGATCATATCAAAAAAAGGACAAAAAGTTGCCTCCAATTTTGAATTTGTATATCTTTGTATTTCAGATGATTTTGAAACTTTTATGTTCTACCTTCTGTAACAACAACAACGAATGTGCATGTCAAAAACTACTTTACTGATTTTAATGAAATTTGGTACCAAGGTTGGGTTTTGATTCTAGACAGTCCCATTTAAAAATGTATAACATCCACTAGACATAAGCCAAAAAAAGGGTTGGTGTAGAATTGTGTAAGCTTAGGTGCCCACAAATTGGCAGAGTATTTCTTTAGACAATAACAGAAAATGTGGGTTAGGACTATTCACAACTAGGGTGACAAAAGGATACAGGTATAATGTCTTCCAAACCTTCAGATGGTGCATGTCATCAAAAATGTCCAATTTCACTAACAAATAATTTAAATACACAACAGGATCCCACACCAGTGTCAGTATTCTTGAAATCTCCCCGGGGAGTACTCCCTCAAAATCAGGTGAAAGTCAAACTGTGCATGTGATGTCACTTGATTTCCGCATCTCTATTGGTCCTCGATCGAATTTCTAGGAGTACTCGCTCAGGGAGATTTCAAGAATAATGACACAGAGGGAGATCCTGCCAAGTCACATTTTCTGGACTTTTGATATTTTGACCATCAAAACAAGGTTTAAAGTAACTACTATAACCTACCTTTAAACCTAACAGGAAAATCATATGGACTATAAAGCGTTAAAATCTGTGTATGGGAGCTTTTGGTGCCCAAAAAAAATTTCAGACAATTTGGAAATGCAAAGACTGGAATTTGGTTCTGAGTTCGCACATTCATCGTTTATGTTAGCACTTTCAAAAAAATTTTGTAAACAATAAAAAGTTGATAAAAAATGGGATAAAAATTCCTAAAAATAATAGAAAAATATGTTTTTTGTTTTTGTTATTAATTTTGACGTCACAAAATGTTAAGGTTAAAAAATTAAACAGCTGTTTCACTCCGACGAATATACCTTTTCAGTGGCTTTATTTCGAAAAAGATTCGCGCGCCATCTATTGTCAGGCCATGAATATTGAAAATCGCTCAGTCGATGACGTCACACTATTAAAAAAATAAATATAACCCAACTTTTCACCTGGAATTTCCTTTTTTGGTTGTGTTCCATTTTTACTGAAAAGTTTTTCCTTCTTAATTTTTTTAAATAATAGGTTAATTTAAATTAGGTACGTAGCTTTAGAATATCTCGTAGTACAATGGCTTAATTTCTTCAGTCATTCCGTGGAATTTAAAACTTTCTTCATAGGCCCAGCAATTTATTTTTTTTTATTTAGAAAATACACCCTAATAAAACAAAGGTTCATACAGAGCAAAAATACTTAAGATTATAATTGGGACTTAATAGAGAATTATTGGTTCTACTACGTTATACCTCGCTCGTCAAAACGCCCTATGTAACAATTTTTTTGTATGGAAATGATTCTTTGGACTATTTTTAGTCGATTTAGATATGGGAAATTAAAAAAGAAAGTATGGTTTTTTTGAAAAATAATTTTTTAAAAGTAAGCCCGAACCAAACCAAACCGAACTGCTGAATTACCGTTTTTGTGGTTTACTTTATGTAAGGTCAGGTTAGGCTGATTAGAAAGAAATAACAAACTATAAAGCTTTCTGCATCATTTTTTCCATTATAAATACTCAATAGACGATTTTACAGAGTCGAAAATACGTGACCAATTAAATGGTTGGAGCCAGATGTCAGGTAGAATGTTAGATTTAAAAAATATGGTGTACCCATATTTCTATGTGTAAATACATTTTTAAAAACACAATTACCTTTTTTCGTCCCTTGCCAGACAGTTGGTCACCTTATTTTGGCTAGGCTAATTGACCATGTAGATCAAGTTCAGTGGATTGTGAGCCGCCCGTTTTTATCTCGACATCACAAACGTCAAATAACCTCTTTCTATAGCAATTTGTGTAATTTTTTACTAATTTTTTAATTTTGAAATTTCTAAAAAAAATGTGAAAAATCCACATTTTTTTTTTTTGAAAACGGTTTAAAAAGACCTAAACTTATTATTTAAAAAAAAACACGCATTTTCCAGCATCAAGGTATATCGTAGTAGACCCAATTATTGAAATAAAGCCAGGCTATAATAGTGCCAGGCACAATTTTGACACCTTCACATTGTAATATCAGCTGTGGTCTTTCAAAATACGGCCTTCTTTTACTATATGAACCGGAATAAATATTGTCTTGAATTGAATTGAAAATAAATGACCATAAATGATGAAAGTTTTAAATTCGATTTTGGTATGTCAGTTTTGAAGGATTAACTGTCAGTTTTCAATGTGAATGTGTCAAAATAGTGCCTTGCACAATTATAGCCTGGCGGTATTTCAATAATTCTCTATTTGCAATAAAGCCAGGCAGTAATTGTGCCATGCGCTATTCTGACAATGTCACATTATAAGAGCTGTCTTCTTTCAAAATAGGCCTTTGTGTATTATAAGAGCCGAAATTAACATTGCCGCCATTATTAGTGAAAAATAAATGACTGGATTTTAATTCAAGTTTGGTATGTTAATTTTGAAAGATCAACTGTCAGTTTTTAATTGAAAACTGGCAGAACACTCCCCGGCATTAAGGTTACTGTATAACAAAGTTCCTTTGTTATATAGTGACTTTACCCAGCACTATTACTGCCTGGCTTTATTACAGTCCAGCATAATACAATATTAAGCAGGGTGAAAATAGACATATCCTGTTAAACTTCAGCAGAGAAATGTCTACATCTACTGTGGCACTGTGGGCAGTTGAACACCTTTTAAATTTATACCTTTGGTAAAATCAAAAACATGGATTTATTAAATAGAAGATTTTAAAAAATCCGTGGGTAAAATATGTGGTAAAATTTTATTTGTTTTATTAAAATATTTAATGCTTAAAAAATGTCTTTAGGTACCTACCTGAATTTTAATATCTACTCCACAAAAATGCAAAACTCAAATGAAGACACTAATTGGAATGATGTCTTAAGGGCAAAAGGCATCATCCCACAAAAAGAAAAGGAGAAAGAAATTACTGAAGATCAGATTGTCTCTATGCTAGAACTATCAATTGAAAAGAAAACAAGTAATGGTTAGTATAATTTGCTTTATAGTATTTTTTTCTATTCTGATTTTACAGGGTGTCCCTAATTCGATATTTTTGAAGTGTTTTCAGAGGGAAAAAAAACAGCTCCCTACTGGCCAGCCTTGGGTTTCAAGAGGGATTAAAGATGAAATTGCATCTTAATATAGCAAGCTTTTTTAAAATTCAGGGTATTCCTAAAAATTTTGCATTTTGGAAGGGGTTTATTATTTTTTTATTTATAACAAAAATTAAAAATTGAATTTAATAATTCAACTGTCAAATTAAATTTTATCTGTCACTTTTAATTTTTGAGATATTACATAAAGTTGGTATATTTCTTGTGAAGTGATTGTAAAATTTTTGTTAAAATTATCTTACTCAATATTTTATTTTTAACGTTTTAAATATTTCTGTTCATTAATAAAACCTCTTTATTTTTAATTGATAATTTTAAAATATTTTAAAGCCAGTGCACAAATAAATAAATAAATAACAAAAAATATAAAACACTGTACCAAAACAAAAGATAGCAGCAGTTGTAATGACCTCATACCTACAATTTATTTAATTTTTTTATAAAAAATAGGCTCATAAAAAAACTTACAAAATCCATAGTAGTTCAGGCCCTATATACGAGATTCAAGCCATATGCTGTGTTTAATGATAGAAGCAACACACTTGGTATGGATAGACATAAGACTCGCCCGAACATTTTACGAAAGGGCACCACTCCCCCACCTCTGGCAGGGGGGTGGTCCCCACCCTTAAACGTGCTTTTTGATAGTTTTTTGCTAATAACTCGAAAACAGTCAATTTTTTCAAATCTTGAAATCATTTTTCAAGCAGATACAATTATCTTTCCAACAATGTACCTTAGTATCCTCTGGCGGCAGTGGTGCGCATTCCATTAGCGTACGAAAAAAGGAGAAAATTTTTAAAATATTTTTTTATCTATTTTTTGTGGTATTTTTTATCCTTAGCACTATTTTTTTTTCAAGAAAATATTTTTGCTTGAAAGCCCATTGTATACAGTTAAATACTTATTAAGCAAGACATATTTTTTTAAAATAGACGCCTTTAGATAAAAATAAATGTGTTTGCAAAAATCCTTAAATCAAACAAAAATTTTGACCATTCATTTTTGTAACTGAGTAAATCAAAATGAGAGAGGGTAAAAAATTATTTTTGGTTAGTAATAACTTAAAGCCGATTTTTTCTTGTAAGTTATCTTTAAAGTAGGGGTAAAGGGGCATCCCCCCTCTCACCCCCCTCAAAAGTGCTCTCTTACAGTATTTTCTCAATTATTTGCAAACTTTTAACTTGGCAAAAAACAATTATTAAGGCTGATGAAAAATCCTCTCTAGCGATGTATAAAACGCCCCCCTTACATAAGTGGCGCACGTTTTATAGGCATTTAAATATGTGAGAGGTGTGGAAATAACTTGTTTTTTTTAATTTTCTTAAATTTTACTCTCCCACATGTCTGGTTTTAAAACTTATTTTTAAAGCTGGAGAAATTTCCTTTCCAACGATGTATATCACTCCCGCCTCAAGGCAGCGGTAGATCTAGCATAGACGCACCAAAAATGGTCAAATTTGGTATACACTTGAGTCTTCATTTAAGACAACCCTGTTGGAACAGTATTAATACACACACTACATTCAATGAGAGAAGCAACACACTTGGTAATGGATATACAGTATTCCCCTTAATAATATAACGAGGGGGAGCCAATGAACTTGTACTTTTTACAAGTTCATTGGGGGGAGCCACCCGCCTCCTCTTGGTGGTCCCAACCCTAAATGTGTTTAAATTACATTTTTCAGTTTGTCAGAAAAAAATTAATTTTAATTTTACGCTGAATGTCTTATTTTTGATTTAGACGGCGATCTGACTGTTTATACATGAATTTTGTTGCTGTCTCATATTTCGCCTAACCTGTCTCATTTTTGAACTTTTTTAAGGTAAAATATGAGATACAGTTTTATTTTTTTTTCGCATATTATAGGTCAAATTTCTATGTTTTGACGTTTGCAATATTTTTCTGATTATCGCTTATATCCTAAAAAAAAAATTCGAGTCGCACAGAGGACTCCAAAATCTTAAAAATATAAAAGTTTTGCATTTTTAGCCCACTTGACCCTATGGTCTTCGAAATATAGTTGATCAGATTTTTCTCAATAATTTGTGTGTAATAACCAAAAACTTCATAGGAGCTTTCATTTCTGAGCTATTTACAAGAAACTGTTTTCAAGGCTGTTTATGGAGTTCACTTGAAGTGTGCTAATAGGCTAGCTAGGAAGGTATCAGATCCGTCATGGATCTATAAATTTTTTTTGATGATGCCTTTTAACAGAATTGATTGAAGAGAAATCATCAATTGTAATAATGGTAAAAAACCCCATTGTATTGGCTTCTGCTGGGGAATATTGTAGGCTATTTGTTGGTCCTACATGTTGGGTAATCCAGGAATTACAGATTTTACAATTTTTCAATTGTTATATTTTTTCCAGGAAAAAAAATTGAAGATCTTGACTTAGATGAATTAGATGAATTGGAAGATTCTGAAGACGAGGCAATTTTATTAGGTAGGAACCAAGATCAGACTTTGTACTTTACACAGCTTGCCTTCAGAATTTGGCAAGTCAGCTGAACTTAACTGACGTCATCGCGTTGCCTTAAACAAATACTTAAGGCAACACGCAGCGGCGCTGGCGTTGCGTGAAGGGGGGCGGGATTGGTTTATCGCCACTCACACGGCGACACGCGCCCATGGACAGAAGGATTAGTTTTTGGTTTAGTCAATGTATATACATCTGCATATTATTAAAATGGCGAATGCTTTTTAATTTAATATTTTTAAATTGGCGCCCTTTAAACCACGCTAAGTGACCCGTACTTATAGGGCCAATGCATCATGAAAGACTGGCTACGTAGTTTTCATGATGCAGTGACTATACTTTCTCTAAAAGCTCCACCTACTAGCACAAATTTTCTTGTTTGCCACCGCTCTAAAAAACCAGACTATTCTGTCAAATTTTTAAGCCAAAATAGTCTTTTTATTCCTTGTCTTCTTTTGCCTTTAATTTTTCTTACTATATGATATTCTTTGTTTGAAACTTGTAGACAATGATTGAGTAGAAATAAAATTTCGGACTTCCATTGTCTTTATTTAGTTTAAACACGACGTTTCGGTACGTAAATATCTAACCGTTTTCAAGTGTAAACTAAACAATCTAGTCTACAGGCTACTACTTATACTACTTGGTGTGTAGTCAGGTGTGACGGCCCGCCCCCTTTTTGCGCGATCACAAGAGTCAAGCGAAAACTATGGCTATGATACATGGATGACACATATATTATATGATGATGAACTGCATAATTTTCTACACCATCTGAACGGTATTCGACCAACAATCAAATGCACAGTGGACATTGAAAAAGATTCGGCTTTACCTTTCTTGGATGTTCTTGTCAAACGAATTGACAGAAACATTCAAACCACTGTATATAGAAAAATCCAACCACACGAGACAGTACCTAAATTTTAAGTCTAATCATTCTGTTGCTACAAAACAAGGAGTTATAGGAAGTTTGTATTTAAGAGCCGTAAATATTTGTAGTAATAATGAATTAACCACAGATATCTACGATATTTTTTTTAAATTTTTTTTATTTATACTGGGACTTTCCATCCAATCAGGATCAATCGCCCAGTTTTCGCAAAGTTTTTATGAAAGTTAAAGCATTTTTTAAACAAACACAAACAACCAAGTACCTAGCCAGGAATCGAACCCGGACCGCTGGTGTTGGAAACAAACACTGCTACCACTACACCACGACGGCGACAATCTACAATATTAAAAAAGACTTATAACATAACAGAATGGTTCTTTCGAGAAATTAATAAACTCAACGATCTCTAAAATTAAAAAAAAGCCAAATGTAGCAAATTCTCAAAATAATAATCCCTTGGGTATTATTGACATTCCATGTTCAAGGGATTTCAGAAAACATAAGACCAATAGTCAAACACTACAATATAAAAACAGTATTTTCATCGGGAAATACGATAAGGACTTTCGTAATTTAAGCAAAGCCAGAAAATCCCTCAAATAATAAGGAATGTAAATGAACATCTAAAAAGTACCCAATTAGGGGATATTGAAAAATACGGTTTAGCGGATCATGCATGGTCAAATGATCACAGGATTCATTGCCATAGGCGAAAACGAAAGTTTATTAAAGCTGCGTTTATAATGCAGACTAAAGAAGTTTTCAGTCAACCAAGAACGGACATACCAACTGGCGAAGGTGGTTATTTTTAGGTTATAAAAGAGTTGATTAAAAAGAAGTCAATCTTAAAGTGACCTGGGTTTTCAAATACCTACGAAGAGAAAGGACACAAAGCCTTTCTGAGAGAGTGACATTTTTTATTTTCTCTTCATATTTCAAAAAGTGAATGAGAAACATAATTTGATTTGGTTTGGTTTGGTGATGCAAAATTCACTGCTTGTAAGTCAGGGTACCCATATTAACTAAAAAAACTTTCTTGATTGAGAAAAATCCACCAGAAATTAATGCGGCACCCATTTTGTCCCCAGATTTTGCAGTCATATGGACTATGTGTTAGAGAGAGAACGCGAATCTAATCGTGTAATTGGAAAGAGATGTTTCTCTTTGGCGGATTGGCAACTTTACTAAAGCTCTCTAGCAATGCTTATAGGGCTTAAATACAGTAATTAAATGTAAAATGTAACTAAAAATCTGTGTCTTTTGACAGAATACCGACACAAAAGGATGGCAGAGATCAAAGCGCTTGCCGAACGATCAAAATATGGGTATGTCGGAGAAATATCTGCTCAGGATTACGTACAGGAGGTTAACAAAGCTGGTGAAGGAGTGTGGGTTATATTGCATCTGTATAAACAAGGGTAAGCATTTATCACCGCTATAGTAAATTATACAGTTACAACAACTTATTAGACGGCCAAACTTCATTATATTGTCGGGTATAATTTTGTTTTGAAATCGAATCCTTAAACGAGGGTACCGTAGTAGATCACTTGTGTGTATAAAATAAATATAACAGTTTTAAAAACGTTACAAACTTTAATGAATACAAAATAAAAGTCAGTTGCAATTTACAAATTGTTACAAGACTTTTCTTATAACCTATAAAACAAACAAGACCCAAAATATTAAAATAAAAACTTTAACTTACCATAATAACAAACTGCAAAATATTATTGAAATAGAAAAATCTTATGTTTCTATATTGACAATTAATTTAGAGGTTTTAGTTTAAGTTTAGCAAAACTTAGAATGTGACTACCGACTTGTCTCCTCAAAGTTTGGGTTTTTAATAACGGTAGGTTGGACCTAAATAATCCATTATCCCGTCTTTGAAGAGCTTTAAGGAACCAAGGCAGTGGCGTTGCTGATAATCCTAAAGTTTACTTTACATTCTAGCTAATGAGCTAAACAAGAAAACCTAAACTAAAATAGAGAGAAAATGACATTTTATAGACAATATTTTCTTATCTCACAGTTTTTCCATAGCCAATCACTTTGAAGAGATAACGCTCTCTCTACTTGATGTATCCCCACGCTTAACCATTACAACTCCCACTCTTCACTTTTCAGTAGTTTTTCTCGCATCAACCACCTTTTGTGTAGGTAGGCGGCAACCTAAACCTTTTCTTTTGGAATAATGGTAATTTTTCCCTATTTCGACCCTGCAGAATCCGAATATCTCGGTTGCCCCTAGCATGAACTAATAAACGCCCAAAACTTGTATTTTTAAAAAAATTTATTAAATTTAAACTTTTAGCGGATATTACAAAGAACACTTTTTTGTGGCGAACAAAATGTTCTTTTCAACGATGTATTGTTCAATAAGGTTTCAATTAGGAAATAGCTTTTCAATAGCGTTCGTAAATTGGGATTATTTAGAAAAACGTGTTTGTTATAGGTTTTATAAAATTTTCTCAAAAACTACACTATTTAGGAAAAAATGTGTAGTATACGTTACTGTAGAAAATTAAATTTTCTTTTAAACGCTGTGTTATTAAGTGGGGTTTATATCACGCTTTAGACTTCAGGATCGTACTACTATAAATTTATATTCCAATTCATGGGAAAAACATTTTTTTTCTACCTTTTTAAATTGCGTTAATTAATGGACGCCGCTGAAGAGTTGATAATCAGTCTAACCCCATCGACTTATACATTGTTAGAAAAGGAATTTTATTGACTAAAATAAAATGTATATTATGTATATTTTTATCCCAAAGAGCTTAGTTTTTAAGAAAATAAAAAAAGTTACCTATTCCAGGTTTCGCGGGTTTGGTTCGGTTCTTGACTGGAAAAATTATATTTTTTGACGAAATACTATGACTACATACATTTCTTCATCCCTACAAGAAGGGAATGAAAATATTACTTACTTTTTCTAATAACAAACCTAATAAATTCAAGTTCTCCAAGACACATTTCAAAATAAAACTCTCACTAGGTTTAAAATGTTTCTTAAAATTAAAAAAATAATAATACGAGTCTGGTTCAGTTTAAGTTAGAATTCGGGAAACTCAAACTGTGTATAAGAAGCAATCATAACAATGAAAACTAAATGTCCTGGATAAATATGATATGAAGATATGAAAACAACTGTCAGAATATATCAAGGACCTCTAGTGAAAACCTTTCATTTTTATTAGATATTTGTTTGAGAACTTAACTATACTTTGATCTTTACAAAAAAACATTTTTCCGTAATAAGCACCTTTTTATAGTAAATAATTTTTTATTTCATTTTAAAAAGGCGAAATCGGATTATAACGGAAGAAGAAAAAATGAAAGAGTCATTGTTGTTTTCTAGCATCAGTTTTTATTTTTATTTTAGCATACCACTCTGCGCCTTAATAAACCAACATATGAAAAACTTGGCGGTAAAATTTCCAACAGTTAAATTTTTGAAGTCAATTTCAACAACCTGCATACCTAATTATCCTGACAAAAATGTACCAACAATTTTTGTGTACTTTGAAGGAGAAATGAAGAAGCAGATTGTGGGGTCTTTAGAATTTAGAGGACCAAACCTGAAACTAGACGGTAAGTTTTTTAATGGATTAAAAATATATCCTAATTTATTAACGAGACTGGGAAAGTGTATTTTTTTATACGATCTTATAAGTGGGTGCTAGAGTTTAGGTTTATACAAAGAAATATCTCCAAAAGATCGCTTTTAAAGGTAAGTACTTAATATGATAAAAAAGCAGCACTACCTTTTTTTGGACACTCATCACACAAACAACAACAACAACACTTACGTAACAAATTCTTACTTTTTTAGTTTAAAAAAAGTTCAAAAGCAAGGATATAAATGTAACGCATCGAACCGAACCGAACCAACACTTTTCCAAAGCAAAGTAGCAGAAACCGCAAAAAATTAAAAACTTTACTGCAATTGCAGAATTCTTCCTTTAAATACTATTATCTCAGTTCTACCGTCCTTAATCTAGAATGCCGCTATTTACCAGTGGCGCACCCAGGAATATGTCTTGGAGAGGGCCGAGGCCTCTAAGGGGGGGGGGGGCGAGGGCTTATGATGTCGTATTTCATGCTATTTTTTGTGTTTATTCATGAAATATGTGAAAAATATCTAAAAAACATCTTATGCTTGGGAGGCCCGGGCCCGGGCCCGGGCCCGAGCCCCCCCCCCCCCTGGGTGCGCCCACATATTTAACTATAAAATTTTCCTAGTTTTGATTAAAAAACCCGGAAGATAATAAACAAATGATGCTCCTGGATAACTTTAAGTTATTTGTTTCTTGAAAACCATAAAAGCTAAAGAAGATTTGCTTATAAAAATTGATGTAGAATTATGCTTTAGTAGTACATCTACATAACTTTATATATCAATAATTTATTGTCAAAATTGGAAGTTGGCACTTTTCCGCAACTTCCACAGTAAACCGATATTTTTATTATGCTGCAAAAGTATGTCAATAAATAGATAATAATAGTGTACTAATTGACCTGTCAATTTAAAAATTAAAAGCAATTAAAGCTACATTTACAATCAATTTCAAAACTGCTTACTGAATGCCTGACATATGGGTTTGTTCAGGATCATGTACATGCCAATTTGACGTTTACTCAAGCCAAAGCGGAATTTACACACAGAAAAGTCAATTTCGAACGAGCGTAATTTCATGTAAATTGACGTTTCTGCGTGTGAATTTCGCTTTGGCTTAAGCAAACGTCAAATTGGCAATGTCAATGATCCTCAGCAAACCGATATGTTAAGCTTTGACTAAACAGGTTCGAAATTGATTGTCAATGTAGCTTTAGGGTAAGGGCATACCGAAGATACATGGATGAGCGCGGTGGAGGTCTCGGTCGTGATCGCCACATCGATGTCAAAACAAACCTTTATTTTCTAATGAGACCGCACATACCAAGGATGCTTCACCCGTTCATCCTCGCCGCCTATCATTGCGGTTTACAGCGATGTCAATGGCAGAACAAAATAGTTTGAACTTGCCTGTTTGTTGGTGATTTGTCATCACGTGACATTCTCTAGTGAGTACGGAACATATTTATTTTTAGTTCTTTGTGGTTTCTCGACGTGTAAAGGCTTTGAGACGTTTGGGGTATGTATCTAGAGTCATTCTCATATAGTCATGGAATCTGTCAGAATTATCTCAAAGCTTTTTAAAAAAGTGTTGGTGTTCCCCCAGATATTGCCTTTTTTGCTTTATAGGATGAGCACTAAACTGGCGATTTTAAGAAATACACATAATTTACCATTTTTCACTTACAGACATAGAATCATGCTTCTTCTATACATTGTTAAATATTTTTCGAAGTAACTCCTCTAAAACGTCAAAGAACTCTGAAACCCGAAAGCTTGACTGAAAGGAATGCATCTTCGGCATGTTCCGCCCGTCATCGATATAAACCTCGATCGCAACCGCGACCTCCACCGCGCTCATTCATATATCTTCGGTATGTCCCTACCCCTAAAGTATAAAACGCGCAGGGCGGCAAAAACTATTTCTGTGGTTATTTATCTGTTTTGTATTGTGAATTTCTTAGCTTGAAATATTAAAAACTTCAAAGAAGCAATCGAGAAAAATAAACAAACAAAGTAAGATATAGTTTTTGCAAAGTCACCTGAAATGCGCCTAATACGGGGTTCTATCGATTTCACGATATTTTGCTTCATTCTGCCCTTCAAAAGTTATCCAAATTCATATAAAATCTTCCTGGTATAATTTCAACCCTACCGACAGAGAAAAGACGCGGCTCTTTGCGGTCCGAGCACAAAGTATTTGTTTTCCGACCAACCGAACACAGGTGGATAGACGGCACCTGATTGGCAGATTTTTTGAGATGCGCATTTAATTGCTTTCGGGTGTGCTTTTCGGGACCCCTTTAGTCGGCAGTATGCAAAGTTAGAAAATAAATCAGTGTCGTTTCTGTAGGTGTAGGAATAGAAAGTTTTATTATCTATTTTTAGTTCTTTAGTTTACGCCATAATTAAATGAAATAATTTTCATGAGTATATCTACCGCCGCCCATGTCACTTTGTTTAAAGGATATGCCTTTGTTCAACTGACTTTGCAAAAACTATATCTTTATCTTTTTCCTAAAATCGATTCTACATATAAAATTGAATTTTGCCAGAAAGAGAGGCAATATAACACAACTGTGAAATTTATTGAGAGCCTCTAGCACACATAAATTGGTTTTGATCATGCACGTCTTAAATATATCTGTACTGCTGCGTATTAAAACCATTAATTGAAAATTACTGCTGCAAGCGTTCCGCCATATTGGATTCAATTGAACCCAAACGTATGGCTTGGATTAAAAAAAGAGACGTTTTTAATAAAATTTAAGGGTACGTTCAGATTGAAACGTCGGGCGAGTCGTCTTGCCGAGCGAATGACGTCATGGGTAAATCGCCGGACGTCTTGCCTTTGTGAACGGTATGGGTGTAATAAACATAACCTTAAAATATATATATTTTTTAAATTATTGATTAATTTGATCAGATTTAAAAATTTGTTACAGTTTATTTAGTAGAGTTAGCATAAACACAAATAAGTGTTTTTGTTGTTTTGAAAAATGGAAATAGAGAGTCTTTTGGAGTACCCGACTTTTGGTGGCTGACAGAGTTTTATTAGACAAATAAAGTTTTGTTTTAGATTTAAAAGTTGTGTTTTCTGCAAATTTATTTTCTTTGTTGTACAAGCAATATATGTTTTAAGTTCCTCTGCTCAACACTTTCAAAGGAAATAAATAAATTTGAAAATTAATAGTTATATGTACATACATGTGCAATATAATAGCGTATGACAGTGAGAATGCGAAAGAAGACTAAAAGTGTTTGCTGGGGCGTTTTAGGGTTAATTTTGGTATTTTCGTTTTTTTTTTCTGCCAGCTGATTATGGTCAAATGGAGCTTTAAAACAAGGAATTAACTTTATCCATTGTGCTATGTTACTATGGGTAAACCATCATGCATACCCTAGCAAATATCCCACAAAGAAAAATACTCTGTCAATCTATGGGCACCTAAGCTCACAGTAGGTACTATAGTTATAGTGTGCGTGTGAGCTAATATAACTAAAAACTGAAATATATTACCTTTCGTTTGATACCACACAAGCAATGTTTTTACTTAAACTCTAATTTTTGAAATCTACCCCCGCCATTTTTTTTTCAAAAAACTAAAATGTAGGTTGTTTAACTCCAGACTTAATTACCTTTTGTTTGATATCACACAATATCACTCCCACCCTTTTATTTGACTTGCGTTCGGTGGATTTTATTCATTTTTAAATGGGACCATCTCCAATCGGGCAAGCGGTTTTTGAGTTATGCGCGTTGGTCGTTACAGACAGACAGACAGACACGCGACAAAAAAGTTTCAAAATCATCTGAAACGCAAAGATATATAAATTTTTTTCAAATCAGAGCAATATTTTTTTCTCGAAAAAATTAGGATCACCATAGCTTACACTACTACAGTATAGTAGTAGTGTGAGCTAATAGCCCAAGTAACACAAACTGGACAATATAGTTTAAAAGCAAAAACTCTGCTGTGAAAGTGTTATCAGAGCTTAGTTTTTGCTGTAAAACAGCTAGCTGTGGTTTAGAAATTATTTTAGCTATAGAACCTCTATGATAGCAGGTGTTTATGGATAAAATGGCTATTGATGTAATATTACCCAGGACTTGCTCTTTTAAAGTTAAATAATTGCTAATAAGCATGCTAAAATTTAGCTAGCTAAATAACATAAATTTTAAGTTTTTATTCCTATTATTTAGCTACAAAAAGCGGCAATTTAGCAATTTTGTATTTTAAGCTGTTTATTACAAAACTTTTGAACAGCCCCTAACAATGCTTGGCCAGAAGACCAATGCGATTATGACTGTTGAAAAAAGGAGGATTTATTGTCAAATTGTGTCAGGCCTGATCCAAGGTTCGTAAAGAAACCGGTTGTGTGGTAACTCCCAGCCAATGACGCGGCATTTTGCCTGCTCCACGGTCAACAAAGAAAGACCTATTACATTATGAGAGAAATAAAGATAGGTCTAATTAAAAGCAGGAAAAATACCAAAATTTATTAAAAAATTAAATAAATTAAAAATTTATGATAAAAATTTTATAAATATCAGATTCAGGACACGATTATAAATACTTTTGCTACTCTCTTGTTCAATTTAATTAAATTTTTACGCCGAACCCTAAAGCAAACTAGCCACATATTATTGGTTTTTTTTGTTGGGTAGGGAAAAACTAAAACTAGATTTTTTTGTGTAAAATGTAATCAAATTTTTTTAAAAAGGATGTTAAAATGACTAGTCAATAAGGCAGTAAGGGAACATTCATAAATAACATAACGCAAATATTCAGGATTTTTGATCACCTCTTTTTAACGCATTTTCAAGAAATATCATAAAAAATACATCGACTGTAACGCAAGGCTAATATTACTTCACTCCTGCTTGAGCGTTATACAGAGTGTTCCAAGTTAAGTGTCCACCATTGCTAACTTTTTTATTATTAAAGATAGCAAAAAGTTTAAATTGGCAAATTAGTAGAATTTTTAATGCTGTTTAAGATACTCAAATTTAAAAAAAAATAGAGCATCGCTTTTTGGAGTTTTTGAGTTTTTCAAAAAACATTTAAAAAAATTCTCTAAACAATTTTTTTCAAAAAAATTTTTGCCTAAAGTTTAAAATAATAACGAAGACATTTTAAATTCAAAATTACGTAAGTATTTTAATTTTAGTTGGTAGAAAAACGCCGAACCCTAAAGCAAACTAGCAACATATTATTGGTTTTTTTTGTTGGGTAGGGAAAAACTAAAACTAGATTTTTTTGTGTAAAATGTAATCAAATTTTTTTTTAAAAAGGATGTTAAAATGACTAGTCAATAAGGCAGTAAGGGAACATTCATAAATAACATAACGCAAAGATTCAGGATTTTTGATCACCTCTTTTTAACGCATTTTCAAGAAATATCATAAAAAATACATCGACTGTAACGCAAGGCTAATATTACTTCACTCCTGCTTGAGCGTTATACAGAGTGTTCCAAGTTAAATGTCCACCATTGCTAACTTTTTTATTATTAAAGATAGCAAAAAGTTTAAATTGGCAAATTAGTAGAATTTTTAATGCTGTTTAAGATACTCAAATTTAAAAAAAAATAGAGCATCGCTTTTTGGAGTTTTTGAGTTTTTCAAAAAACATTTAAAAAAATTCTCTAAACAATTTTTTTCAAAAAAATTTTTGCCTAAAGTTTAAAATAATAACGAAGACATTTTAAATTCAAAATTACGTAAGTATTTTAATTTTAGTTGGTAGAAAGTAGTCTAAGCCTAATTTTGAATTTGGAATATTTTCGTTATTTTTAACTTTAGGAAAATAAATCAAATATTTAAAATAAATTAACAGCAATATTATTTTCCTCAATTTTTAGGAAATATTAAAATTACTTTTTTTTAAGTTTAATTTTTTTTTCAAGAAAAGGTAGGTATGCTGTGTAATAGGTACATCATTTAAGAACTATTTTTAGTAGGCGCCTTAAAAGCAGCCAACAACATTGAGTATTTTTTAAACTATTAGTAATTTTCTATGTGTATGTAAAGTTCATTTCACAATCTTTGTCCTGGCCTATACTGATTGTGATGATAACTATCAAAAAGTTATCCTAAACATTATGTGTTGGTTGCAGATATCAGATGCAGTATAGAGAGAAAACCCATTCCCCCCAAGGTCTATTTTCCAGCTCCCCTTGTATGACCCACATTGTATGGGTAGTAAACAACCGACATCGAAAAATTTGTGTTTGTTAAAATTTAAATTATAATTAAAACCTCACCAGTTCTTTGACTTAGTTTTTAATACATTTATAGTAAGCACGTAACAGGTATTTAAACACTTACAAGACGAAAACACCCAAAAATTAAGCACTAACTTTGTCACCATTGTGCACTATGTGAGCTGCCGACAGCAAATGTACAAATACTAGTAGAGTACTGTAGACTTGGTTTACCTTAGCACATAATCAGGCCAGGCTCACAAATAAGGTATGGACCCACTTGTTTAACCCATTGTATTAGGCCCTCTAAGGTGTTGCACCCTGGGCATTAAGAACCCAGTTTATCAGTTGAATAACTAAATAAATAAATTTCTTGTTTTTTATTTACCTAGCTACCTTAAAAACAAAAATTTCCTCTACCTATTCCTACTAAGGTCTGCCTTACCAGTGGTGATCCCAGAGAGGATGGAGGCTATCACCTCCCCCCACCTGTTTCTAGAGAACTTTAAATACAAAGGCACATTCGGGTGTATTACCTATGTAATTGAGTAAAAAAACTATTTTGGTAATACTTATTGTGTAATAAATATGGTTTCTCAAGAATTTCCATTTATTTTAAAGTAGGTATTTAGAAAATTTTAGAGGTACAAAAAACTTTTGGCATGTTAGAAAAAAACATTTTTTAAATAAAAGAAAATCATATACTGCCTAATTAATTTTTTAAGTCTATACAATGTATGTTCAAAAAATCTAAATTGTCCTCCTTTTTGTTGTGTCTCTGGAACCCCACTGTTGGACCACTAACCAATGTAATACACATTTGATACAATGGTGTATTCATGGGGGTTGGACAGGCAAGAGGGGCCCCTTTCTTATCAGATTTTTTTAGATAATGAATATGCATAATAGCACCAAGGTAATCCCCAAGCCTGTCGTAAGAGCTAACTAAAGAAGCCTTGACCCATGGGTAGTCTAGTAATGGACAAGCTTTGACAAGTATGTAAAAAAATATAGATATGAGGGGGGTGGGTTAATCTGGTGATTCTCTGAATGGATTTGGTGACCAGGCCATTCAGGAAATCACCACATACAGGGTATATGGAGTCTATTTCGAACTAACAGCTAGTGCAGGGACATGTGGCTCTCCGTACCCTGTTGATTATGTCAAAAGGTATATGACCCACCAGTGGTCTAAGGCTATAACTATGGCATTATGTGGTATATCATGATGACTAAGTTTCTGGCCTTAAATATAATTTGAAGTCTACTGGGTTCTATTTACTAGATAGAATTTAAATTGTTATCCGAGTCATACACAATACGTACATTTGTGCACAACATACCCAGAAACGCATGTCTACGTGCCAGGTTAGATCCTTTAAGGGTGCTAATCGCCACTACCATTCATTCGTGGTATTAAAGCAAATATGTTTAATTTCCTGTACATTATATAATTTAATTTTAATTATAAAAAAAATTGTGTAAAATGAGTTGGAGCAAGCAGACCCCCTTTTTGGCTTCCTTGCTCACATTTCCAAGGGGTGAGCAAATGGGCCCCATTCTGGGATGCTTTCTGGTCTTTGTACTTTATTTATTTTAACTGCTTTCTAAAATTAAAAAATGTAAATAAAACTTTTTTAACTAAAAATTAAAAAAACCAAGGCAATGTAACATGCTTTTTTAATTTTTTCTTACTTGGCACAAGTGAAAATTGGTAGTCAAGAGTGTGTTTAGTAAAAAACAGTCAAATCAGAATGTTCAAAAAAAAAATAGTGTTTCTTAATGACAAATTATGAAAACCTGTCATTCAGGGACACAATGTTTGAATCCATTAGATCAAAAAATATTTTTTAATCTCATTGGTTTGAATGACACTCGGTTTCTGTTTTTTTTTTACTTCAAGTCAAGAGGCTTTAGTAGTCAGTTTATTTAGACTCACCTGATTCCAAGCAAAGTGCACCAGAGTCAATTGCCAGCACCGACCACTTTGGGAATTCTCCCCTTGCAATTCCCAATTACTTAGAATGTGTGGGGCCCCATTTAAAATACTTGGGCCAAGCTTGTATGTTATGTCATGTTATTATATTTTTTGTATACACAGCCTTACGGTTTCCTTCTGTAATGGTATCTTATGTCATGCTATGTCTTATGTTATGCTATGTTTCTGTATAAACCCAACTTAAGGGTTTCTGAAGGCGGTGGCCAAAATAATATGTTTTGTGCTTCCCACTGGTGGGGTACTGTGGTAGGGCACGTAATAACTTTATCTTCTAACGTTTGCACAATTATTAATTGAGATATTTGTTTATTTTGTTATTGTGACAGCGCCCAAGATGACAGGTAACATCTGTGACTCTTCTTTTCATTTTCGTATTACATAATGGGCCAATTGTTAGAACGCAAGTTAGCTACAAATCAACATTATTTAGGCTTAAGTATTAAAAAATAGCTTGTCTAGAGTTAAACTGCTGAAACCAATGAGACGGCCGAGGCGGCCATGATAGTTTTCCTATTTATTTTTCTTTAAATTTATGGACTAAAAAAATATTAATTTCCAGGTGATCCCGGACCTAAATAAATTCTAGAAAGTGCTAAATTCAATAAAATATGACTAAGAATTGATTTATAGGGTATTTTGAGGATAATGGTAATAAAATAATTTCTAGCCTAAAATCAAACACCGAAAAAAAACGTTTATTATTCTGAATTTTCGAGGCGCTTGCGTTTTGACAAGCTATCTTAACCTGTTTTATAAGAAAAGTTAACCTGCCAAACATTTTGACGATGAGAACCGCCTTTTTTACGCGATTATATCACAGTAGTGTAGAACATAACAAGTTTTTCGTCAGCCATTTTAGTAAAAGTCTCTGTCCATTACAGGAAATAGCTATTTTGCAATAGTTGCCATTGTTTCTTATTTATTTCTAGACAAAATTACTTTAATGTTAACGTGCTATATTTTGGAGCTGTCATGGACACTGTGAGAGCTAAATAAAGATTGCCTAATCAGCAACGACAACACTTTAGAAGCTGCTTAGCATTGAAACGGCATACAGCTGTAATAGCTATTTTACTTTCAGTTTTGCTGTTAAAGTGTTTTGGTAGCTGATTTTTAGCAATTTGTGTTACTTGGGAGGTAACTACATTTAATGTTTTCTATACGGGATATAAAACAAACCCAATCATAACAAATTGTCTTGTCAGAGTTAACCTCAGAGTAATAATTATTATTACTCTAAGGAGTTAACCATGTTGAATGGTCTCGAGTTTATAAATGGGACTTAACCCTTCTAAAGAAACTTAGAACTCACCTGTCAAAAGTCAAACAAGTGTTTTTTGTCTTCAAGAAAAAGTAAAATTTGATTACTTATTTATGGAAAATGCCACTTTTATGTAATATGTTTTCGAAAATATAAAACAAACAATAAAAAAAATGGGGGGTTTGATTTATATACCTACTGCGCAAGTCGAGCGTTTGTCACCCACCTCATAGAGAAGGGTGTAAAAGGCGATTCGCCCGACGTTATTTTCGGCCAATATGAACGAGAGTAACTTTCACCCAGTATGTAATCTGAACGGAATTGAGCGCGCCCGACTACATCCGACGTGCTATCTGAACGTACCCTAAATGGGACTGCTTTCAAATGACGTTGACAATTTATCAAAGCCGTGATTTAACGTTGTTTAAATTGGGGTTGACGCAGCCGCTTACTTGGCATTTTTTAAAGGAAATTAAAACGTATTCATCCTAAGGTAACTGATAACGGGGTTTTTAAACTTAGAAAAGAAAAGCACCCATTATCATTTGCCTGAATTTATCCAAGCCATATGTTTGGGTTAGTAGCTATTTTTAGAGGCCCTTTTCCAGTACATATATAGCCTACCTAGGTAGGCTGTCGTTATATGTTCCACGGAGGGTATTCTAAGTCTTCTATCAATTTTGCACATGCGCAGTTCGATGCTGATACTGACTAATAAAAAAAATATGCTTTTTTAGCCTACGTTTTTTTTAGAATTTGAGTATCTTCTCGGAAAAACTGGAGCAATAGAGACAGACATAAAGGAAGATCCAAGGCCGAAAATAAAAGATAAAATGATGTCTGACTTGGCGAGCACAAATGACTGGGAGTTGTAATATAGCTTTCTTCAGGAAACTGTAAGTTTCAGATCTACTTTTTTAAAATACTTATTTATTTATTTTATAGTTATATATAATATTTTTTAAGAGTTAACTTTTTACAATGAATTTTTATGTACCTAATGATTTAACTTAAATTTATGCGAAAAAAATATACCTTATAATGTGTAACATATTGTGTGGTCATTTACGCCACATATCAGATTTTAAATTAACCGATTCATTTGTCTTAGTGTGCCTTTGGGCTCATCTTTTGTTTAATTTTCCGTGTTTTGTGTATACAGGGTGTCCCATAACTTAGGGGCCATAGTGCAGCAGGTGATAGAGAAGGTTGTTTCCGAGAAAAATGTTTATATAACATTAGAGGAGTGGGGGAAAAATAGTTTTACAAAAAAAAGAAATTCTGTCACAGCTAGCTAACTACTCAGCTAACTGTGATTGAAAAATGTAGTAAAGTAGACTCGCGCTGGTGTAAACACGCGCTAGTGTGAACCTCCCAGTAGTGTGAACAGTGAGGATCAATGTATTATAGCAGTATAAAGAGAAAACGAGTCTCGATCGTATGAAAACGGAAAAGAGGTGTTAATCAAATGATTAGATTTCAGGGAATTATCGAGAATTACCTACTTAGTTTTGATTCGTTTTTTGTGCAAAATACTAGTACCATTTCATGTTTTGCTTTGTAAAATGTCAAAAACCAAGAAGTTTTTAATTCTTGCTCCCAAAGGTAAGTTTGGAAGGCGAATCTGAAAGAGAAATGAAGACACCTGAAAAAGTTGCAGTAAAGTATGTTTAAAGTAGTTACAACATGGGTGTTAGAGCCTAAGAAATTTTGAGACCGAGCAGTAGCCACTTATTGGTCAACTAGATAAGTTCGGACTAAAATAACATCGTATTTTACATCGTAATATGTAAATTTTGAAGTTTCATAAAAATTCATACATGTAGTATTTCTCGATACTTTAAATTGTCATTTTTAGCAGAAACTTATAAATTTGCTCTAAATGATAAGAATAGTTACATTTAAAAGAATAGACCTTCCGTAGTGTGAACGGCCTCCATGGTATGAACGTGCAGATTTTTTTCGTGTGTACAAGTTGAGGAGATACAGGCTGTCAAAGTAACCTCCAAAAATTTATAAAAAAATTATTTTTTTTAAATTAATTTTTACTTACTTATTCTTTTCAATAACATTTTATTATTATGTCTCGCTAGAGACTTGTTTTTATTAATAAAAATATTTAAAAAAATATTGTGTTTAATATGGCATTCATAAAAGTTAATACCAAAAGAATTGTTTTTTCTAAGAAAAAAATCGAATAATTTATAAAAGAAAATTTATTTAAATTTATTGCTCTTGTTCTAATACACGACTTTACGCAATTTCATATGTTTACTGCGTTTTTTAAAAAAAATATTATTAAAAAAGTTTAAAAAATCGGTAACTTTGATGCTCTGTATCTCGACAAAGAAAGAGTTTTGACCCATGCATTTTAGGGACTTTTTTATCAGACATGACCTCCTCTATCACCTGTTAGCCTATGGCCCCTAAGTTATGGGACACCCTGTATAGTAAAAGAATAAAATCTTTATACCTAATACCGAGAATAGACCCTATTCTTTGCCTATTATTATATTTACATCAATTTATTATTATTAATTAATTAATTAAAATTACTCTTTTTGTATGTTTTAATTTTAATCATTTTGTTTTTTTTTCTTTTTTTTTTACTCCATCCGTACAATGATTATTGTTAATTGTTTTTGTCCTGTTTATATACCAATTTTTTTTAATGTTATTGTTTTAGCTTTTTATCGTTAGAATTTTAGCATTTCTATTTTTTGTTTGACGAATCTACTTTGTAATTTCGCAACTGTAGTAATAAAATATTCTATTCTATTCTATTCTATTATTCCGCTATTTGAAAATCCAATAAGTTAACAGGACCATGCACACCTCTGCTGAAATGTTCTATTTGTATTGCTCTGTGGTAACTTTACAGGCATATATTTCAAAAACCAATCGATAGATTTTCGAAGAACAAGGTATCACTTGAGCCACCTAATAAAAATACAGAGGTAATGTTTTATCCTTTCAAGGTGGTGCGTGATGATACAGCATATATATCAGCATTATGTATTTGTTATATAACACTAGATGAGTATACATTTTAAAGTAGAACCAATAAAAGAAACAATACGAAATTGTAACACAAATAAGACACTAATTGGATAAAAACATTTAATTTAATTGACTAAATAACTATTTATATAAAAAATAATAGTTCAAAGACGGTTAACTCGAAACAATAGATAAACATACATACATTCTACATTATTTATTAGTTTTTTTGTATAATGGTTAGATAATTGAAAAATATGTCATATAATTTCTACATACCGACATTACGTAAAAATTTAATCAAAATATTGACTTATATATAACTGCTGTTCTATAAGCATATAAACTCGCACAAAAACCACGCGAATCCAAAAATAATACTATGTTTTGACCAGAGCCACGGGTGGGTCCGTGTATTATGGGCCGGCGCATAATGGGTTATATGAGAGGACTAGCGCGACACTCAATTTTAACTCAGTTTTAACCCACTTCTAGACATCGGATCAACTTCAAATTTGGTACACACTTAAAGTTCCGATGACAATACAATATACTGATATTATGAAGTTCACAGCTCCCCCCCTTTGAAAATGCCGGAGGGGGGCTACTATCTAAGTATGTCCGATATCGTTCAAAATTGGTATGCAGGAACTTTTGGGGATGGGGATCAAGAATTTTTAATTAGATTTTTAAAGTAACGCCCCCTCCCCCTTGGACAATTTTGACCATCTTGTACATATCCGATCAACATCCAAATTGTTGTGGACTTTATAGTTATTATAAGTTAAAGTGCCAATACAATACAATATTATAATGCTTTAAAGTTGGCAACCCTTTGAAGAGGGTGGAAGGGGACCATCTAAGTATGTCCGATTTTGTTCAAAATTGGTATGTAGGGACTTTTGGGGATAGGGATTACGAATTTTTAATTATATTTTTAAAATTGTAAAATTGACGCCCCCTTGTCCCTCTTGTAAGTCAATTTTGACCAACTTGTACATATCCGATCAACATCAAATTTGGTATAGAGTTATACTTACAGCGACAATACAATATTATAAAGCTCTAAAGTTGGAAACTCTCCACCTTTAAGGATAGTGGAGGGGTTTTCGGGGTTTAGAATCACGCATCATATTTTTTCTTATTTAATAAGCTTTCGAACAAGTTTTCACAAGTTGGGTCTACCAGTTGCAAAAGAGATTGGATGTTACTAACTTTTTACTTAAGTTATTTAATTAAATTATACATTTTACTTAAAATGATATTTTTTATTGTCTAAAAATGACAAAAAAGTAAAGGTTAGCTTTTTTAATATTTGACAGGTGTCAAAAAAAGTAGTTATCGTTTTTCTTTTTTGAAAAGCTTTCGAGCAAGGTGCCACAAGTGGGGTTATCTAATTTGAAAAAAAAAAGTTTTATGCGAGTAGACCTCTTTGCAAGGGGTCTATACAAAAAAAATTTCGAACAGAAATATTGCTCGTTAAAAATCTTAGTCGAAGCACTTTTGGATTTTTCAGAATAATCTAAATTCAATCCGCTGTCGAATTTATTCCATTTGGCTGATACACTGATTGTATAAAGACCACGTACATGGCAGTGTTTAGGGCTACCCCCAAAAAACAGGGGCAGCAAGGGGCAGCAAATTTTTTGTTTTTTTAGTCAAATAGACCCCTTTCTCTAATATTCTGGTGGAGATTTTACTAAGCCTTGCTAAGCTTGTTTCTGCAGGCTTTACAAAGAAAAATAGAGACGAAAATAAACGTAATATATTTCAAAAAATTTTAATCATAAAAAGGGTATTGGAATTAGGAAAGTACTAGTAGTTTTTAAAAGTGCAGTTACTGTTTATGCCCATATACCCAAAAAGTGCTGTTTCTATTGTCATTTTTTTTATTTAAAAATACTGTAAAAATACATACATTTTTCTCCCAAAATATTTTTCAACTTTGGGGCTCTGTTACAGAGAAATACATTAGGACTTTTTTTATCAGTTGCATTTTTTTATTAACTGGACTATCTGCAATACATTGGGGTGGGTTTGGTTATCATAATTTAAAAAACATATACAGGGCTAATGTCGTGCTAGCTCCGCCATATAACCCATTGTGCGGCGCCTTATGAGCCGGGGCCTTATGTATCGGTACCGGTCACGGGGCAAAAAATATGCATCAACTACTTAGAATTATGAAAAAAAAGTTTAAAAAATTTAGCAGTTGGGTGTTTTTTTTGTGAAACATTTTTTTATTTCTAAATTTAAAGTTTAATTCTTATTCAGTCTTATAAAAAGCACTATGCGTTTACCATTCATTTAGCTTTATCCAAAAAGTACGAGTAGATTTTCTACGGACGCGAACAGTGTTACCTTCCATTGAGTGAAGGTGGGGGAGGAGAAAGGGAACTAGTAAAATGGTGTCGAAAAAACTCTTAAAGCAGGTGCAGAAAGAATTTTTGAAATCACTCTATATACAATACAACTATTACTTATAAGAAGGGTGAAAAAAGTCTTAAAACGTGTGCAGAAAGAACTTTTGAAATCGCTTAATATTTATGAAAGTTACAGCTACAATTATTATTAATAAGGAGGGCTAGTAAAATGGTGTTGGAAAAAAATCTTAAAGCTTATGCAGAAAGAATTTTTGAATTCGTCTTAAATTTGATAAAATTATGCGAATATGGTTTTTGAATAGGGTGGGGGGGAATGAAAGGAGGGGAGATAAGTGGGAGCAGGGATGACTACAAAGTAACTACAGCAAATTAGAAGACATTTGCAATGGGTGATCAAAGGAATTTTATTAAAATCATTTCATTGTCATCATGTGACAAAATTGCGTCTGAAGACCGCCATGTTGATTTCTGTTTAAAAAAATATAGCCTATGGCACCTTCGGGATCAGTAGCAATTCAACGACATCTTTTTTTTCAAAATCGGTTCAGCCCCTTAGCCTTTAGCGTGACACAAACATACATATTTACTTACATACAACAATCGAAAAACATTACCCTTCCTTTCGCCGTGCTGCAGTTGGGTAAAAATAGTGGGGGGCAGCCATTTTGGATTTGCCATTTTAACTTTGGTCAAAACCAATCCGTTTAGCTTAAGAACCCGTGGTTTTGAGAGGTAGGTGCCTGGTTCAAATCCAGGCGGAGGTAATATCTTTTTATGGTTTTATTTTTCGATTTATCTTTGCCCGTATGCCACTCTCCGTTGTATTAAAAACATCTTGTTATAAAGGATCCTGCCCGGAGCTTATGGGCGGTGGCTTTCGGTTGGATTTCTTTGAAATTTCAATATGTTGTAGATCTTGATACCCTGATAAAAAGATTACCTCATCGTCGTCCGACCTATGGTTTCTTTAGGAGATTCCTAAAAGACAGGAGAAATCAAAAAAAATTCCACCGTTTGTTCTTTTTTTTTTATAGTTAATTCTGTAAAGCATCGTTTCTTGAATAAATATTTTTTAATCATTTTTATATTTGAAACGCCACTGAATGTAGCAAACTGTTAATAGGTCCAATTTTATTGATTGTATATTAAGCTCTACCTGTGATCTAACGTTTGATATATCACAAATAGTAATATAATTTTTCAGAGTAGGTAGAAATGACCTGAAATAGTTTTTTTCTGAAAAATGCTCAAAAGCTAAAAACTGAAACTTTTAACCTTTGTATCTAAGGAACCATAGGTCGGACGACGATGGGGCAATAATAACTTTTTATCAGGGCATCAAGATCTACAACATACTAAAATTTAAAAGAAATCCAACCAAAAGGCACCGCCCATAAGATCCTTTGAATCTTAATAACTTGTAGCATAATCACGGTTTTTAAGCATAATCGGATCATTTGATACAATTATTTACCCGGCTTCACGGTACCTACTTACCTACCTCAGTTGTTTTTTTATTAAATACAATTAAGCGAAAGTTCACAGTTTAATCTAATACAATAAACAATGAGAACCCAACATACAGTTACTTTAGTTTTCAGAGCATCTTTTAGTGATTTTTTACTGCGTATCCAAATTCATTAAAAGGCCCGCCGCCGTTTTGTGTGCCCCCTCCCCTCCGATTTAACCCAAAACTAGTTAAAAATTTGTCTTGAAAGAGTTTTTGGAGTATTATAGAGTGTGTTTCTATATATGATCAAAATATAAAAAAAAACTGCAATTAAACCCGGTACTCATACTTATCTACTACTAAAATGTTTCTTGTTATAACTTTTGAACTAAACTAGCAATGTTAATGGTACAGACAGAACTTTGCAGAAAATTGATTACGCTTTTAAGCAGAAAGATTTTTTTGATATTATAAAATTTAAGGTGGCTGACAGAATCAATCTTGCCCTTTTCAAAGAGGCTTATTTATTCTTGTATTTCGGATGATTTTTAGAATTCGTAAAAACGCTGTGTTTCCACCACCCTCATGCAACTAGTTACGAATCATTAAATTCGGTTTAGTGGTTCCCGAAAAATTAATCCTTGTCAATTCTGTATACATTCATTTCCTCATAAATTCATTAATCTTTTATTCTATAAAATCTACAAAATCCGTTTAGTGGTTCTTTAAATAATAATTGTTATTCCAACTGCTGCTTTAAGTTCTGTCTGCAATAATTTCCTTATAAATTCACTGAACCGATTTCAATAAAAAAAGAAATTTTGCTCTTTGAACAAAACTATTGAAATTTTCCGGCATTTTTAAATCCAAGTCAAATTTGTCCTTCTTGGAAGGATCACTTCTTTGTATGTTGCGAGGATTTATTTTTTTATGATTAGTACTTCGTTGTGAGTGGTGGATCTAGATCTTATAAATAAATTCAAAAAAGGGTCAAAAAATTTCTCGTAACATAAGAAACAACTATCCTTTGTAGAGGGTCAAATTCAATTTAGTAAGCCATATTACATTTAGAGATTTTTATTGTCGGTTTAGTAATAATGAATTTATGAGGAAGTGAATGCACATAGAAATGGCAGGGCAATCGTACAATCTGTAAAACTTTTCTATGCTTCCGAAAAAAATCAAAAACTTTTCGAAAAACATAAGAATAAACAGCTTTTTTTAAAAGTTTTTACGTCCGCCATTTTGGACTTTACAATGACGGCAAATTTTAATAGTGATCTTCTAAAAGCAATCAATCTGTTCCACTGTATATTTTATTAAAATCGGTTCGACAAAAATTTATTTATGAGGAAATTAATACAGACAGGATTTAGAAGACAATCGTTACAACCTGCAAAACAATATAGTTGAAGCAAAAATAAGAGGTTTTCCTACAAACAAAAAAATATCCAAAATTTCCACACATTTCCAACACAAGAATAAAAAAGCCTCTTTCAAGGGTCATGATGGTGGTCAAAAATATAGTGTTATAGTTGGAAAGTTATATTATTTTTGTATTTAGTCGGTTTAGAACGTTTTTCTACGTTGTCCGACGCCTATTCTCCACCTCCTTCGATCCTGACAATCATCTTCTGTCAGATTTTTTTGACTCATTGATCTTTGGATTGACAGTTGCCATTCTAATTTAGGACGCCCTCTTTTTCTGCGCCCTATTGGTTGCCATTCTAGGACCTGCTTTGGTAATCTTTCGTCGTTCATCCGTTGTACATGGCCGTACCATATCAGTTGTCTTTTAGTGATGTCATCCGTTATGCTCCCTTCGATTCCCATTCTTTCTTTTATGATCTCATTTCTTATGTGATATGTTCTAGATATTCTCATTGATCTTCTTATTGCATCCATTTCGACACTTTCCATTTTTGTTTTGTATTTTTCTGTTACGCGACAAGTCTCTATTCCATACAACAGCGTGCTTTTCACCATTGTTTCATATATGTTAAATTTTACATTCTTTTTTATCTCTCTGCTCCATAAAATACTGTTAAGACATCCAATAACCTTTTTTGCTTTTACTATTCTTTTTTCCAGTTCTTTGCAGTCTGTTCCTGTCTTATCAAATGTGACACCCAAGTATACATACTCATTGCATGGAGATATTACTTGTCCATTGTCTAGTTCTAACTCACTGGATTCGTTTCCAATACATAAGTACTGTGTCTTGTCCACGTTCACTGTTAATCCCCACTTTTGGTATTCTTCCATTAACTTTCTCATCATATACTCCATGTCTTCATTATTATTAGCTACAATTACTTGGTCGTCAGCAAACTGTAGTTTGTTTATGGTAAATCGGTCGTTAAGTTGTATTCCCATGCCGTGCACTTTCCGTTTCCAGTTTTTTAGAGCTACTGCGATATATATTTTAAAAAGAGTTGGAGAAATACAACATCCCTGTCTTAAGCCTTTTGTTACCAGGAATTCTTTTGAAAGTCGATTTCCAATTTTAATTTTAGATTTTGACCCTTTGTATAGTTCTTTTATCGCTTTTGTGTATGTATGATTGATATTAGTCTGCTCTAGCACTGTCCATAGTTTTTCTACTGGAACGGTATCATATGCTTTTTGTAGATCCACAAAGGTAACATGAGTCTCTATATTTCTGGCGCTCCTTTTCTCAATTACTTGTTTAAGACAAAAAACATTATCACTACAAGATCTGCCTGCACGAAACCCACTTTGCTCTTCTTCTTCTTGTTCATGAAAATCCTTCTCTATTAGATCTCTAAGAATCCTACCGTACAATCTACTAAGAGTACTAGTTACTGAAATTCCTCTGTAATTGTTACAATCCAGCTTGTTTCCTTTTTTATGTATTGAGGATATGAATGCAATTTTCCAATCATCAGGTACTGGATGTCCGTTTATGCATTGATTGATAATATATGTGAGATTTTCGATTAGTTTCTCTGATCCATATTTGAGCATTTCAGCATATATTCCTCCAGGTCCGCTAGCTTTTCCGGATTTAAGCTTTTTAATACTATTTTTTATCATTTCTTTTTCGATGATTACTTCCTCTCCGTGTACTTCTATGTCTCTCCTCGGAGAGGCTGCCAGATATTCGGGTCTCGTTTCCTGCAGCAGTCCCTTGTAGTATTCTGTCCATTGTTCTGGTTTGATGATCTGGATGTTTACTTTTTCTTTTGTTGGGTTTTTTACTGTAGAAATGAATTTCCATACTTCAGAACTCTGCCTACCTCCTACGTGTGTATTGATATCGTGGCATTTGCGCTCGAACAGTTCATTTTTTTCTGTGCGTATCAAATTTCTCAGCTGTCTTTTGGTTTCCCTGTAGATTTCTAGGTCTCTTTGTTCTTTAGTACTGAGCCATTTCAAGTATGTGCGTTTTTTCTCTTTGACCATTTCCTGTATTTTTTCCGTCCACCACATCTTCCTGCTATTTCTATTATCTTGGTATCCAACAGCTTAAGCTTTATTATGTTTGTATATATCTCTTCAAATGAGTGTTCTGTGTTTATTAATTTTTTATCTAATCGGTTCTGATACAATCTTTGAGTACTTTCGATTTCTAGACTTCTAAAGTTGTATTTTTGATTGTCTTCGATGCATTCTAGGTTTTTATTTTCTTCAATACTTTCGTCCTTATGTGTTTTTCTGAAAGGGAATAATATTTTTGCTTTTACCAGATGGTGGTCAGATCCACAGGTAATACCACGAAGTGCTCGCACATCATACCACTTTAATTGCGAGTATTGTCCACCTATAGCATAGTCAATGATTGATTTAAGATTTCTTGTTGGCTGAATCCAGGTATATCGATGAATATCCTTATGCCTAAAAAAACCATTATTTATTTTTAGGTTGCGGGTGGAAAGTTATAACGAAAAAGATTTTGTCGGATTTTTTTGCCCACAAAATCACTGTAAATTTGAAAAGTGCTCACTTTTATAAATTGTTTTTTTTTTCAGACCAATGTGATACTTTCAAATATCTTAAAATTCTTACCATAACATACAAACATTTAACATAAAGTAACTTACTTTATATAATTATTATTTTTTGACTAAATATCTATATTGTATATTTGTTTGTTTTTTTTGCCATAATATCAGGATGTAATAATAGGTGGTAGAAAAGATCAAAAGAAGGATTTTTTCTTATTATATTTTGCATCCAACTTCTTTGTTTTTTAGATAAAGGGTGCCAAACTTAACAGCTATTATTTTATTTTTTGTTATAGCTTCCTTAAAAATAATAACAGAAAATCGACATCTAAAAATCTGTTCTTTTCTTCAACAAATTTTGAAAAATCGGTAAAATATAGTGCTAATTTTATTATTTTATATTTGTTTTAAGGGGCCTTTAGACATGTACAAAAATCTATTTCAATTTCTTTTGTGTAAATTTAATAGCTCATAAAAATATTAAATCTTAAAAGAATTGAGAAATTTATACCTATTCCAAAGATTATTTGGCCACACTGTATCCTTAACCTATTTATATTTTCTTGGAAAAAGGAAGATTGATTCATCATTTTTTTTTTAAATTATATTTTATAAAAGGCCAAGGCCCAAAAGTGGGTATCCATTTCCTGTTTACTGGGTATACAATCTGAAGGAATTGCGAATCCAAATGGATACACAATATAGTCTAAAAAGATGCCTTGTTAGCTTTGATATGCCCATGGGGTTTTATCGCATTTTCTACAAATTTTCTTATACATATTCCAAACATTTAAATTAAGTATTTAACTGTTGCTGAATAATAATTTGTATCGTAAGAAAAAAAAACAAAATAAACTAACGGTAGTGGTTTTGCCTTCACAGGTCCATTCAAGTGCGTGATGCCATGTTGTTCGCCAACTTTCAAATTTACAGTGATTTTACTGTGTGTATGTCCATGATATTTTTAAAATTAAAGACCAGACAAAGAAATATTTTCTCTATCGATAGAATGGTTCGGGATGGTACTGTGTGTAAAAAACTTATTGTTTTGCATGAGGAACTTACGTAGGAAACCAGCAACGAGACGTTGCCAAAACAGTATAAAATCAAACCAAAATATGTTTTGTATCTCTTTCCAACTCACAAATTTTATTTTGAGTAAAGTGTTAAGACAAATCCAGATTTATGAAAACAAGATAGGGTTATTCCAAGTCATTACACTTCAATCGGTAGCTTAAGCCAGAAAGGTGCTAGTTATTTGTTAATTATATATTTCTCCTTTTTCTATCTGCTAGTGGCGACAACACAGTTGACTATCAATTAGCGGGAGTATTTTATTAAAGAAACCATTTCTAGAATCTTCTAAGAAAACATTTCACTTTGGTTCTTGTTTTCTTATTGAGAGAATAAAGTAATAATAAGTATTTGTACGCATGTAAATTTTTACTCAAGTAGTGTTCACACGCTCTAATGCAGTACGTATTACATAAAAAAAGTATGAAAAAAGAAAGAATACTTAATAGCTATAGCTATGTAGCTTTTGAAAGCACTTTAGCTAACCTTAATACCGTGCGTATATTTTAGTAAGCCACTCCTAGTCTTTCTTTGTTTCTTTAATTTTCTTATAAGTATGTAGGTAAGTACAGTGAAACCTCCTATAACCGAAGGTCGATTTTGTCCGCTTATTGGAGGTGTCCGCTTAAGAGAGGGAACTGCGAAATTTTGATTTATATTTATTAACAATTTCCACTGCTTGAGATTTTCCAATATTAAATTTTTCGGCGATCTTTCGTGCTGATAGATGTTCCTTCTCCGAAATGTTAACAACTTCCATTTTTCCACATAAACTAAGAAGTTGTTTTACTAGGCGCCATTTCAAAGAGATCCATTATTACCCAACTGAACAATAAAAATAAACACAGCAGTCCCGCCGAATAAAATAATCTTGTAAATACGACAGAAGTATTTAGTCTCCGCATTAAAACAGAAAGAGGTAATTCCCCGGCTGCCAAAATACTTCATAATATTTATGCCCATATCGTGCAGCGCTCCGTCCCGTTGTCAGAGGTTCGCGTCCGGTTAAGGGAGGTTTCAGAATTTTTTAACCAAAAAATATTGTCCGCGTCCGGTTATTAGAGTGTCCGGTTATAGGAGGGAATTTAACATGTGAAGAGATAGGCAAAAGCTTGGTTCCAACAAATTTGTCCGCTTAAACAGTGTCCGCTTAATAGAGATGTCCGCAAGGAGAGGTTTCACTGTATTTTCTTTAAATGCGCGAGGGGTTTGTGAAAATGGGTCATTTTCTGCACTAGTTTGGTAAGGGCCTGTCCTTAAATTACGTAACACCCGGTTCCCACCTACGACTTTTACGTGAGTGCCCGCTCACGCGTCACATGATCTCAATATGAAATGTTATGACAGTCACGTGACGCGTGGGCGGGCACGCATGAGAAATTCGTAGGTGGGAACCGGGTTTAACGCTCAAGGGGGAGAGGGGTGTTTGGGCTTTGCGTTACACTGAATGTTTTTTTAATGTGTTTTTTCTTGAAAATGTGTCACGGAGGGGGAGGGGGGTCAAAAATCCTGAATTTTTGCGTTACGTAATTTAAGGAAGATCCTTAAATAACTTACAGTTATTTAAGGCTTGAAGAACTATACTGCCGTCCTTAAGCTAGAATGCCGTTTACTACCTAAAAAATTTTTCAAAAAACCCGGAAAATAATAAACAAACGGTGCTCCTTGATAACTGGAAGTTATTAGTTTCTTGAAAACCACAAAAGCTAGAGAAGATTTGCTTAATTATATAATAATTAAGACGGCACCAAAACATAAAAATTGTCTAAATGTTGGTTAACGGCATTATAGCTGATGCACGGCAGTATAGCTGAAGCCCTTTTATTAGTTTCGAATTGCGGCTACATCTACGGACAACGAAAATGGAAAAACAATAGTTCAAAGTGCACAGAAACACTAAAGAAAATAATGTAAGCACTAAAAGGCACTAACAAAAGGTGAAATTTTTGTGATAAAAAATTCCACCTCCTAACTACTTATTTTACTACTGCACTCCTATTTAAGAGTGCGCCTAAGCTAAAAGGCATCCTTAAAAACGTTTTTCTTATAAGTAGCCAATTTAAATGAGTTTCACCAAAGACAGATGAAACTTCTGTCCTTAGTGTCCCCCCATTTTCATTGACTAAACTGAGCCCGCCCCATGAGCTACTTTTAGCGTTTTGAATTTATAACTCAAGTAAATGTTGCGTAGCTGGACTGTCAGCTAAAGTTCGTCAATTAAAAAGTGCTGTTTTAATTAGCAAATGTTTAATTTCGAGCAATATTGTATCAATTCTTTTCAATAGAGGCCGTACAATATTACTAGCATTATTATCACCTTTGGCATATGCCAACTTTTATTACTGTTTTAAAGGTGTCACTATATAAATTTTATTTTCTTACAGCACAAGCCAAATTGCTTTTCTTTAAAACAAATTGGCCTTATCTGCAGTTATTTATTTTAAGCCTGTCATGACTAAGAGAATACCAGTGGGTAAAGTAAATTTTCAAATTAAAAGCGGCAAAATCGATATATTCTTTTTATACTCCTCATAGTAGTACCTAAAGGTGTATTTATATAGTCATAGTAGTACCTAAGGCTTATTTATACTTTTTCGGAGGAATAAAAAAATATGTTTGATGAAACTTCCTGCAACTAAATAGCCGAGGACTGTTACACGCCTAGGGCTGAATTTTCGTAATCGCTTTATGTTGTCGAGACGTCCAACTTTTTCTTCTGTGAAAATTTTTGAAAGTGATTCCTAAAAGATTGTGCAGGCATCAAATTAAAATTTAGTGGCTGTAAAAAATTTAATAGGTTTTAACAGTTAATTTTTTTTGCTTAAATCCAAAGATTTTATGATATCAAACATGAGAAAAAAATTATCCTACAAATTAGATGCTTTGTAGGTTGTGTAAAGCATCATTAAAGAATTAGTAACCAATATTTTTTTTTGTGGCCTAAAAAATGTGTTTGATAGTAAATGACAACATTGTCTTACAAATTGTAAGCTTTGTTGTGTCAGTCCGGTGCTCGACAGTTATTTGCGCCTACGCACTCTGTTGGTGCTTTCAAGAATTTTCGCAAAGAAAAAAGTTGGACTTCTTCTTTAAGTTCCGTCTCCTCGTCGGAGGTTGGATATCATCAAGGCAATTCTAATTTTGTTAGCAGCTGCTCTGAATAATTCGGTTAAGGTTAGTCCATACTAGTCTCTCAAGTTTTTAAGCCAGGATGTTCTTCTCCTTCCTTGACATCTCTTTCCTTTTATTTTTCCTTCCATTATGTTTTCTAGTAGCGCATATTTGGATCCTCTTATTACATGTCCAAAATATTCAAGTTTTCGTCTTTTTAAAATGTTAATCACTTCTTCATCCTTCTGAATTCTTCGACGCAATTCCACATTCGTAACTCTGTCAGTCCATGATATTTTTAATAAACGCCGATAACACCATCTTTCAAATGTCTCAAGTCTATCCATTTCAGATTTTTTAAGGGTCCAAGCCTATGATCCAAGAGTAGAGTTGAAAACACGTAGCATCTTAGCATTCTTAGTCTAAGCTTTAAATTTATGTCTTTGCTACAGAGAAATTTTTTAATCTTGACAAATGCTGATCTAGCTATTTCTATTCGCGACCTTATTTCTGGTGCTTGGTCCCCAACGTTTCAGTTATCCAGGTACCCAGATATCTATACTTTTTTACCCTCTCTATTTGTGTATTATCAATCAGAAGATTTCCTTGGGCATTTTCTTTTTTTGTTATAATAATAAATTTTGTTTTCATAAGGTTCACTTTTAGACCATAGGGATTACATTTATCGTTCAATCTTTGCATAAGGGTTTGTAAGTTTCCAAGATTGTCTGTTTTAATAATAGTATCATCGGCAAATCGTAGGTTGTTTAAAACCTGTCCATTGATAGTTACTCCTCTGTTATTTAGGGCTTCTCGAAAAATTGACTCGCTGTATATGTTAAACAGAAGTGGAGAAAGTACACAGCCCTGTCAAGTCCCTCGCAAAATGCTTACTTCTTCTGAAAGTTGTTCCTCAACTCTAACCTTTGCCTTTTGTCTCCAGTAAATATTTTTTATGATTTCAATATCTCGGCTATTAATGTTTAGATTCTGAAGTATTTCAATAAGTTGTAAGTTGGAAGTCTCTGCAAAATAAAATAGCGTCATTTAGCCTGTTACTCATTACCTAAAATAGTTCAGGCAAGATTCGGGAAAATCCACTTTCTAGAAGCATTTTATATTACTTTTTGGTAAATGGGCAATTCCCCCTATTTTGACCCCGCTGAATCCGAATATCCCTGTTGCCAACTCGAAATATTGACAGGGGCTGAGATATTCAAGATGGCGGCCAAAATGACGGCGGAATTTTAAATTGCCGCTGGAAAGCAAAAATTGTCACAGGTGTACATTCAAAATATATATTGGTATAATTGAAAAATAATAACATATTATTTTTTATAGGATGCCTGCAAAAACCTCTAAAAACCCACCCAGACCCCTCAAATTCTGAAAGTTTGAGGTTTTTTCAAATTTTCTTAAAAACTAAGCTTCTAAGAGAAAAATGTATAATATACTTTATTGTAGACAATAAAATTCCCTTTTCAACGTGGTATAACATAATAAAGTTAGACTAATAACAAGCTCTGCAGTGGCGTCCGTTAATTGAAGTAATTAAAAAAAGTTGAAAATATACCTAAACTTCCTTCAAAATGACGTATAACATGATTAAATCGGTTTTTATAAATAAAACTTCAGGGGCATCCGTAAATTAAATTAATTTTGAAAAAACAGAAAATAAACCATTTTTGTTACATGTTTTATCTAATTTTCTCAAAAGCTCAGCTTAACATGACAAAACTTGTTCTACACTTTTTTGTAGACAGGAAAATTCCCTTTTTAAAAATGTGAAACTCGGGGGGGTTTGACTTATAGCAAACTCTCCAGCGACGTCCGTCAATGGGGGTGATTTCAACAAATTATTAAATAAAACATGTTTTTCATAGGTTTTATTGAATTTTCTTAAAAACCAAGCTCTTTTTTATCAAAAAATGTGTTCTACACTTCGTCATAGCTAATAAAATTTCCTTTCAAACGATGTATAACAAAGTGGAAGTTATTTTATATTTACCGCTCCAGTGGTGTTCTTAATTTAAAGATCTTATTTAAGATCAATCCAAACTAATCAATTTTGTGTCTTATTAGTTTTTTGGTGGATAATAAAGAGCGGCGGATAAAAGGTGGAAAGTACAAAAGGTCGAAAGTACAAAAGGTCGAAAAAATAAGGTCGAAAGGACAAAAGGTCGAAAGTACAAAAGATCAAAAAACAAAAGGTCGAAAGATCAAAAGGTCGAAAGTACAAAAGGTCGAAAGTACAAAAGATCGAAAGTACGGCTGCGGGTCCACATCGACTGGACAGGTCAATTCGACTTGATACGGTAAATTTGTATTTTTAATATTTTGTTTTGTAGATTTTTTTTCGACCTTTTGTACTAATGGGAATCTAAGTTAGCCGCCTCCAGATGATTACCGCAGTGTGGCGCGGCGAAGCCAGTGGATCCGTGATTTTTAATTCTATGGGGCCTGTTCATAATTGCATAAGTATAAGGCAAAAAAATATCAAACTCTTCCTAACTTTGACAGGTTGGTTGTTGATCCCAATGAGTACCTAATTATGATTATGCCCCCCCCCCCCCCAAACCGTTGCATAAGATTCACCACTTTATTTTTAGTTCCATATGCTTAAAAAAATAACCAAAAACACCTGTGTCAAAATTACTACTGTTACTTTCTGCACAAAAATATTGCTTAGGGGGGGCCATGGCCCCTATGCCCCCTCCCCTTATAACCACCGGTGTTTTTTTGCTTTAAAGAAGTTATTAAGATAAATCAAAATATCTAATCTAATCAAAAAACAGTTTATTTTAATTTGGAAACATTTTATTTTAGTAGGTATAAATTACGAAACTTTTTGAAGTATTTATCATAACATTAACCTCACTTTGTAATATATCATGTAAAAACAAATTTTCTTATCCTCAATAAAGAATAAAGGCACATTTTTTTTTCTGAAAATCTTAGAAAAGATATTTAAATATGCAAGAGAAACTGATTATTTCAGTTATTTATTTTTGAAAATAAGTTTGAAGCCTTAAATATAGCCACAACCCGAAAGTTTTTAAAGGAAAATGTTATGTTCTACAATATAGTATACTACATATTTTTTCCTAAAAAGTGTAGTTTTTGAGAAAATTTTGAAAAACCTATAATAAACATGTTTTTTCTAAATAATCCCAATTTACGTACGCCACTGAAGAGCAACTTGCTTTTTCTAACCTTATTAAACTGTTCTTTGCAATTTTTTATAAAAAGGTTAGTTTTCGAGAAAATTGCATAAAACTGAAAAAAAACAGGTTTTTGGGGGTTTGGGAGAGATTTTCTCCGTCCCTGTCGATTTTTCGAGTTGGCAACAGAGATATTCGGATTCAGCGGGGTCAAATTAGGGGGAAATGGTCTGTTGCCAAAAAGTAATATGATTTGCTTCTAGACCGAAAACGGAAAGCCTTTTAAAATAATATGCTCTGACTAAAAAATAGACCGGTGTACTGGGAAAGTCTATGACTATACTGTTCTGCTGCAGTTTACCTTCTATAAATTCAGTTACGGTTTTTTATATTCTACGTATACTCGACAGAATAGTGTCTTTATATTATGCTCTACTAATTTTTAAACAAAAGACGTTACTTAGGATGTGGAATGAAGACTTTTTTCTGTGATTTCGTATTTTTAGCAAGAAACGCTTTATTGTATTGTCATTTAATGTTTGGCGTTAGTGTGAAGAAGACCGGTGAAATTTCGAATTTTGTGTAATTTTTGTGCTGAAAACAACTTAGACTTTTTGTGATAAACTATCAAAAATAGAGTCCACTGTGTTTAAAATTATATCATTTGTTTACCTAATAAATTATTTTAAAAAGTTGCTTCAATTAAAAGCAAATTGGGATGGATATAAATAATTGGATGATGTTCCTTTGGGCGCTAAGTTTCGCGGATAGCTTTTTTGCTTTAGTTCCAGAAGAAGACCCCGAAGATAAAGAAGGCATTTTGGAGGAAGAAAGTTGTAAGTATTTCTATTTGAGCATTTAAGATTCTTTGGTGTGAACTTGAATTTTTGAGGTCTTTTAAAACGTAAGTACACTTTAAACTTGTCAAGTTGAAAATGAATTATTATTTTAGGTATTTTATTAAAGTTTAGGTTTGTCATTTTATTCATCATCATTTAAAACGGTTTTAATCTGCTATTAAGAAGTTTCATGTGGCATAACTAGTGATGTAAATGGAAATATTTCCGTTGGAAATATTTCCATGGAAATGGAAATATTGGAAATTTCCGAAGGTGTCTCGGAAATATTGGGAATATTGGAAATATTTAAAAAAATATTATCTTTCATACTTTGTAACCTTAGGGAGCATTCTTAAATTACGCAACGCAAACATTCAGGATTTTTGACCCCCCCCCTCGTAACGCATTTTCAAGAAAAAGACATTAAAATAACATTGAGTGTAACGCAAGGCCAAAACAACCCCCCCACCCCTTGAGCGTTACGTAATTTAAGGATAGGCCCTTATAAGCATTAAACTTACTATAGAACAATTTTTATTTCCGATACTATTGAAGATTTTGAGGAAGTATACTGGCAAGATGAAGCGATGAAGATATGCCTCTTGATCGACTAGTGAATAGTGTAGTGTGTCAAGAATGAGATTTTTTTTGTACAAATTTGACCTTACTTCTGTATATTTGTTTAAAGAATAACTCCTGATTTGTGTTCATGTATAAGCCTTCTGCGTTTTCCGGTGTTTTGTTATGATTTTATAAATAAATATTTCCTTTTTTCTTATTTTTTTAATATTTTCATGTTTCCAATATTTCCATATATTTCCAATGTTTCAGGAAATATTTCCGGAAATATTTTCGAAAATATATTTCTGGAAATTTTACAACACTAGACATAACTTTACGTCAAAAATCAAACCCAGTATTTACTAAATGATGCTAAGTACTAAGAGATAGACTTAGTCCCAACTGGTGTACAGGGTATCCCATTTTTGATGGATATAAAATAATTTAGTTTACATTTGGCAGCCGTGTATAAACTACAAACGTCACTTGGGTGATGTCGAATAAATATTGATAGGTGCCCGGTACAAGCTGAAGAACCGTTTTTTAATTATTATTCGGGAGAATGTTACTAAGATAGGATTCCAACATAAGTGGCGCTGTTTATATTATTTAAAAATGGGTTCGTATTCAATAAAGTAAAACATCTATAGAGATTATGTAGATATTATTTGACTTTGAAAATGTTTATCTATATAATTTTTTTCGATCATTGATTATTTCTATAGTTTTATAAGCTTTAAACCACCCATCAGAGGTAGTACTATTTGAGACTTATAAGGATTCCTATGCCTGCACGGGGTAGATTTCCAAAAATGACATACTTATCGTTACAAAATACTTATTTCGTTTTTCTTTATGTTTCAAGTTAATTTGAATTTTTGAGAGAGTTAAACTGACAGAAATGCTTATTATGCTATTGAGCATTAGCGTAACCCAAAATTTTACAGTTATTTGATCTTTGAGGATTATAAAATACACTTAAACCTGTTCAGGAGTAAGTCTATAGTCTCAGATTGATTCAGAAAATCTAAACAGTGTCTCAAACTAAACAGCCAACCTCTTTGGTGGATTAGGCATACAGTGGTGAGAAACCACATAAAAGTGAGCCACAATAGACCCACTGGTGGTCGCAGTGAAAGGGCTGCAAGGCCCACTCACATATGAATCATCAATCACCATAAAGTCTAGTCTAAGATCTTAGTAAATATTAGTGTTAACTTTTTTTGGCAAGAATCTTTTACAAAGATTTTATGAGTTTTCAATAGAGTTTAAAGCGGTTTATTGGAAGGTCTTTTTTAAAAACTATTTAACAAAAAAAATTGTCAGGATAAAATGTACATTAAAAAGTGTTTTTTATTTGTTTTTTTTTGTTAATGCCTATATTTCAAATGAAAATTAAAAAGTTTCTTTCTATTAAAACATAAATTAATTATTATTTGTTTATTTTTGGCAAAATTACTCAAATAAGTAAACAAATTATTATTAAACACTACATTAGGCTTGGATTAAATAATTAAACCTATCGTGTAATCATCATTATACATAATAATTGTCAATAGGTTTTATAAGACCTACTATTAAACGTTTACTTTTGGATTCAACTATGCATATAATAATACTAAATAATGTCTTTAACGATATTTTTATGTAAAAAAAATACAATGCGCTATTCTTAGAAAAATTTTACTTTTTAATTTAAATAATTGCTCTGTTTAAAATACTGTTAAACTTTCGTATTTTTAACAATTGAATTTGAGACGGGTTGAATAAACTATAGACATACTTATAATTACTGGTAAAGAAATTTGCTATGCGAATTTAAACAAAACGAAAGAAAGAGCCAAATTTTTGGGGGTCAGTAGATTGTAGAAATTTCAGACAGTCACTTTTTGTGGGTCTATCTATCTATTTAGCCTCCCAATATCTTTCACTTTTCTCTGTGTGTGTTGCCGTGTTTATCCATCTAGTTCCCGCATGTTTCTTTGGGGTCTTCCCCTACTTCTTTTATTTTCCCAAGTTCACCAGTTTACAATACATTTGTTTAATCGATAGTCTTTGTTGTCTGATTTAAGACCGGCAAATTTCTACTTTAATTTTTCTACTTCTCCTCTCCTCTTTTATTTCTCATCCATTTATTCCCTTTTTTTTCTGTTAGCATTACTTACTGGATAAAAACAAACTGAAAAGGATCTTATTTTTTCAGTTTTTCGTGGCGTCTAATTAAATATTAAAGGGATTTTTTGATGTCAAAGACTAAAATAATTTTCGGGCTCGTCCTCAGAACGGAGTGATGGTAGCGGCTTCAAAGTCTGAGGACAATATTCTTAGCATTCTTAAGAATGTTTTTACTACTACTATGTCAGTTTAAGACGTTTTTCTACGTTGTCCGACGCCTATTTTCCCCCCCTTTCGACCCTGATAATCATCTTCTGTCAGGTTTTTTTGACTCATTGATCTTTGGATTGACTGTTGCCATTCTAGTTAAGGACGCCCTCTTTTTCTGCGCCCTATTGGTTGCCATTCTAGGACCTGCTTTGGTAACCTTTCGTCGTTCATCCGTTGTACATGGCCGTACCACATCAGTTGTCTTTTAGTGATGTCATCCGTTATGCTTCCCTCGATTTCCATTCTTTCTTTTATGATCTCATTTCTTATGTGATCTATTCTAGATATTCTCATTGATTTTCTTATTGCATCCATTTTTGTTTTGTATTTTTCTGTTACGCGATAAGTCTCTATTCCATACAACAGCTTGCTTTTCACCATTGTTTCATATATGTTAAATTTTATATTCTTTTTTATCTCTCTGCTCCATAAAATACTGTTAAGACATCTAACCTTTCTTGCTTTTACTATTTTTTTTCCACTTCTTTACAGTCTGTTCCTTTCTTATCAAATGTGACACCCAAGTATACATACCATTGCATGGAGATATTGTTTGTCCATTGTCTAGTTCTTATGCAGCATATGAACCGAACCGAACCGAACTCACTAGATTCGTTTCCAATACATAAGTGCTGTGTCTTGTCCATGTTCACTGTTAATCCCCACTTTTGGTATACTTTCGTTAACTTTCTCATCATATACTCCATGTCTTCTTTATCATTAGCTACAATTACTTGGTCGTCAGCAAACTGTAGTATGTATATGGTAAATCGGTCGTTAAGTTGTATTCCCATGCCGTGCACTTTACGTTTCAAGTTTTTTAGAGCTACTGCGATATATATTTTAAAAAGAGTTGGAGAGATACAACATTCCTGTCTTAAGCCTTTCGTTACCAGGAATTCTTTTGAAAGTCCATTTTCAATTTTAATTTTAGATTTTGACCCTTTGTATAGTTCTTTTATTGCGTTTATGTATGTATGATTGATATTAGTTTGCTCTAACACTGTCCATTATTTTTTTACTGGAACGGTATCATATGCTTTTTATAGGTTCACAAATGTAATATGAGTCTCTATATTTCTGGCGCTCCTTATCTCAATTACTTGTTTAAGAGAAAAAACATTATCACTACAAGATCTGCCTGCACGAAAAACCTTCTTCTTGTTCATGAAAATCATTCTCTATTAGATCTCTAAGAATCCTACCGTACAATCTACTTAGAGTATTGGTTACTGATGTTTTTCCCTCTTAAATGTTTCGAAAAAGATAAGTATATCACCTACCTTCCAGTCCTAGGTTTTTGGATAACAATAAGCAGGCGCAGCTCGTGCCGCAGGCGAGGTAAGGCGGTACATTATAAACACCAGTATACAAGTTATCTCTTAAAACTGGTTGCGTTAACGAACACCTAGAGCATGTTACACCAGTTGAAAGAGATCAGCAACATATTTGTAGGCAAAAAGTTTTATAAATAAAACGGTATGAATGTCGTTTTTCTGTTTCAACAGACGTACCTCTAAAAGTTCCACGACGCGACGAGGTTTAAAGAAGAATAACGTTTGTACTGGTTTTTCTAATGTAGCGCCTCACCTCTCCTGCGGCACGATCCGGCGCTGACAATAAGTTTAGTTTTGCATATGGTTTTTAAATTAAGCTCAACTCTACTGCAGCTTAACTTTCTAAACTCGGATGTTATTAATTATGTATTGAATATTTTTACAGATGATGACTTTGAAATCCCCCAGAATAAACCGAACCAACCATATCCCCCACTATATCCATATGTCAACAACAATCTGCATCCTGAAGACAGAGAACATGGAAAAGCTTGCACAGATAAAATGGAGAGAACACTGGAAAATATAAGGTAAGCTCCATATTCCTAATTCAGCCATGTTCATACTTTGAGGTTGAGGATCGGTAGAGCCGAGAGCTACACAAAGAAAATATGGAGGATTCCACAGAAGCTCATCAGCTTGCCCAGGTGTTGCAGTCGATCCATACTAGTATTTTAGTTATGATTTAAAGACTTTTGTAGAGATTTATTTAATTTTCAAAAGATTTTTATTGAGCGTTTGGTCGATAGAATTTTACCACCAAACTTCGTCTTAATTTTCGATAGAGTGACACTTTTTTGCTCCGTCTTTTCGTGCAGATTCATTCCTCGTAGACGGCGCTGAGTTCTTTCTTGTGCCAATCAAAATTGATAGTATTTGATTTTTTAAATATGCGCATTTGGCGCAAAATATGTATAAAAGTTTTAAAGTTGGACAAAAGGTCGGTTCAGCCTCATAAATTACATTAAGTTAAATTAACTTACACTAACTTACCCTAAGCCAAAGCAGACTAAAGGCATAAAATAAAATGTTTACAATACAAGTGAAAAACTTCAGAAAAACTGTAAAAATTGAGAAAATTTCCTCTTAAGTTAGTATAGTTTAGTTTAGCTTAGGGCAAGTTAATTTAATCTAATGTAATTTATGAGGCTGAACCGACCTTAAAGAGTCATCCGACGGTGACTGTGACGTACTATTCATTAAACTCCAATTTCTACACCAGAACATGAATGAATGAATATCGCAGTCAACAGGAAAAATAAATTAGACTAGATCCGAGTTATTACGGTGAAATAGATTGAACTTTTAGGGGTAGAAAATGGTTTCTCACGGTTTTCAGTTTCTATCGAAAAAAGTTAATTATAAAACTGATAGGTAGTAAAAAGGTCTAAAACTTTTGTAGGTATGAACCATTATTTTGTGTAACTTAATTATTTTTTAGATAAATCGAAAAAACCGGTTTTTTCCTTTTTGATTTTTATCTTCCACTTGTTTCTTTTTTGGCTTTTCATGAAATTTGGTGGTCCTAAACACGTTGTTATTATTTTATTTTAATTTTAAACCTAAAAGAGGCCATTTTTACCCGTAAATGCCCAAGTTAGAAAGCAGTTTATTTTTAAGTCTTTTAAATCTGTGAAAACATTTTTTAGGTAATTTCTTTTGAGGAAAAAAAATTACGCTGTCAGAATTTTGATATAACATTTTTTACATCCCTTGCATTATTTTTTTAAATGTCAAAAAAAACACGAAAAAAATAGGTCCGTATTTAACTTTTATCCTATAAATGACGTAAGTATATGAAAAACTACACCGCCTGTCAAAAATTTGATTGAGCACAGTAGGGTGATCGGCAGATCTTAAAGAAATTTTTTGGAAAAATTAGCTTGCAGGAATTTTTTTCTTCTATATAAATTTAAATAATATTTATAGGAGAAGACACATAGCTAAAGAAAAGATGCTTCATCTAAACGGATACTCCTTACATCAGCAAATGCGCTCCGCCCCCCTAGACATGTACGTCACTGATATGAGAGTGAGAATGCCGCATTCTAAAAGCTGGGTAAGTTTAAATTGTTTGGTGTAGGTACTAAAAACAATTTTTTTTAATATAGTTTTTTTGGTTATTCAGAAGGTATCCCAAAACTTACTTCTTTTCTCTGTGTTTTATGAATTCAAAAATTCAAAAAAAAAGAGAAGCTAATTCCGGACACGAGAACAGGTTTCCGCGATGGATAGTGGAAGGAGCTGTAAAACATCCTTTTAATGTGTAACGTAAACGTAGTAAAGTAGATAGTTACGTAACCTATATTACGTAACGCGTAACGTAAGTAAAAAAACGTATGACTCGACTTCCCTCACTGAATCAATGGAAACATGAAGAAAGGGAGATCCAGTATAAACAGCACCATTCATCCAGAACCAGTTCATTGAGGGTAACTTTATGGATTTGCGCGGCCGCGTATAAGTACGAGGGTGGATCAAATATAAACAAGCCTTTTAAACTTACTAACGGAAAAGGCATTCAAGATGAACGTGAACATTATAATTTTGAAGTAGGGATATTCAGCAGCGAACCGCAGCTTTTTTTTCTGTGGGAGCAATCGCAATGAGCCAGAAGAAGTTACACAGCAGTGTTGCGCAAAGATAATCATTAAATTTCTTACACGCGAAAACCTTAAACCTGCTGAAATTTGATGCAGATTGCGAGCACAGTTCGGAAATAAGACGCTTTCGTGTGTACCTGTAAAAACTTGGTGCAAATAAATTAACGACGGCTGTAAGCGTGTCGACAACGTGAGTCAACCACGTCGTCCTTACCATCATTTCTGCAGTCAAAGTTTTAGCGACCGTTTTCTGGGACTGGAGACGAGTTTTGTTGGTCGATTTTTTGCACGAGCAAATAACAATAAACATGGCTTACTACTGCAACTTACTCGACCAGGTAAAGCTTGATTATCGCCAAAAGAGGAGAGCACACCCCATCCAAGAAGTGTTGCTCCTGCATGACAACGCTAGACCTAATACGGCAGTTTTAACACAGGCCAAAATCTATGAAATGCACTGGACTCTGCTGCAGTCCAGATTTGTCACCTTGCGATTTTCATATGTTTGGCCCACTCAAAGATTCATTGGGAGGCGAGCAATTTCAGACCAATGAAGAGGTGGAGGCATTCGTGCGCAACTGGTTAGATACCCGTCCAGCTTCCTTTTATCAAAACGGGATTAAGAAACTGTCAACCCGTTGGGAAAAGTGTATTAATGTTTCTAAATAACTAGTTTATAAACAAAGGCTTGTTTATATTTGATCCGCCCTCGTATTTTGCAAATTATTATTTATCCACCACGAATTGGCAGAGCAGAAAAGTAAGTTCAGAGCTGATTTTGTATCGAGGCAGCGACCGGCCACGTTGCCTATTCTATTCAAAATGTAAAGTGAAGCAGGTGCATACTACAAAAATTTCACGAAGAAGGCCAGAAAGTGGTAAACAAAATGGACGTGTTTGAGGGTTTTTCCAAATTTCATCAAGAAATACCCGAAAACCTCTCTGTTCAATTTTTGTTGAAACACAAAAACAAAACATTTTGTGTCTTAGGTCCACGTGGAACAATGCCGTTTCAACCCAATAAATCAGAGCCTAGAAACCAGGCTGCTTTTCAACGACTTGACAATAAGTGGGAAAGTGAATCTCTATGATGATATCTTAACTAGCAGAGAACCCGATAGTCCGAAACCTGATGACAGATGTAATATGATTTTGAGGTTAAGAAAAGCTGGAATTGGGTAAGTGCTATTTTTTTTTATTGAAACAGGCCGCCGGGCGTTTTAGAAAAAGCTCGCAAGCAGGGTGGCCACTCTCTAATTTTTAGAACTCTAAAATTATTACTCTTTTTAAAATTTTAGGAAAAATCTGCTAACCAAAACGTAACACAGTCTTTTTCAAGTATTTCTTAATGGAACTTGTAAAACCTCTCATACATGTCGATTTTCTTTGCGAAGGGGATACTTTTTGGCTAATTTTGAATAAGGAAAGTGGGTCAAGTGATAGGGTCAAGTGGTGTGAGATGAGACAGTTTTTAAAACTTTTATATTTTTAAGATTTTAGACTAGGAGATTTTTTTTTAGGATATAACCGATAGTTAGAAAAATATAGCAAACGGAAAAACATAGAAATTTGACCTAAAATATGAGAAAAAAAATTAAAAATGTGTCTCATATTAGCTCACACTACTACTATATAAGTAGTGTGAGCTATGGTGATCCTAATTTTTTCGAGAAAAAAAAAGTTGCTCCGATTTCAAAAATTTTTATATATCTTTGCGTTTCAGATGATTTTGAAACTTTTTTGTTTTGCTGTCTGTCTGTCTGTCTGTCTGTCTGTCTGTCTGTATGTCTGTCTGTCTGTATGTCTGTCTGTCTGTCTGTATGTCTGTCTGTAACGACCAACCCGCATAACTCAAAAACCGCTTGTCCGATTTTAATGAAATTTGGTACCTAAGTTGGGTCTTGGGCCGTGATGGTCCCATTTAAAAATTAACAAAATCCACCGAACGCAAGCCAAATAAAATGGTGGGGGTAGATTCCAAGAATTAGAGTTTATGTGAAAATATGGCGTGTGTGGTATCAAACGAAAGGTAATTAAGTCTGGAGTTAAACAAAATGAATTTTAGTTTATTTAAAAAAAAAGGGTGGGGGTAGATGTCAAAAATTAGAGTTTAAGTGAAAATATGGCGTGTGTGATATCAAACGAAAGGTAATTGAGTCTGGAGTTAAACAAAATACATTTTAGTTTTTTTTAAAGGGTGGGGGTAGATTTAAAAAAATTTGAGTTTAGGTCAAAACATGGCTTGTGTGGTATCAAACGAAAGGTAATTGAGTCTGGAGTTGAATAAAATATATTTCAGTTTTTGATTATATTAGCTCACACTATAACTATAGTACCTAGTGTGAGCTTAGGTGCCCATAGATTGGCAGAGTTTTTACAAAATGTTCAAAAATCAGACAGTTCAGGTGAAATATGAGACAGTGATAAAATTCACGTAAAAACAGTCGGATCGCCGTCTAAACCAAAAATAAGACATTCAGGGTAAAATTGAGACATGAGTTCTTGTTTTTGTTACTTAAATACAACAAATATTTACTTATTGAAAAACCGATCTACGAACTCACACGACAAAACTTTCGGTAACGTTTTTAAAAGTTTTATACCACAAATAAAGCTATGGATTTTCTAATTTAATTAATACCCATTTCTTATAAAAAAAAAATTAAATAAATTTTTGGTATGAACTGCTGCTATTAGTTTATAACAAAAAATCTATCGGAATTCAATTAATAGTATTTTTTATTTAAGTGTCTCATTTTCAATGGGATTTTACCACTTGACCCTACCCAAAAAGGCATCTGTTACCTTAAAAAATAAAAACACCTCATATAAAGGCACGTGACCAAAGTGCCTTTTTATTCTACAGCTATATACTTTTGATTCTTGGGGGCTAGAAACCGCTTGTTTTGATTTTTAATAAAAATTGTGTTTGTTGTAATAAAAATGTGGGGTTTTAATAATAACCTGATTTTTTAAATATCCTATTTTGGGGAAAACGATTTTTTTAGCACTATTTTGGGGCCTTATCATGTTAGGTCTTTTTGGACATGCACAATATGCGAAGAAAAAAACACCACTTTCATAGAAAAGCTCGCCAAGTGCGGAACGCATAAAAGAAAAACAATCTGGCGGCACGGCAGTGCCCCGCCAAGTTCGCGGAATCTGCTGCATTTCCAAATTAGTAAGAACCTTTCATTTTGAAATTTGTATTGGAGAACTTGGCTTTACTTTTATCTCAATTCTTTTTACGGAATACCATTTACGCGAAATGTTTTTTTATGATAAACTTTTTGGCAGTGAAAAATACAGCCGCGGCCAATTAAATTTACGTTATTTCTTTTAGCTCTTTTATAAATGCAGATAGCATTATCTTATAACATTATCAACTATTGCAAAGTTAAACAGGTGTATATCCTACGGTATATCCAATGGTATATCCTGTATTTTAAGTTAAAAAGAACCGTGAATACAATCATGATAAATTATAAGAGAATATTTCGACAACTTCGATTGTTTTCATGTAACTATAAACGCCAAAAAATTATCCGGTAAACTGCAAGGTAGATCTAATTTTAAAAAAGAACCATGTGTTACGAAATTCTAAGCTATTGTCTATGTTTTTTAAACTCTGATTCTAGAAGAAAATTAATGTGCCAATTAACTATTATAGTATAATACTGTTATACTCAAATGGCGTCGATAAAGGGTGAAGAGGGTACTAGTTACTCCCCCCAAGAATAAATATGTATACATTTTTGACCCCTCTGGCCTAACCTAATAATTAAAGTTTAAATTCTGTTCATCCCTGTCTTTTATCTCTCTCTTTCTCTCTCTGCATTCTATGTCAACTTTAAAAATGTTGAATTTTAGTAAATCTCAATTTCAAGAGTTTAAAAAAGTTAATAAGTTTTAAAATACCGATTTTTGCCGTTGTGTTTTTGTCGAGGGTTTTTTTAGTTATAGATTTTTTTTCATTTAATTTATTTTAAATATTTTGTTTTAGGTTTCGTACAGAACCCATAAGGAGGGAAAGGGGTCAGTTTAATGTCAAAACCGATTCACATTTTCTTGAACCAGGTGAGTTTTATAAATGATTGATTGTTTACCTAATAAGCTTATTTAACCTATCCTGTAGAGGTGTTGAAAAAGTAACTATTCGTTACTCGCGTACTCGTTACTCGACAAATAACGGAGTAACGAATACCGATTCAAAAATTAAATGATTATTTTCGTTACTTTGATTACTTTGATTCCGTCGATTATTTTAGTATTCAGTAATCACTCGAAAGTCGGTAATCCAAAGTCAGGGAGTAACTATGATAACTTAAGTAACTAAGGGTCCATCTCACCGACTTTTTTTTCGGTTCCATAGCTTAAGCATTTCTTAATATAATCATAATATGACATAATAAGGAACACTTTAGGCTAAGTAACGAAAAAAAAAGTCGGTGCGATGGGCTATTAGGCATTTAAATTGTATTTGTAAAATGTAATTTTTTTGTATATTTTTTGAGTTCTCGTCTAAGATTGTTATTTTTGTCTCTATTTTTATTTACTTTTAGATTTGAAGTATGTATTTCTTTGTATGTAATACATTAGATTTTTAAAACAAAGTTGTACACAGAACAGTTCCTACGTAATTCCTACATTTATTTTTTGAATTTTAGCCCACATTTTGAAAATTTCGATTGAATATTTCCATAATATCAACAACAAAAATATACCTACAAGTAAATGATCTTTGAATTAACGACAGACTAATTGTATGATTGAATTGAATACAGTTACAGTAATCAAAGTAACGATAGTAACGAATATATAAAGTGATTACTTAGTAGTCGAGTAACGATTAGTAACGAGTATTCAAAAGTAACGAAAATCAACAGCTCTACTACCCTGACCTAAATTTTGGCTCACACGTACATAGTAGTAGTAGTCGTAGTAAAACATGCTTTATTGTCCCAGGCACATAAATCCTTATTGACAAAGCTAATTTAAAATAAATGCAGTAATATAAAAGTAATTAAATTTTTACACTAGGATTTATTCGCAAAATTTTCTCTAGATTTGACGCATTTTTAACGATTTGATACCACGGCTGGTTCATTGCCCATTCTGTATTAAAGAATTGAAAGAAAGGGTATTGGGCGTGTTTATCCCTCTTGTAGCGCATGCCTCAGCTTTTTTTCTAAAGTTATGATGCTTTACCTGTTTAGAATTACGTCACTTCAAGTTGGAACAAAACAAAATTAGTTTGCTACTTGGTAGAAGCACAGTGTAGTCACGGTAGATAGAATAGACCGGTGTTCGGATCTTATATATATATATATATATATATATATATATATATATATATATGTCGAATTTTCCACGTCACTGGTGTTCCAGCTGATTTTTGTAAACAAAAGTTAGATCTGATATGAACAACGGATCAACTAATATTTATTGAATTTTCTGAAAACTAAGGCAATTTTCGTACTGTTTTCTAGTACATTCTTATAAAATGTAATTTTCTAGACGTATTGTCGTAACGATTAGTAACGAGTATTCAAAAGTAACGAAAATCAACAGCTCTACTACCCTGACCTAAATTTTGGCTCACACGTACATAGTAGTAGTAGTCGTAGTAAAACATGCTTTATTGTCCCAGGCACATAAATCCTTATTGACAAAGCTAATTTAAAATAAATGCAGTAATATAAAAGTAATTAAATTTTTACACTAGGATTTATTCGCAAAATTTTCTCTAGATTTGACGCATTTTTAACGATTTGATACCACGGCTGGTTCATTGCCCATTCTGTATTAAAGAATTGAAAGAAAGGGTATTGGGCGTGTTTATCCCTCTTGTAGCGCATGCCTCAGCTTTTTTTCTAAAGTTATGATGCTTTACCTGTTTAGAATTACGTCACTTCAAGTTGGAACAAAACAAAATTAGTTTGCTACTTGGTAGAAGCACAGTGTAGTCACGGTAGATAGAATAGACCGGTGTTCGGATCTTATATATATATATATATATATATATATATATATATATATATATATATATATATATATATATATGTCGAATTTTCCACGTCACTGGTGTTCCAGCTGATTTTTGTAAACAAAAGTTAGATCTGATATGAACAACGGATCAACTAATATTTATTGAATTTTCTGAAAACTAAGGCAATTTTCGTACTGTTTTCTAGTACATTCTTATAAAATGTAATTTTCTAGACGTATTGTCGTTATTTATTTTTAGCCCGCTTTATTTTTTATTACACAAAACTTAAACTACAAGTCAAACTGAATGTGATCGTTTACTATCAAAGGTGAACCGAGGACTATTGGGTAATAAACAAAGATGTAGGTCAGCGGATGATTTTTGAAGCTGAAACTAACACATTATTTTTTCGAATTTTAATTTTTGTGTAAAGAGAAATGAAGCGGGCTAAAAACAATAACTACTGGTATGGCTGAAAAATATTATTTTATAAGAATATACTTATTTTATAAGAAAATTGCCTTAGTTTTCAAAAAATTCAAAAAATATTAGTTGTTCATATCATATCTAACTTTGGTTTATAAAAATAAGCTGGAACACCAGTGACATGAAAATTCGACATATATTTAAAAGATCCGAACACCGGCCTATTCTATTATTCTATCCACCGTGCAGTGTAAGTTATCTATACTGTGGTACAAGTATCCGCTTCATCCCTAGAGAAACAGATAGATATATATTAGAGTAAAGTCGGCATTTATGGAATAGTCGGCTAATATGGAATTTTTTTAAATGTTAAAACGGGTGGCTCCATCTCTAAGGTGATGATTATATTAGAATGCTTGTTAAAATTGTAGACTTCTGGAATAGAATAAAACTGCCGCTATACTACACCAACGCCGAAACACGTACCGGTGTGAAGATGGCAGATTAGGCTAGCAGATTTTTTCAGCCGATGTCGCCCGAGCGCGATACACTGCACAACAAAATTTTTGACATTTTATGCTCAGCAGATTTTGCTGGCAGATAAAATGGTGGGAAGTTTTTTATGGAAAAAATAATGAACAAGATATAATATTTTTGCTTTGCCATAAAATTCTGCTTATAAAGCTATTTAAAACCTTAAAAATCCTCAAAAACCCTAAAATTCTTTAGGCCTTAAATATCAGTAAATTAAAAAAAAATCATAATTAAAAAAACATGAATTTGTAATGAAATTTGCAAAAAGTAATAGATAGGATAGTTTATACCCTATACCCCACCCCTAGCTAACAGTGGCATGGACTTGCAACCCGTAGGATGCAACATATAGGTTGTCCAAAAAAAATTCATAATTTAAAAACTATGCTTTTGTAATAAGATTTATAAAAAGAACCAGTTAGAGTGGTTCATACTTCATCCCCGTATACCAGTGGCATGGACTTGCAAGCCGTAGTTTGCGAGATATAAGGTGTCCAAAATTTGAAAACGTTAAATTTAAATAAAATTATAATGTAAAAACTATGCTTTTGTAACAAGATCTATAAAAAGAACCAGTTAGAGTGGTTCATACTTCACCCTCGGATGCCAGTGGCATGGACTTGCAAGCCGTAGGTTGCGAGATATAGGGTGTCCAATATATAAAAATGTTCAAATTTAAAAAAAATCATAATTTAAAAACTATGCTTTTGTAATAAGATTTATAAAAAGAGCTAGTTAGAGTGGTTCATACTTCATCCCGGCTACAAGTGGCATGGACTTGCAAGCCGTAGTTTGCGAGATATAAGGTGTCCAAAATTTGAAAACGTTAAATTTAAAAAAAAATTATAATGTAAAAACTATGCTTTTGTAACATACTCATACTTCACCCTCGGATGCCAGTGGCATGGACTTGCAAGCCGTAGGTTGCGAGATATAGGGTGTCCAATATTTAAAAATGTTCAAATTTAAAAAAAATCATAATTTAAAAACTATGCTTTTCTAATAAGATTTATAAAAAGAGCCAGTTAGGGTGGTTCATACTTCACCCTCGGATGCCAGTGGCATGGACTTGCAAGCCGTAGGTTGCGAGATATAGGGTGTCCAATATTTAAAAATGTTCAAATTTAAAAAAAATCATAATTTAAAAACTATGCTTTTGTAATAAGATTTATAAAAAGAACCAATTAGAGTGATTCATACTTCATCCCCGGCTACAAGTGGCATGGACTTGCAAGCCGTAGGTTGTGAGATTTAGGGTGTCCAAAATTTAAAATCGTTAAATTAAAAAAAAATCATAATTTAAAAACTATGCTTTTGTAATAAGATTTATAAAAAGAGCCAGTTAGAGTGGTTCATACTTCATCCCCGTATACCAGTGGCATGGACTTGCAAGCCGTAGTTTGCGAGATATAAGGTGTCCAAAATTTGAAAACGTTAAATTTAAAAAAAATTATAATGTAAAAACTATGCTTTTGTAACAAGATCTATAAAAAGAACCAGTTAGAGTGGTTCATACTTCACCCTCGGATGCCAGTGGCGTGGACTTGCAAGCCGTAGTTTGCGAGATATAGGGTGTCCAATATTTAAAAATGTTCAAATTTAAAAAAAATCATAATTTAAAAACTATGCTTTTGTAATAAGATTTATAAAAAGAACCAATTAGAGTGATTCATACTTCATCCCCGGCTACAAGTGGCATGGACTTGCAAGCCGTAGGTTGTGAGATTTAGGGTGTCCAAAATTTAAAATCGTTAAATTAAAAAAAAATCATAATTTAAAAACTATGCTTTTGTAATAAGATTTATAAAAAGAGCCAGTTAGAGTGGTTCATACTTCATCCCCGTATACCAGTGGCATGGACTTGCAAGCCGTAGTTTGCGAGATATAAGGTGTCCAAAATTTGAAAACGTTAAATTAAAAAAAATTATAATGTAAAAACTATGCTTTTGTAACAAGATCTATAAAAAGAACCAGTTAGAGTGGTTCATACTTCACCCTCGGATGCCAGTGGCATGGACTTGCAAGCCGTAGGTTGCGAGATATAGGGTGTCCAATATTTAAAAATGTTCAAATTTAAAAAAAATCATAATTTAAAAACTATGCTTTTGTAATAAGATTTATAAAAAGAACCAATTAGAGTGATTCATACTTTATCCCGGCTACAAGTGGCATGGACTTGCAAGCCTTAGGTTGTGAGATTTAGGATGTCCAATATTTAAAAATGTTCAAATTTAAAAAAAATCATAATTTAAAAACTATGCTTTTGTAATAAGATTTATAAAAAGAACCAGTTAGAGTGGTTCATACTTCATCCCCGTATACCAGTGGCATGGACTTGCAAGCCGTAGTTTGCGAGATATAAAGTGTCCAAAATTTGAAAACGTTAAATTTAAAAAAAATTATAATGTAAAAACTATGCTTTTGTAACAAGATCTATAAAAAGAACCAGTTAGAGTGGTTCATACTTCACCCTCGGATGCCAGTGGCATGGACTTGCAAGCCGTAGGTTGCGAGATATAGGGTGTCCAATATTTAAAAATGTTCAAATTTAAAAAAAATCATAATTTAAAAACTATGCTTTTGTAATAAGATTTATAAAAAGAGTCAGTTAGAGTGGTTCATACTTCACCCTCGGATGCCAGTGGCATGGACTTGCAAGCCGTAGGTTGCGAGATATAGGGTGTCCAATATTTAAAAATGTTCAAATTTAAAAAAAATCATAATTTAAAAACTATGCTTTTGTAATAAGATTTATAAAAAGAACCAGTTAGAGTGGTTCATACTTCATCCCCGTATACCAGTGGCATGGACTTGCAAGCCGTAGTTTGCGAGATATAAGGTGTCCAAAATTTGAAAATGTTAAATTTAAAAAAAATTATAATGTAAAAACTATGCTTTTGTAACAAGATCTATAAAAAGAACCAGTTAGAGTGGTTCATACTTCACCCTCGGATGCCAGTGGCATGGACTTGCAAGCCGTAGGTTGCGAGATATAGGGTGTCCAATATTTAAAAATGTTCAAATTTAAAAAAAATCATAATTTAAAAACTATGCTTTTGTAATAAGATTTATAAAAAGAGCCAGTTAGAGTGGTTCATAATTCACCCTCGGATGCCAGTGGCATGGACTTGCAAGCCGTAGGTTGCGAGATATAGGGTGTCCAATATTTAAAAATGTTCAAATTTAAAAAAAATCATAATTTAAAAACTATGCTTTTGTAATAAGATTTATAAAAAGAACCAGTTAGAGTGGTTCATACTTCATCCCCGTATACCAGTGGCATGGACTTGCAAGCCGTAGTTTGCGAGATATAAGGTGTCCAAAATTTGAAAATGTTAAATTTAAAAAAAATTATAATGTAAAAACTATGCTTTTGTAACAAGATCTATAAAAAGAACCAGTTAGAGTGGTTCATACTTCACCCTCGGATGCCAGTGGCATGGACTTGGAAGCCGTAGGTTGCGATATATAGGGTGTCCAATATTTAAAAATGTTCAAATTTAAAAAAAATCATAATTTAAAAACTATGCTTTTGTAATAAGATTTATAAAAAGAACCAGTTAGAGTGGTTCATACTTCATCCCCGTATACCAGTGGCATGGACTTGCAAGCCGTAGTTTGCGAGATATAAGGTGTCCAAAATTTGAAAACGTTAAATTTAAAAAAAATTATAATGTAAAAACTATGCTTTTGTAACAAGATCTATAAAAAGAACCAGTTAGAGTGGTTCATACTTCACCCTCGGATGCCAGTGGCGTGGACTTGCAAGCCGTAGTTTGCGAGATATAGGGTGTCCAATATTTAAAAATGTTCAAATTTAAAAAAAATCATAATTTAAAAACTATGCTTTTGTAATAAGATTTATAAAAAGAACCAATTAGAGTGATTCATACTTCATCCCCGGCTACAAGTGGCATGGACTTGCAAGCCGTAGGTTGTGAGATTTAGGGTGTCCAAAATTTAAAATCGTTAAATTAAAAAAAAATCATAATTTAAAAACTATGCTTTTGTAATAAGATTTATAAAAAGAGCCAGTTAGAGTGGTTCATACTTCATCCCCGTATACCAGTGGCATGGACTTGCAAGCCGTAGTTTGCGAGATATAAGGTGTCCAAAATTTGAAAACGTTAAATTTAAAAAAAATTATAATGTAAAAACTATGCTTTTGTAACAAGATCTATAAAAAGAACCAGTTAGAGTGGTTCATACTTCACCCTCGGATGCCAGTGGCGTGGACTTGCAAGCCGTAGTTTGCGAGATATAGGGTGTCCAATATTTAAAAATGTTCAAATTTAAAAAAAATCATAATTTAAAAACTATGCTTTTGTAATAAGATTTATAAAAAGAACCAATTAGAGTGATTCATACTTCATCCCCGGCTACAAGTGGCATGGACTTGCAAGCCGTAGGTTGTGAGATTTAGGGTGTCCAAAATTTAAAATCGTTAAATTTAAAAAAAAATCATAATTTAAAAACTATGCTTTTGTAATAAGATTTATAAAAAGAACCAATTAGAGTGATTCATACTTTATCCCGGCTACAAGTGGCATGGACTTGCAAGCCTTAGGTTGTGAGATTTAGGATGTCCAATATTTAAAAATGTTCAAATTTAAAAAAAATTATAATTTAAAAACTATGCTTTTGTAATAAGATTTATAAAAAGAACCAGTTAGAGTGGTTCATACTTCATCCCCGTATACCAGTGGCATGGACTTGCAAGCCGTAGTTTGCGAGATATAAGGTGTCCAAAATTTGAAAACGTTAAATTAAAAAAAAATTATAATGTAAAAACTATGCTTTTGTAACAAGATCTATAAAAAGAACCAGTTAGAGTGGTTCATACTTCACCCTCGGATGCCAGTGGCATGGACTTGGAAGCCGTAGGTTGCGAGATATAGGGTGTCCAATATTTAAAAATGTTCAAATTTAAAAAAAATCATAATTTAAAAACTATGCTTTTGTAATAAGATTTATAAAAAGAACCAGTTAGAGTGGTTCATACTTCATCCCCGTATACCAGTGGCATGGACTTGCAAGCCGTAGTTTGCGAGATATAAGGTGTCCAAAATGTGAAAACGTTAAATTTAAAAAAAATTATAATGTAAAAACTATGCTTTTGTAACAAGATCTATAAAAAGAACCAGTTAGAGTGGTTCATACTTCACCCTCGGATGCCAGTGGCATGGACTTGCAAGCCGTAGGTTGCGAGATATAGGGTGTCCAATATTTAAAAATGTTCAAATTTAAAAAAAATCATAATTTAAAAACTATGCTTTTGTAATAAGATTTATAAAAAGAGCCAGTTAGAGTGGTTCATACTTCATCCCCGTATACCAGTGGCATGGACTTGCAAGCCGTAGTTTGCGAGATATAAGGTGTCCAAAATTTGAAAACGTTAAATTTAAAAAAAATTATAATGTAAAAACTATGCTTTTGTAACAAGATCTATAAAAAGAACCAGTTAGAGTGGTTCATACTTCACCCTCGGATGCCAGTGGCATGGACTTGCAAGCCGTAGGTTGCGAGATATAGGGTGTCCAATATTTAAAAATGTTCAAATTTAAAAAAAATCATAATTTAAAAACTATGCTTTTGTAATAAGATTTATAAAAAGAGCTAGTTAGAGTGGTTCATGCTTTACCCGTGGATACAAGTGGCATGGACTTGCAAGCCGTAGGTTGCGAGATATAGGGTATCCAAAATTTAAAAACGTTAAAATTTAAAAAAATCATAATTTAAAAACTATGCTTTTGTAATAAGATTTATAAAAAGAGCCAGTTAGAGTGGTTCATACTTCATCTCCGTATACCAGTGGCATGGACTTGCAAGCCGTAGTTTGCGAGATATAAGGTGTCCAAAATTTGAAAACGTTAAATTTAAAAAAAATTATAATGTAAACACTATGCTTTTGTAACAAGATCTATAAAAAGAACCAGTTAGAGTGGTTTATACTTCACCCTCGGATGCCAGTGGCATGGACTTGCAAGCCGTAGGTTGCGAGATATAGGGTGTCCAATATTTAAAAATGTTCAAATTTAAAAAAAATCATAATTTAAAAACTATGCTTTTGTAATAAGATTTATAAAAAGAACCAGTTAGAGTGGTTCATACTTCATCCCCGTATACCAGTGGCATGGACTTGCAAGCCGTAGTTTGCGAGATATAAGGTGTCCAAAATTTGAAAACGTTAAATTTAAAAAAAATTATAATGTAAAAACTATGCTTTTGTAACAAGATCTATAAAAAGAACCAGTTAGAGTGGTTTATACTTCACCCTCGGATGCCAGTGGCATGGACTTGCAAGCCGTAGGTTGCGAGATATAGGGTGTCCAATATTTAAAAATGTTCAAATTTAAAAAAAATCATAATTTAAAAACTATGCTTTTGTAATAAGATTTATAAAAAGAACCAATTAGAGTGATTCATACTTCATCCCGGCTACAAGTGGCATGGACTTGCAAGCCTTAGGTTGTGAGATTTAGGATGTCCAATATTTAAAAATGTTCAAATTTAAAAAAAATCATAATTTAAAAACTATGCTTTTGTAATAAGATTTATAAAAAGAACCAGTTAGAGTGGTTCATACTTCATCCCCGTATACCAGTGGCATGGACTTGCAAGCCGTAGTTTGCGAGATATAAGGTGTCCAAAATTTGAAAACGTTAAATTTAAAAAAAATTATAATGTAAAAACTATGCTTTTGTAACAAGATCTATAAAAAGAACCAGTTAGAGTGGTTCATACTTCACCCTCGGATGCCAGTGGCATGGACTTGCAAGCCGTAGGTTGCGAGATATAGGGTGTCCAATATTTAAAAATGTTCAAATTTAAAAAAAATCATAATTATATAACCTATATCTCGCAACCTACGGCTTGCAAGTCCATGCCACTGGTATACGGGGATGAAGTATGAACCACTCTAACTGGTTCTTTTTATAAATCTTATTACAAAAGCATAGTTTTTAAATTATGATTTTTTTTAAATTTGAACATTTTTAAATATTGGACACCCTATATCTCGCAACCTACGGCTTGCAAGTCCATGCCACTGGCATCCGAGGGTGAAGTATGAACCACTCTAACTGGCTCTTTTTATAAATCTTATTACAAAAGCATAGTTTTTAAATTATGATTTTTTTTAAATTTGAACATTTTTAAATATTGGACACCCTATATCTCGCAACCTACGGCTTGCAAGTCCATGCCACTGGCATCCGAGGGTGAAGTATGAACCACTCTAACTGGCTCTTTTTATAAATCTTATTACAAAAGCATAGTTTTTAAATTATGATTTTTTTTAAATTTGAACATTTTTAAATATTGGACACCCTATATCTCGCAACCTACGGCTTGCAAGTCCATGCCACTGGCATCCGAGGGTGAAGTATGAACCACTCTAACTGGCTCTTTTTATAAATCTTATTAGAAAAGCATAGTTTTTAAATTATGATTTTTTTTTTTAAATTTGAACATTTTTAAATATTGGACACCCTATATCTCGCAACCTACGGCTTGCAAGTCCATGCCACTGGCATCCGAGGGTGAAGTATGAACCACTCTAACTGGTTCTTTTTATAGATCTTGTTACAAAAGCATAGTTTTTACATTATAATTTTTTTTAAATTTAACGTTTTCAAATTTTCGACACCTTATATCTCGCAAACTACGGCTTGCAAGTCCATGCCACTGGTATACGGGGATGAAGTATGAACCACTCTAACTGGTTCTTTTTATAAATCTTATTACAAAAGCATAGTTTTTAAATTATGATTTTTTTTAAATTTGAACATTTTTAAATATTGGACACCCCATATCTCGCAACCTACGGCTTGCAAGTCCATGCCACTGGCATCCGAGGGTGAAGTATGAACCACTCTAACTGGTTCTTTTTATAGATCTTGTTACAAAAGCATAGTTTTTACATTATAATTTTTTTTTAATTTAATGTTTTCAAATTTTGGACACCTTATATCTCGCAAACTACGGCTTGCAAGTCCATGCCACTGATATACTGGGATGAAGTATGAACCACTCTAACTGGTTCTTTTTATAAATCATATTACAAAAGCATAGTTTTTAAACTATGATTTTTTGTAAATTTGAACATTTTTAAATATTGGACACCCTATATCTCGCAACCTACGGCTTGCAAGTCCATGCCACTGGCATCCGAGGGTGAAGTATGAACCACTCTAACTGGTTCTTTTTATAGATCTTGTTACAAAAGCATAGTTTTTACATTATAATTTTTTTTAAATTTAACGTTTTCAAATTTTGGACACCTTATATCTCGCAAACTACGGCTTGCAAGTCCATGCCACTGGTATACGGGGATGAAGTATGAACCACTCTAACTGGTTCTTTTTATAAATCTTATTACAAAAGCATAGTTTTTAAATTATGATTTTTTTTAAATTTGTACATTTTTAAATATTGGACACCGGTATATCTCGCAACCTACGGCTTGCAAGTCCATGCAACTGGCATCCGAGGGTGAAGTATGAACCACTCTAACTGGCTCTTTTTATAAATCTTATTACAAAAGCATAGTTTTTAAATTATGATTTTTTTTAAATTTGAACATTTTTAAATATTGGACACCCTATATCTCGCAACCTACGGCTTGCAAGTCCATGCCACTGGCATCCGAGGGTGAAGTATGAACCACTCTAACTGGTTCTTTTTATAGATCTTGTTACAAAAGCATAGTTTTTACATTATAATTTTTTTTAAATTTAACGTTTTCAAATTTTGGACACCTTATATCTCGCAAACTACGGCTTGCAAGTCCATGCCACTGGTATACGGGGATGAAGTATGAACCACTCTAACTGGCTCTTTTTATAAATCTTATTACAAAAGCATAGTTTTTAAATTATGATTTTTTTTTAATTTAACGATTTTAAATTTTGGACACCCTAAATCTCACAACCTACGGCTTGCAAGTCCATGCCACTTGTAGCCGGGGATGAAGTATGAATCACTCTAATTGGTTCTTTTTATAAATCTTATTACAAAAGCATAGTTTTTAAATTATGATTTTTTTTTAAATTTGAACATTTTTAAATATTGGACACCCTATATCTCGCAACCTACGGCTTGCAAGTCCATGCCACTGGCATCCGAGGGTGAAGTATGAACCACTCTAACTGGCGCTTTTTATAAATCTTATTACAAAAGCATAGTTTTTAAATTATGATTTTTTTTAAATTTGAACATTTTTAAATATTGGACACCCTATATCTCGCAACCTACGGCTTGCAAGTCCATGCCACTGGCATCCGAGGGTGAAGTATGAACCACTCTAACTGGTTCTTTTTATAGATCTTGTTACAAAAGCATAGTTTTTACATTATAATTTTTTTTAAATTTAACGTTTTCAAATTTTGGACACCTTATATCTCGCAAACTACGGCTTGCAAGTCCATGCCACTGGTATACGGGGATGAAGTATGAACCACTCTAACTGGTTCTTTTTATAAATCTTATTACAAAAGCATAGTTTTTAAATTATGAATTTTTGAAATTTTAAATTTTTTTTGGACAACCTATATGTTGCATCCTACGGGTTGCAAGTCCATGCCACTGTTAGCTAGGGGTGCGGTATAGGGTATAAACTATCCTATCTATTACTTTTTGCAAATTTCATTACAAATTCATGTTTTTTTAATTATGATTTTTTTTTAATTTACTGATATTTAAGGCCTAAAGAATTTTAGGGTTTTTGAGGATTTTTAAGGTTTTAAATAGCTTTATAAGCAGAATTTTATGGCAAAGCAAAAATATTATATCTTGTTCATTATTTTTTCCATAAAAAACTTCCCACCATTTTATCTGCCAGCAAAATCTGCTGAGCATAAAATGTCAAAAATTTTGTTGTGCAGTGTATCGCGTTCGGGCGACATCGGCTGAAAAAATCTGCTAGCCTAATCTGCCATCTTCACACCGGTGAAACACGTGAGGTTATGATTTCCACGTGTTTAAAGTTTGTGCACGGTCTCAGTTAATATCGTTTTGTGAATAAACTTTGTTGAAATAAATTTGTGTAAATGCATGGTAAGTTTATTTAGGCATATGATGGTGAAATTTTAAGGATTTGCTATGATATTTTTTACAATAACTAACAGAGTACTTGTTTTGTCTACATTTTATGGAGCGTGTAATATGGAATATTCCAGATTACCTGCCCTGCAGTGCAGTGCGTAATCTGCAACAAATGGGCTCACGAAGCTTGTACCAGTGCAGAAAAAGATGTTTTTGTTTGCGATTTTTGCAATTCGTAGACGTATTTCTTGCAGCTCTAAACACTCAGGCTTTGGTGTTATCACTGTAAACATAATTGGTGTTCCATATATGCCGACTTTACTTCGAACATTGACTAGTTCAATTTTCTAAGATATATTATAATATCCATAGAAAAAAGATAGACCGGTATCAGCTCACCCTTCTTGTAAAATACGTTTTGTCCCTTACAAAGTAGTTAAATCTCAAAGATGGCGAGTACATCGTGTACTGGGAAAAGGCCTCTAAAAATTACTCACAGAACACCAAAGGGAAGAAATGCGAACTACGTGTTAAACCGTTGGTAACACGAGAATAACCTTAACACGGTCCAGAAAGAGAGAAGACTATAGCTCTCTGTCTAGATCAAACATGTCGGGACACAGCTGATTTTTGTCAAAATAAATCAGCTGATATCACAGAACACCAGCTGAGCTGATATTTGTTAAAATAAATCTGCTGGTCAGTGAAAATCAGCTGTTGATGGGAAAAACGTTTGTTTTTGTTAAAATGTATTTTTTCAGAACCATCCCATTTAAATCATGGCATACTTTTTCCATTAAATTTGCACAAAAATATCGTTAAATAGTAAAACTTTGTGGACAATATTTTTTTTACAAAATTTATGGAAAATACCAAAACTTTATATGAAATGGTTCTGAAAAAATACATTTTAAACAAAAACAAACTTTTTGTACCATCATCAGCTGATATTCAATGAACAGTATTATATTAATATTTAAAAATTAATTAATAAACATATTATAGTACTTACCAGCTTTTTTACTGCTAAAGATACATTTATATGAACTGTGATATTGTTATTTCAGTGTTGAGCAGATAGTAAACTAAAACACTTTCCGTGATAGACACAGTTTATTGAACTTAAACACTTTTCCGGATAGACAGTTCGCTCAACTAAAACCCTTCCCAAGACAGATCCTGCGCCGAGGGGCTGATCAATGCGCTTCGGACTAATAAAAATCAGTAAAAATTAGGTCCTGGCAGGACCTTTGGTTTGGTATTATTCGTTAGTCATTTTTGTCTTTTTTTTATCACTTTATACCTAAATAAGACCAAGAAGGACTTACAGGACCAACAAAAATATGGATTATGTAAAGAACTGTACACAATTTTTGCTATTGATCAGCCTTTCTCCCTGCAATGAATTGCAAGACAAGCAGTGATAGAACCACCATACAGCAAGACCTTCTGCAGGGCAGAGGTGCTCCCACCAACTAAACCTTTTTAATTTCGCTGAAATCATTTTTTACTTATCACTGTGTGTGTGTGATCACTCCAGCCCTTCGGGCTTTCTATGGAGCATACGCCTCTCAGCAACCCTGTGCCTTGCTGCATTGTAGTTCTGCCACTGTTTATTTACATATTGAGATAAGTTTTTATAAAATACACATTATACAGGGTGTTTCATAATTCAATAACATAATTTTAGTGTTGAATTCCTTAAGTGGTTTCAAGGCAAAATTTTTATATAAACTAAAAAGTTTCTTTTATTTAGTTTTTTATAGCTCTTGTACTTTTCGAGATATTTAGTTCAAATTTGGCATATTAAGCAATAGGCACTACACTTTTAGACATGCCAAATAATAGTAAACATGTACAGAGTGGCCCTTTTTCAGGGGTCATGTCGCCTTTTCCCCCAGAATTTTTTTGTTTTAAGCCACTGGTAGGGAGAAGTAGGGATTTTAAAACAAGAAATAAAATCTTTGTTTCATTTGCAAACTTTTTTGTTTTTCTGAAATTTTTTTGCATCTTTAACCATTTTAGAGAAAATCGCTGTTACACCAAAGGCTGCTATCATAAAATAAAAAATGCTCCAGTATGGTATGGCGAGTATATCAAAATAAACAAATTAATTAAAACCTATTTGACATGCCTTAACTTGTAGTGCCTATAAGTAAATATACGAGCCAAATTTGAGCTAAATATCACAAAAACTGTAAAAGCTATATAAAAAAAGTAAATTTAAACACCCTGTATCTCTACTGCTAAGTGTTTGTAGACCTTTGTTTATATAAACTTTTTGTCTCGAAATCACTCTAGGAAATTATCTTTAAAAATATTTTATTGAATTTTACAACACCCTATATAACCCATTTTGGCTTACATGCATTACGAATAATGTTTCAATATTACACTAGTGCTATAATACAAATCTTATTTATTTTTTTGTTGTAGTCTGCAGTTTTTTGTAGCTGTTGACAAAAATATGCCTGCTCCCCCATTAAAAAACAAGCACATTGAATATAATGCAAGGCTAAAACCTCTCCCCCCTGAGCATTACATATTTCAAGAATGTAGTCAAACTCATTAGGTAATATAGGCACACTATATCCTCAAATGTTAAATACAATACAATTAGGAGCTTTCATTGGAGCAATATGAACTCACTATTATATGTAATAAAAATAAGACAAAAATGGGCCACTTGTATATACAGTTTGACTTATTGTATCTGATCCTCAGCACAGAAATCAAAAAAATATGTTTTTACACAATACACAAGTCAAATTTTATGAATTTATATGATTTTGTGGATGTCTTGATATTGTATAGTTTTGAATTTTACACAATTGGGCTTTATGTTTTGTGTAAAAATATATTTTTTGATTTCGGTTCCGAGGGTCGGATACCATTAGTCAAACTGTAGATAAGATTACTTAACAAAGTAATGTGAACTTTCTATTTTATGCCTAATTTACCCATAACATAATGCACAATGGAAAGATTTAGTGTTTATACTTTATGTCTATAATACTAAGGAAATGGAAACAGAGATATTAAAATTAAGCAATGAGTTTGTTTATTGTGCATTAAGTTTTTGGGTAAACCAGGCCTTACTTAGAAAAATGCCATGATAATATAAGTTATGTGAATAATGACCTGTTCTAGTTTAAAGATTTCTGAAGTTTTGACATGTAATAGAATTTGCAGACAAAATAACAACTACCTTTTTCAGATAGAACAGTCACACCCCCCCACCATATTCAAAAGTTTAAAAAATATATATTTATATATGTGTCAACAAGTGAAAAAAAACATTTTTTGACATTACAATTGACATGTAAAAAAAATTATTTAGTTGTTTTCTTTTTTCACAAGCTATAAAATATTGTTTGTGAATAGAATCCTCTTTTGGGGGACCAACAAAAATTTTTATGTTAGAAAGAAAACCTGTCTAAAATAATTAAATATAAATAAATAAAACTAAAAAAAACTTTGTTAAATTTTTATTTTAAAAGATTTTACAGTAAAAATTGCGAATAATAAATAATTACTACTATCACTACCATAAGAAATTATTATTATTTTTTGACTTCACCAAACCAAACTTTCCACTAAGATTGTTAAAAAATTTAGATTTATTAAAATAAAACTAAGTGAAACTTTATAAAACACCTTAAAAAAACATGACTGCTGAAGCTCCAATTGACACCTGTTCAAAAAACATAGCATTACTACCCTGAATACAAATTTAGCTTTGAGATTACATTGTCCGGTAATTATGCAGAATAAAATATTATTTTACAGCTTATGCAGTGGCGCACCCAGGAATATGTCTTGGGGGGGGGGGGGTCGAGGCTTCATGATGTCTTATTTTATGCTATTTTTTGTGTTTATTCATGAAATATGTGGAAAATATATAAAAAAAATCTTAGGTTTGGGCCCCCCCCCCTGGCTGCGCCCATGGCTTATTGCATTACAGATTTCTTGACATTAGCCCAAGATTTACATGGCATTATTGGCAAAACAGTACAAATTACAGGTTAGCTGTTACCACTTGGTTAGTACTATCTGAGGGGAACACAAAGCTGCCTTTGCAAAATTAAAAAACAGTGTTTGTTTTACTTAAAAATAAAACAAATTTTCATTCATTTCCAAACAAAGCATGCAACTTGTTTGTTCTGTCTCTCTTTAAGTAACATCATCTGAGTGAGAGAGAGGACACAAAAGTTGCATGCATGGAAAAGTTGCACAGTCCGAACAGGGTATTAGGCAATAAAAAATGCTATTTATAAAACTCAAGGATACTGTTTCAGTTCCATATTGACACATCTCTTTCTCTCCAGAAAAGAACAGGTATGTGCCATGATCAAATTGATACAGTAAAGTTGAGTTTATAGTTGGGGCTGTAAAGCTGGTTTGTCACTATGAAAGTTTCTCTAAAATGCATGCAACCATCTCATTCCAAGTGCCATCATCGGATATAGCGACATGGGTTTGATGCAGTCAGAACAGGGCTTAAGTCAAACTTATTAAGCAGGGAGGCAGGAATTTTAAAGCTATATAGCAATACCAATAACAAACAAAGCCATATTGCCATAAAGTAAGCAGTAAGATGCAACAAAAAATGTATTATCCTACAAACATGGGTCTACACAGTGGCATATATGTCAGGGGCAGCCCCCCCCCCAAAAGCTAAGTTTTTTCTAATATTTTCCACATATTTCATGAATACAAATATAAAATATGGCCTCATGGGGTACCCCCCCCCCCCCTTCCCTACCTATATTTTACAGATTAAAATTTTAATGACCTTTTTATACTTTTCGATATTGCAGCGTATTGTTTGAGGTTAAAACAAACCCTAACTAATAAATCACAGCTGCTACCACTCCCAAACAGTTACCTATCTATCTATCACTTAGGTACAGATCAGGTTTACACTAAAAACCAACTACTATCCCCTTGGATTACCTTCTACCACCAAAAAACAAACTACTACCAACTTTTGCTACCTTCTACCAGCAATAAAGTAACTACTTCCACCTTCCCCTAGCTTCTACCAGCAAAAAACCAACTACTACCAAGTTCCCCTAGCTTCTACCACCAAAAAACCAAATACTACAATCATAATCAAAGGAGGCAGTAGTTGGTTTTTTAGTGGTAGAAGATAAGCGTTGGTAGAAGTTGGTTTTTTGGTGGCAGAGACTAGGAGAAGATGGCAGTAGTTGGTTTTTTAGGGGTAGAAGCTCAGCGAAGGTAGTAGTAGTTTGTTTTTTGGGGTTAGAAGTAGGGGAAGGTGGTAGTAGTTGGTTTTTTGGGGATAGAAGCCACAGAAGGTGGTAGTAGTTGGTTTTTTGGTGGTAGAAACTAAGCGAAGGTGGTTTTTGGCATAAAACTGTGTCGCAGCTGAGTGATAGATCACTGTAACTCTTCAGAAGTAGTAACAGCTTAGACTTATAAGTTAGAACCTATTTGTTTTTATCATAAACAAGGCGGCCTTACTTAAAATAGAAATTTCCATTGTTCATAGTGGAAAGTATGAAGTAAGCCTAAATAAATGAACTTACCCCTTACCTTACTTTAACGAACAATAAATCCACCTTAAAACTCACTGGTATGGGGTCGTTGAATTGACTGCTTTTTATATGCTCCACAGATTAGGTTAAATAAGATTTGATATGCTGCTCCTTGTTTTTTATACTGCTGCTGCTTCTTTTTTCCACTGCTACTGCTTGTTAGACTCACAAAATATGCCGATCTAGTACACAATGATTTGATTTTAGTTTTTTTATCAAAAATCAGATTGAGGGGAACACCCGACAAAAATGACATTCACCACAGAATAAATTCAGGTGTGTCGCGTGTCTCTCTTTCTGTCTGTTCTGGTGGGCTCTCTCTCTTTCCCACAACAGCAGTCAAACCACAGAACAGGATGACACTGTCAAACGTCATTATGTTTAGTTCCAATTTAGTCCCTTGTCCAGATCGCAGGCGCTGTTCGCGCTGTTATATTCCGTATGTCATTTTCACGGGGGTGAAATTACTACCACAATGAACCCAAACGTATGGCTCGGATAAATTAAGGGTACTGATAATGGGTGTTGCGCTCTTAGCGCCATCTGTTTTCTAAGCCTACAAACACCCATTATCAGTTACCTTAGGATTACCGTTAAATTTGTTAAAAAACAAGCAAAGTGCAGCTACATCAACTCAAGAAAATATCTTTGACCTCCAAAATCCAAAAAACTTTCTTAAATTTAAATTAAAAAAAAATTAATCCCAATATTGACAACGTCAAATCACCGCATTGACAAATTGTCAAAGTCGTTTGAAAGCAGTCCCTTTCAAATTTTATTGAAAGCATTTGCTTTTTTTATCTGGAATCAGTTTTAATTCACGTCTTAAATATATCTGTACTGGAAAAGGGCCCCTAAAAATAACTGCTACAAGCGTGCTGGCATGTTGGATTTCAAATGAACCCAAACGTATGGCTTGGATACATTCAGGGTACTGATAATGGGTGCCGCACTCTCAGCGCCATCTCTTTCTAAGCCTAAAAACACCATTATCAGTTACCTTAGGATAAATACCTTTGAATTTGTTTAGAAAGCAGTACCTTTCAAATTTTATTGATAGCATTTGCTTTTTTAATCCAGGCAATACGTTTGGGTTCAATTGAATCCAATATGACGAAACGCTATCAGTACGTAAACGTAATTTTCCTTTAATGGTTTTAATACGTTTTAGCTTTACAGATATTTAAGACGTACGTGGTTGGAGTTCATTTGAATCAATGCTTACAGAACCTTTAGATATGCAACCCTACAAATTTAATAACAGCAGCGAGTAGATGACTCTGCTGTGTCATCATTGGAACTACATAAATATACGGCAGAGCCGTCTGTCCGCTGCTGTTATTAAGTTTGTTGGGTTGCATATCTCTGCCGGAACGCTTGTAGCAATCATTTACCACAAAAGGAAGGCCCATTCTTTAAAAAAGCCATTTTCAAATTTTTAAAAATGTTATTAATAATTTGTGTAACTAGTTGAATATAGGAACTAAACCTAATTTTATTTTTAAATAATACTACTTTCTTTCAACAGGCTTTATCTCAGTCTATGCCTATGGTTGTGAACCGGGCTTAAAAAGGAGTAGGCGAGAACGAGACCCTCTAAACCCTCTAGACAGAGACTTTAGAGCGGAAGAGGAGGAAGACGAAATGTCGAGGGAAATGGAGGATATTTTTTTAAAAGGTATGGTAGCATAGCATAAGTATTTTTTTTAAGTCAAAACATATATTTTTTAAATCATGACTTCATTGAAAATTTTTTTATTTTTCTGATTTTTCGGCCTTCATTATGAAAAAATGGCCGCCACAGTGTCCCTGGTGACAAATTGAAAAAGGGCCTCGAGTTAAATCAATTAAAATAATATTTTTATTAAGTTTGCCAAATTTCATGCTTGTACGTATCAAAGCCGTTTTTTTTTATCCAAGCCTTGCCTTGAATATTTCCCTGCCTGGTATTGGACGAGACGAGGCATTCCGGCCTATGTGATCAATCACTTCTCACAGTTATGAGAATAACCCCCCTGTGTATGAATTCTTGGAATAGGTGAGAGTGAAAATGAGCATCTCACCACACACACAATGTGATCAGCTTGTCGGTTCTGAACGATAGAAATTATTTTATGGTTTTAATTTTGACAAATTGATGTAAAAGTTAGGAAATGTCAACTAGCATTTAAAAAATATGATTTTAATATACTGTGCATTCTGGAGATGGTACAGTCGCCTCCAAAAATTAGTCGCATATCGTTTTTTTTCCCTCTTAAGCAAATAGCTTGAAAAATTGATATTTTGAGAGTGTGGGTATTATCTTAAAGCGTTTTTTTTATTTACCATAATTTTTTCAAAGAAATTTAATTAAATTTATTAATCTTGCTATACTATAGATCAACAAAGATCAATCACTATCAAATTTGGCAAGGTTTTTTTTGCCATGCACTAATTATCTTTATCGTAGTCTTTATATTCACTATTTTCACATACATAGTTATAGACGGAGTGATTTTTATCCTGTGAAACCGGTGTCTTGTGCCACACGTTAAATAAATCATAGCTAATACGTTGGCAAGAACCGGCAACTGAATGTAGCACAAATACAATCCTTGATACGTGATTGAAATAATAAAGTCACAATCGCAATTGATACGTAATGATAGGGACTTTTTCAATCCAATATATATAATACATATTTGAAAAATTATAATAATTCAATACACAACTTTTTTCGAATTTTTTTAATAAGCAAATTGAAATTTTGCAAATGGTTTAATGAAAAAAATTATAATAATATATTTACACACATCGTCAAAAGTCTTGGCCCCCCTAGGTATTTGGAAAAATAAAGATAGTTAAATTTTATATATGCAGAACCTTTTTTATTTCATTTCCATATAATGCAGTATTAAAAAATATCGAAAAGTGATCAGAAATTCTTAAATTCTAAAAAAATAAACTTAAAGAAAAAAACGGTAAAGGCTTAATTAAACATAAGTATTCTGTGTGATCGCCTCTTCTTTCAATAAGTTGACCGACACGTCTGGGTATCCCTCGAATCAAGTTATCAATAAAATCTACCGGTAAGTTGTTCCACTCTTCTTGAACAGCTGCAGTCAATTGTTGAAGTGTAGCAGGGGGATTCAGTCGACTGGATATTCTTCTAGCAACTCCATCCCACACGTGCTCAATGGGATTCATGTCGGGAGAGTTCGCTGGCCATTTCATCTTGAAAAATGAAATTTTCTCCAAATTCAGTTCGCAAGGGCTGAATGATTGGTTCGATAATGTTTTCTGCGTATATGGTACCTGTCATTGTTGGCTGAATGAGGATAAGTGGAGTACGACGACCAAAACATTATGCCGCCCCAAAACATTACCGTGCCGCCCTGGTAGGGAACAACTTCTCGGGCAAAAGCCAATCGTTCTGCTCTTCCTGGACCTCTCCAGACCTTTTGCCGTCGACTGTCACTCTGTAGGCCAAATCGCGACTAGTCCGAAAAAAGAACGTTGTGCCATTGAGGCAAAAGCCAATTTCTGTGCTCCTGGGCCCATTGACGACGGGCAGCTCTATGATGAGGTCAGAGCTTTGGCACTCTCAAAGGTCTTCTTGACCTTAAATTTGATGAATGTAATCTTCTTCTTAGGGTGCTTGTCGAAACAACTCTCTGGTACGTGCGCAAAAAATGACTTCAGAGGGCTGTTGACGTTATTATTCGGTTTCTCCGTGTAAAATTGACCATATAATGATCTTCTCTTTCTGATGTTACTCTGGGTTTTCCACTAACTGGTCTTCGCGCAACGCTTCCAGTTTCCAGACCGTGGGATATTCAAACGACGCGCAATAAGATGGTTTGATAAATCCTCTTGATGTAAAGCCACTATTCTTGCTTGGTTGAACGGAGAAATTAAGTGACCTGGCATTTTTCTCGAAATTTAATTGAAAATGCCCTTGTCGTATCCGTCTTAAAACTGACCTTATTAAGAATAATCTGCATAGTTCCCAAATAAGGCAGTTTTCTTCTCCGATAATGTTTTTATATTTGCGATAAGATATCAAGGAATTTATCAACAAAAAAATTGCCAGCGTATCTGAAACAATTTACAGGATGATCAGGGGGGCCAAGACTTTTGACGATGTGTGTATAATATACGTGAAGAAATCACCATACTCGTATAAGCTCTGGTTTACCAACTTGGAGCACTTTTGATAATCGCCTTTAGGCTATCAAGCGGCCTATGACTTGTCGTCGTGACAAGTGACAACGAGTTAGTTGATCGATGTTCTGCATTGGGGTTTACTAATAAAGTATTTGGGTACTTTTTTAAGACTTAGTGGTTATTATGAAAATAGTTCGATGCTGACCTCCGTGCGTCAGGACCAATAGTTTAGCTTTCACCCGATTTTAAGGGCGTATTCCTTCTCACCAGTTCAAGAAGCCATACACTGGTGTCAACTATATGCGTAATTGAGGTTCAAAAATTGTTTTTTTTTTAGGAATTAGGTCCCTTTTAACCTCCTACATGCAAAAAGAATTGCAGCCAGCTATAAAAGAAACTTTAATGAGGAATATGGGGTATACTGTATCTTATGGTTAGAGATGTAGGTAATAGAAGTCGAGGCGTATCTAACTTTGGAAATGCTTGCATGACACTGTACAATATTCTTTAGAGAATCGATTTAAAAAAATTCCGTCACTGGAAATCAGTTTTCAAATTCTAGTTGAGCAATGATTAGACAACCCCTAGATATGCAACCCAACAACCTTAATAATAGCAGCGGACAGATGGCTCTGCCATACATTCATGTAATTCCAATGATGACACGGCAGAGCCATCTGTTCACTGCTGTTATTAAGGTTGTTGGGTTGCATATCTGGGGGTTGTGTAATCAGTGCTCAACTAGGATTTGAAAACTGATTTACAGCGAAGGAATTTTTTTAAATCGATTCTCTAAAGGATATTGTACAGTGTCATGCATGCATTTCCAAAGTTAGTTGAGTTATTATACGTTTGTAATCGAGAGCGACACGCCTCTTTATAACTAAAATGCATATTTTTCTTGGGCGAGTTTATTAATATGCTTAAGGTTTTAGAATAAGTACTAATAGTCTGTATATTAATATTTATATATATTTTTTAATAAAAGTGAAAAATAAAAAATTATTTAAAACAAAATATTTTTTTCTTCCTCCTCGCGGTTTTTAAGAAAAAATGACACCCAGGGTATCCTACGATGCATGATGCAAACATATTTGAAATAGCAATATCAATGGGCGTAAGTTTATCCTTTTTGCGATCCTTAAGATAAAATGTCCTGATTGGTTATACTTTTACATGTGCATATTATGTTATTCCTGTATTCCTTACGTCAAATCATCGGCACACAGTTGACAAAAACTCTATTTATGTAAATTTGATATCTTTGCATCTTTCGTATCTTTATTTCTGAATGTCATTGCATCAAACGCTAGTCATTTGTGTAAGTAGTTCCTTGTAAACCATTGTCAATCATTTTTATTTAAGGCCAGATCCACATCAATATATACATTTTTTTGAATTTATAATAACCTTGATAAAATAGGTACGTAGTACGGTAAACGGAAACATCAACGGATTTTGACAATTAAATAATGTCGGTAAACTTAGAAAAATCATTTAAGTCATTTAAAAAAAATGAGTGACAGTTGCATATATTTAAAATAAATTATATATAGCATGTCCGAAAAGTTCGGGTACCCCTAAATAGCCCAGTCATATTACTTGAAAAAACCCTGAAACTTGGAAAAAAATTGGTGCAAGCTTCTTAGCATCTGACAGATATCCAGACATATTCTCCGCTAGATAAAAGACCCCAAAAGTCCTAAAAATCAGTGTTTTGCAATTTTCTGAAAAACTAATAACTTTTAGAAAAAAGTGAAAAAATATGCAAAATCATTTGATCTATAAAGCAAAATTAAGAAAAAAAAATATCTTTTAAAAAAATGTTTTTTTTTTTAATTTTATTTTTTTCCTACCCTGTAGTTAACGTGTTTAAAAATTGTAATACTTTATAACATTAAGCTTGATCCCCACTTGAACTCTAAATAAGGCTTGGGCCATTGGTCAATAATATCCGGACCGCCAATGAGACATGGAAAATATGGCGGATTTCTTTATTTTTAAGCCGATTTGTCTGAAACTTGAAAGTTTGCAGTGCCTGAGATCACTACATACAGTTTTATCCTCAAACTTAAAAAAATCGTTTTGGAGCCGCCATTTTGATTTTTTTAAGTTTGAGTAAAAAATTTTGTTAAATGACCTCAAGCAATGTAATATTTTAAGTTTGAGACAAATCGGTTGGTAAATAAGAAAATCTGCCATTTTCGATTCGCCAGTTTGATTTTTTTAAGTTTGAGTTAAAAATTTTGTTAAATGACCTCAAGCAATGTAATATTTCAAGTTTGAGATAAATCGGTTAGTAAATAAGAAAATCCGCCATTTTCGATTCGCCATTTTGATTTTTTTAAGTTTGAGTTAAAAATTGTGTTAAATGACCTCAAGCAAAGTAATATTTCAAGTTTGAGACAAATCGGTTAGTAAATAAGAAAATTCACCATTTTGGATCCGCCATTTTGATTTTTTTAAGTTTGAGTAAAAAATTTTGTTAAATGACCTCAAGCAATGTAATGTTTCAAGTTTAAGATAAATCGGTTAGTAAATAAGAAAATCCTCCATTTCGGATCCGCCAATTTGATTTTTTAAAGTTTAAGTTAAATTTGTGTTAAATGACCTCAAGCAATGTAATATTTCAAGTTTGCGACAAATCGGTTAGTAAATAAGAAAATCCGCCATTTTAGAGTCGCCATTGTTGTAATAAAAAACGTAAATTGTAATGTTACCAGGTTACCAAAGACTACAACTACCAAGATTCAACAGTCGACTTAATGGATTTAACTTAACAAAAACAAATTTCAAAAAAATTGCGTAAAGGATTTTTTAAAGATATTTTTATATAAATAATATATTTTGTTTTTCATCTACACATTTTATCAAAAAAAATTTTTTTCTCCGGCGCCGAGTTGGCCCGACGCCCAGTTGGCCCGGCGCCCAGTTGGCCCGGCGCCCAGTTGGCCCGGCGCCCAGTTGGCGGCGCCGAGTTGGCGGCGCCGAGTTGTCCTAGACCGGTTTTTAAGTGTTTAAAATTATAAACATGAGTACATAAAATTTATATGTATACTAAAAGCTTTTGTTTCTAAGATATATACCATGTACTAGGCTATATAGTTTTTGACAGTCTTGACGAAAAATCTTGACATAAAAAACTTAACATTGCATATTAATACGAGTATTTGTTAAAACATTATGTAATTACCTCTGTTTCTAATGTTTAACCCTTAATAAACCAACTTATGATAGAGATCATTGCCCTTATGTTCCATTTATTTTATATAAACCCCTTAGTCACATTTAGGTTTAGTCAAAACCTATTTTTCCTTAAATTTTGTAAAAATACTTTAATATCTGTTAAGCTGGAATTTTAAATAAATTGAACGTTTGCGCATTTGCGCATATTTTAACACTGCTTCTAACGAGAAGTTAAATATTTTTAATATTACGCTTTTTTATGTCGTACAGTTGCTAATTGTATAAAAATTTAATTTTCAAAATCCCAATGGTGGTCCGGTTAATATTAACTACTTTCTTGACCTTTACTGAAAGTTGTTTGACTTTAAAAAAACAAAAACTAAATTTTAGTAAGTAAGTGTTTGATACAAGCGGGCTTAATACATACAAAGTGGGAAAAAATATATTTTTTTTCATAAATATATTTTTTTAAATGTTAGGTTAGGTCTTTTCTTAATTTTATAGTGTAGACCAAATGATTTTGCGTATTTTTTCACTCCTGACTTTCTTTGAAAAAGTTATTAGTTTTCGAAACAATCTCAAAAAACTGATTTTTAGAACATTTGGGGCCTTATATCTTGCGAAGCTCAAGGAGGATTTTGGCGGAGAATATGTGGGGATGTGTCCCGGATGCTAAGGAATAATTATACAAAAATCCAACTTGCACCTATTTTTTCCGGGCGAATTCCTAATATGACTGGGCTACTGCTTTTTTTCAAATGCATTTTCTAAAAATAAACTTTTTGACTTGAGTGGTTTTTGCGACTAAATTATAAATTATATTGCACATCAATATATTTTTATCCTTGTTTTACCGCAAGGATTATTAAATCTTACTTATCATTTAAAAATTGCCGTAGACGAGATTTTAGTACACACATACTACATACATCACAATGGATTTAAAATATAAGAGGGTTAAAGTAATATTTTTGAGATTCGCATGAAATGAGATAATTATAGTGAAAATAAAAAAAAAGTTTTAGATGCTTTTGAAACTTTTACTCAAAAACTGCTTTCCCGATTTTAATGAAATTTAGTAACTAGGTGGAGTTTGGCTCTAGATGGTCTCATTTAAAAATAAATAAAATACGCTGGGCATATGGGCGAAAGTATTTATTAAATATAAACACTTATTTTCTACGAGAGTCCATCATATTTTATACAATTTTTACATTAGTATTCAAAATATGGCAGAAAAACTAGGTAAAATGTCCTGTTACCTAACTATCCCCAGGGCCGATGTTTAAATTTAGATGTTTTTATTTTTCTTTCCTGTAGCTTCCTTTCAAAAAAATTTACAATTTTTGGACAACCGAAAGTTTTTCTACCTATTTATGAAGAAATAATCGTTTTTCGCAAAATAGTTTACACTAAAAAATTTTAAAGTTCAGATTCAAAAATCTTGTCTTTTCCCTAACGTCGTCTTCCTGGCCTGCTTCTGAAAAGTAGAGACATAAGCAGATAACTTCATGGTGTTTCCAGAGAGCATCATAGTTTGTCAGATCGGCTACAACAGTATTAACGTGCTCAGTGTTTGAATTTTTTTTCTAAATATTTTAAAGATAAGATGTTTTTGCGTACAGTTTTTTGTGTCTTTACAAAACGCTATGTACAAATCTTGTTTTCGATGTTAACTTTTTTATTTTTATTTTATACTAAACAATAATGGGAGGACCAAACCAATACAAAGAGATTTTTTTGTTATCTATCCTCAATTTCTTGAATTTTAAAAAAATAAGGAAAATGTCCGTTACCTAACGGTACCCTTGGTCTTTACCCTAATTTTTCTACCCCAATCTTTAGGGTTAGGAGAATGACCAAGTGTTAAAACTACATGCTCATGTTTAATTCGAGCAAAGCCGCTGAGCTTAAAGAGAGATTGAAGAAGTTCTCATTAAAATGTTTTAAGATTTATTACTGACTTGTCATTACCCTAACGCATGGTCATTACCATAACGCTTCTTCCACGTTAATTTTTTAGCAAAGTCACTGACATTTGGCATATAAATATATTAGCTCACACACATACTATACTATAGTAGTGTGAGCTATTAGTCTATGAACAAATCGGCCTAAAAGGGGGTTTGTTTGGTTGTTAAGGGCACTCCATAGATCAGGTTTTGACTTGTTGTCATTCTGGTAAATGCGTTTTTTTAAAGATATGGCCCCCACCACTTTTTTTTGCACGATACTTTTTAAAACGATGTATCTTTCTTAAAAATAGTCGTAGAGGGTTGCAAAAATGGCAAATGAATCAGTAAATACCCGCAATAAAATAACTATTATATTTTTCAAAATTTTGCTTCGTTTTTTTAGAAAAAATAAAATAACTGAATTTTGACTTTTTTTTGGTATTGCTAGTAAAGTTTAACCTACATTTTTAATAACACCAAAGCAAAATTTAAAAAAAAAGTGTTAATAAAAGTTATAGAATGAACATTTTTCTTTAGTTTGGTGTATATAAGTCTTATATAGATGTATATTTTATATTTGTTTCAATAAAAAAAACAATTTGTTGTCACCAAAACGACTACCGAAAGTGTATTACCGTACGCGGACGCCTAAAAGGCGGCGCGCGGCTTTATGCAGCTGAGGCGTCTAGTAAAACAGGTGATTTCTATTATTATTGTTATCGTTGTTTGATGGACATTATTGAACAACGTTGTTATTGTTATTTTTGAAAGTGAATATCAATCGACGGAAGTTTTTACAATATAGTGCAGGTGCTGGAGGTAGTCGCGTAAGCAAAATATGAGGACCGCAGTTGGACAATGGATTCTAGCTGAGAATAGGTCACAGACTAACGATTTGGATGTTGCCGGGCAAGTTCTTGGCCCAATTTTTTTTATCCTCCCTTCTTATATAGTCGTGTTCGAATTTCTAAAAATGTAACTAAGTTGACGCTCTAAAGACACAATGACATAGAATTGGATCAAAAATGTGTAAAATCTAATTTAAAAATAAAATTATATTAGTTTTTTAAATTTTAGCTGCAAAATCCCCCAAAACCCCCCAGACTCCCCAAATCCTGAAATTTTTTGATTTTTTTTCAAAATTTCTTTAAAACTAAGCTTACGGAAAAATATGTAGTAATCTTTATTGTAGCCAAAAAATTTCCTTTTCAACAATGTATATATGTCAGTAGGGTATGACTAATGGCAAACTCTCCAGCGGCGTCCGTTTATTGAGGTAGTGTAAATAAATTAAAAAAAGAAACATGTTTATTAAAGGTTTTACCCGATTTTCTCAAAAATCGAGCTCTATATCAAAAAATATAATACACACTTTGTTATAGACAATAAAATTGCCTTTTAAATTATGTATAATAAGGCAATGGTAGTTTTATATATAGCAATTTAGGGGCGTCCGTAAATAAAATGGATTTTGAAAAATCACTAAATTTATCAATTTTTTACAAGTTTTATCCAATTTTCTCAAAAATTAAGCTTTTTGAAAAAAAAATATTTTGCCGTTTATTGTAGAAAATAAAATTTGTTTTTAACAATGTATTAGTCAGTGGGGTCAGGCTAATGACAAACTCTCCAGCGGCGTCCGTTTATTAAGAAAATATAAAAAAAAATAAAGAAACCACATAGGTTTTACCCGATTATCTTAAAAACCAAGCTCTCTATCAAAAATTGTGACCCATAGTCGATTGTAGACAATAAAATTTCCTTTTAAACGTGTATAATTGTGTAAGATTTATCTTCAAATTAAAACTTCACAGGCCTGTGCAACTTAAATCAATTTTTACAAATCACCAAACAAATTAATTCTGTTACAAGTTTTTCCCAATTTTCTCAGAAACTAAGCTTAATTGACAAAAATGTGTTTTATACTTTATTGTAGGAAATAAAATTTTCTTTGTAACAATGTGTAAGTGGGGTTTAATTAATGACAAAACCTTCAGCGACGTCCGTATATGGGGGTCAATTAAAAAATAAAATAAATAAAATCATTTTTATCACATGTTTCACCCGATTTTTTTTTTCGAATATTAAAAAAAAAACATTTTTTTAAAGTATTTTTATAATACATTTCAAATCAAGTAATTTAAACTTTGTTGTATTAAAATCGGATAACAAATAAAAAAGATACAATTTGTCTTTAAATATGCTTTTCCGCCATATTGAATCCGCCATATTTAAAAAAAGGCGCGATTATCACAATGGCAATAAGTCAAAACCTGATCTGCTAGGTATGTTAAATAAATTTAAGTTACTTTCAAAAAGTTCTTATGGTTTTCATTAAAAGCATAATTTTTAAATATACCCCAAAGACCCCTATTTTTTTCCAGTTATTTGGAAATAACTTAAAAACTAAATAACGTATTGGAACACTCGAACAATATTTGAATAAAGAATCAAATCAGCTATCTTTTTTATATAAACTTTTTCTTTCTAGCTCCAATAGTTTTATAAATAAAATAAAAAAAATAAAAAGAAATTACCTTTTTTTTAAATTTTTTCTGTTTTTTTGACAAATACAAAAAAAATAGATATTTTCTGACCAATACATTTTTAAAAACATTACAAAGCAAGTATTTTAAACCTTGTTCCATGAAAATCGGATAAGAAATAAAAAAGTTACAATTTTTTTATAGATATGCCTTTCCGCCTTTTGAATCCGCCATATCTTTCAAAAAACGCATTTACCAGAATGACAAGTCAAAACCTGATATATGGGATGCCCTTAACAAAGTTAGCTTATCGGCAGAAAATTGGCACGACTTGCACACGAAACTTGATTTGTCCATAGACTATATGGTGATCCTAATTTTTTCGAGAAAAAAACAGTTGCTCCGATTTCAAAATTTTTTATATATCTTTGCGTTTCAGATGATTTTGAAACTTTTTTGTTGCGCCGTCTGTCTGTCTGTCTGTATGTCTGTCTGTAGCGACCAACGCGCATAACTCAAAAACCGCTTAGCCGATTTTAATGAAATTTGGTACCTAGGCTGGGTCTTGGTCCCATTTAAAAATGAACAAAATCCACCGAACACAAGCCAAATAAAAGGGTGGGGGTAGATTAAGAAAATTAGAGTTTATTCGAAAATATGGCGTGTGTGATATCAAATGAAAGGTAATTGAGTCTGGAGTTAAACAAAATACAATTCAGTTTTTTTTTAAAGGTGGGGGTAGATTTCAAAAATTAGAGTTTATGTGAAAATATGGCGTGTGTGATATCAAACAAAAGGTAATTGAGTCCGGAGTTAAACAAAATACAATTTGGTTTTTGTTTTTTTTTAAGGGAGGGGGTAGATTTAAAAAATTTGAGTTTAAGTCAAAACATGGCTTGTGTGGTATTAAACGAAAGGTAATTTAGTTTGGAGTTGAATAAAATATATTTCAGTTTTTAGTTATATTAGCTCGCACGTACACTATAGCTATAGTACCTAGTGTGAGCTCAGGGGCCCATATATTGGCAGAGGGAATTTTTTATAATTATAGTAACAAATTTCTTTCAAAATTATCTAAAAACCTATTAAAAAAGTAGGAAAACATATTGTAGATAAATATTTACCCTAGATTTATCCAAAAAACAAATATAATTCTTCCATTTGTAGCCAATATTACAGAATGTGCTAAGTGTTCCGTTTAATTTTATTAATTAAATACTATCATTAAAGAGTAATTCTGAAGAAAAAAAAAAGACTAAAGACAAAATCGGCGTGTCACAAAAGTCTCGGGAAGATTCGTTATGAGAAAGACAATGTTTCCTTTCTTCCTTGTCTTCCTTTGTGATTACCGATTTACCCTATAAGTCTCTTTTAAAGAAAACTTATATTTGCAAAGAAGAAAGATGGAAAACGTGCTGTGTGTGGATCGATAAAAATCAAAACGAATTTTATACTTCACACAAAGGTATGTGTGCCTAACTTGCGAGTGTCGGAAGGAGAGGGAAGAGTTGATTTTGGTTGTTTTCCTACTTACACAAGGTTGCATCTCTAGACGTACGTTTCTGTGTGTTTCACGTCATCAGTAGAGAACAGCAAACCCAGGTAAGCCAATTTTAACCAAAATCAACTCCTATATATGAATTACTCGCGGCAGTGCAATGCGAGTGAATTACAAGTTGTTGCGCCATCTAGCGGACTGGCTCGAGCACTCGAAAGTTTAAACACATTGGCATCGTCTTGTCTGAGACGCCGAAGCGCCATCTATGACAAGTTTCGTCCATTAATGTGGTATTAAAACCACGTAATCACGTAGCAACTAAAAGGCCGTACTGCCCGAAGCATATGCAAAGAAGAAAGATGGAAAACGTGCTGTGTGTGGATCGATAAAAATCAAAACGAATTTTATACTTCACACAAAGGTATGTGTGCCTAACTTGCGAGTGTCGGAAGGAGAGGGAAGAGTTGATTTTGGTTGTTTTCCTACTTACACAAGGTTGCATCTCTAGACGTACGTTTCTGTGTGTTTCACGTCATCAGTAGAGAACAGCAAACCCAGGTAAGCCAATTTTAACCAAAATCAACTCCTATATATGAATTACTCGCGGCAGTGCAATGCGAGTGAATTACAAGTTGTTGCGCCATCTAGCGGACTGGCTCGAGCACTCGAAAGTTTAAACACATTGGCAGAAACGTACGTCTAGAGATGCAACCTTGTGTAAGTAGGAAAACAACCAAAATCAACTCTTCCCTCTCCTTCCGACACTCGCAAGTTAGGCACACATACCTTTGTGTGAAGTATAAAATTCGTTTTGATTTTTATCGATCCACACACAGCACGTTTTCCATCTTTCTTCTTTGCATATGCTTCGGGCAGTACGGCCTTTTAGTTGCTACGTGATTACGTGGTTTTAATACCACATTAATGGACGAAACTTGTCATAGATGGCGCTTCGGCGTCTCAGACAAGACGATGCCAATGTGTTTAAACTTTCGAGTGCTCGAGCCAGTCCGCTAGATGGCGCAACAACTTGTAATTCACTCGCATTGCACTGCCGCGAGTAATTCATATATAGGAGTTGATTTTGGTTAAAATTGGCTTACCTGGGTTTGCTGTTCTCTACTGATGACGTGAAACACACAGAAACGTACGTCTAGAGATGCAACCTTGTGTAAGTAGGAAAACAACCAAAATCAACTCTTCCCTCTCCTTCCGACACTCGCAAGTTAGGCACACATACCTTTGTGTGAAGTATAAAATTCGTTTTGATTTTTATCGATCCACACACAGCACGTTTTCCATCTTTCTTCTTTGCATATGCTTCGGGCAGTACGGCCTTTTAGTTGCTACGTGATTACGTGGTTTTAATACCACATTAATGGACGAAACTTGTCATAGATGGCGCTTCGGCGTCTCAGACAAGACGATGCCAATGTGTTTAAACTTTCGAGTGCTCGAGCCAGTCCGCTAGATGGCGCAACAACTTGTAATTCACTCGCATTGCACTGCCGCGAGTAATTCATATATAGGAGTTGATTTTGGTTAAAATTGGCTTACCTGGGTTTGCTGTTCTCTACTGATGACGTGAAACACACAGAAACGTACGTCTAGAGATGCAACCTTGTGTAAGTAGGAAAACAACCAAAATCAACTCTTCCCTCTCCTTCCGACACTCGCAAGTTAGGCACACATACCTTTGTGTGAAGTATAAAATTCGTTTTGATTTTTATCGATCCACACACAGCACGTTTTCCATCTTTCTTCTTTGCATATGCTTCGGGCAGTACGGCCTTTTAGTTGCTACGTGATTACGTGGTTTTAATACCACATTAATGGACGAAACTTGTCATAGATGGCGCTTCGGCGTCTCAGACAAGACGATGCCAATGTGTTTAAACTTTCGAGTGCTCGAGCCAGTCCGCTAGATGGCGCAACAACTTGTAATTCACTCGCATTGCACTGCCGCGAGTAATTCATATATAGGAGTTGATTTTGGTTAAAATTGGCTTACCTGGGTTTGCTGTTCTCTACTGATGACGTGAAACACACAGAAACGTACGTCTAGAGATGCAACCTTGTGTAAGTAGGAAAACAACCAAAATCAACTCTTCCCTCTCCTTCCGACACTCGCAAGTTAGGCACACATACCTTTGTGTGAAGTATAAAATTCGTTTTGATTTTAAAACTTATATTTGTTACTTATAAACTTCCAGAAAACTTCTGCTGCCGATTATATTGTTTTATCACTAAGAAAAAAAAATCGATCAAATTGACCTGTCTGGACAAAAACATATCCCAAAATGTGCATTTAACATATGCCAAAAAAACCGGTGGGGGTAGATTTCAAAAGTTAACACACAAAAATAAAAGAAAATATCGAATAACTTGAGTAGGTCCAGCTTAAAGTAAATTCATCAAAATTAATTTAATTTCTCCTAACAGGAAATTCACTTTTTTTCTTAATTTTGGCAGACGCCGCCATCTTGGATTCTGAAGCCGCAAAATCTGGGATCCTCGAATAAAAATTAGCTTTGGTACTCCCATGCCACATATAAAAAATATATCCCTTTTGCAGTTTTTTTACAAATTTATTCTACTATAGTAGGTATACTTAGACCTTTTTGTGTTTAATAAATAAATAATCTCCTAGCCTTACCTGATCAAAATTATATACCCAGCTATCTTGAAAAATTTGTATGTTACTTATATCCAACTATTAAAACCATAATTGAGGTTTTGTGAATTTTTATACTATCCTTACTTTTTTATTAATCAGAACATAATTGTTACAATTCCTAATTTGTTTCAATTAATTGAAAGTTAAAATCAAGACATCTCTTTAATAGGTATAGTTTATATTTACCTACCTTATTAAACTAAATATTTAAGCACTTATTTAAACTATGATCTTCTCTCAATTGATTTCAACTACAATAGGCGCCATATTTTTTAAAATAGTTTTATCATTAAGGTCTCCGAGATTTTTGGATCCTAAAGAGTTTTTTAACAGTGTTAGTGACATACAAGTGAGGAATACTACAAACGTTTCGACTAATTGGTTTACTCAAAAGTTGGACCATTTTAATTTTGTTGATACAAGAACTTGGCAGCAGGTAAATATTTTTATTTTTTTTCCACGCGCACTAACTCGGTAACGTATCGGTTTGATCTGCACGGTACGTTCGGCTCGCCAACGATACCACGTATTGATTCAGAGCCCGGGGCGTGCTGTCCATGTAAGCAAGGGAAGCATTCCTTCCCTTGAGAAATCAGACATAAAAAAATTAAATTGTTAATAGTTTACTATGTACTAGAAAAGCGGCATCATACGTTGTATACCTATTTGTAATAGAAAGGCGTATAAGAAAAGGCAACCATGTAAGCAGTTGTCTCTGTCGTACGCGTCGAAAACGGTCTTGATTTTACCCGTGAGCCGCGTCGCTTTCGCGACAACCGTTGGCTCCTTTCGCTCTACACGGCGCGTTATGTAACACATAGTGGAAGGTTCATCGAGAAATCAGTTCGCGCCCTTTAGTCTTGAAATAAGCAGTCTGTTTGATTACGTACATACCCGTCTCACAATGGCATGCCAGCAAGAAGCCTCGGTTTCGGTATTGCAACGGTAGTTACAACTATACAGTTGTGCGATTGTATAGTGTGTTTTTGATTAACAAAAAGTTTTCTTCCCAAAGATTTAATACAAAAATTAATATGTATCATAAATAACGGTAGGCTAAAGCAAGAAAAAAAAGTGTATCGAAAACTAAAAAGTTCTGAAAAAGAAGAAAAGAAAAGAAATGCTTCCCTTGTCTTAAATTTCACCGCACGCCCTTGTTTTTAGACAGGTTTTTAGGCTCTCTGTATTTTTATCAAAGTGATACCCAAGGTGGTTTTCAACCAGACTAGAAAATCCATTGTAAGTGGGAATTCAAGTCTTTAGAGGGTCTTGTACGCTTCACATCATTTGGTCTTGAGAAAATGTTTATGTTATTTTCATTTTCTTTTAGAGATATCACTTAAACACGGCCTATTATACTCCAAACAAAACCAAAAATATTTTTCTTATGATAGGGGGCGAGTCCCAAGCGAGTGTTGCCTGGATGACATTTGGATCTTGGATCAACTCGGCAAAAGAGTATGGAGCCTTGTTGTTTTTGTTAGAGCACAGATACTACGGAGAGAGCCAACCTTTTAGATAAAAATTAAACAGTATTTCACGCTTTTCCTCCTTTACTATCCCACGGTATGTCCTTTTCTCATGCCTGGCTCTGACGTGGGGTAGGGGAGACCGGGTTCTCTGGTTCTCTTGCGGGTGGTTTTCATATCGGCAAAAACGTAAAACTCTTAGAGTAAGAAAAAATATCTTACTCTGAAGTAAAACTTAATAAACAGGCTCACCGATCGCCGTCAAAAAATCGCGAGAGCACATCCACACTTTCTACCTCACTTTAGCAGTGTATTTCAACGCCGGTGGGGGTATCTGCCCTCTGAAAAGCTGCTTATACTGATTTCACTCAGCTTGTGCTCTACACGAAGGTTTCGCCTTCATCCACCAGAGGAGTGCCCAATAAGGTGAATCCGGTTGTAAAAACCACAAAGTTTCATTAAGTTTCAACCAGCAATGTAATTTAATACCAGTAGCGGAATCTAGTCCCGAAGTAGTTGGTTTCACACAGCTTGTTCTACAGACTAGATGGAGCTTGCCTAAGCCAACCTGAGGAAGACCCAACAAGGCTATCGTAAATTCGCTAGAATAACAGGAGTTTCAAACAAAGAATAACAGCTTGTCTGGAGGTTTTTCAAACAAGAATCACTGGTATCCCCAATAAGGCTAAAACTAACCCTGGATTGGCGTGGATCACTGCACCAAGCTGAAGGCAGGCTCAGGAAGTATTTTAAACAACGAGCAAACGTGTCCTTGTGAACGACGTTGGAGAAAGTGAAAACATCGCACAAAAAGATAAAAAGAGAGAAAATCGTATATCAGACGAAACAAAGAAACTAATGGAAAAAAGGCGGAACCTAGAGAAAGAAGGATAAAGAACATCGATAGAATACACAGAAATAAATAAAACTATAAGAAAATTTAAAAAAAGAAAATAACAGAAAAAGCCAAGAAATAAAAGTTAAGAGAGTTATAGAAAATAACAGAAATATGAAATGTCTAAGGCCGACTATATATAATAATTAAAATAGAGGATATGAACGGAATAGAAACTAACGTTAAAGAGGATATTATAAATATCACACAACTATTCTATACAGAATTATACCAAACAAAAAGGGAACCATCGCGAGAAACTATGAAAAAACTCCCAACAAAAATAAACTTTTAATTTATTTATTCTATTTATTAATTTAACTCAGAGCTACAACTTGAAATAAGCAAAGCGGGAATAAACAGAGCATTAAAGAAAATGAAAATTAACCAATCACTTGGAACAGATGGAGTAACGGCAGAAATGCTCAAATACGGTGGTAAAGCTAATAAGCTAATAAGTTAATACCCTCCATATACTCCTGAATAAAATACTAAAAGAAAAAATAATTCCAAGCAACTGGAAAGAATACATAACTATTATTCTACACAAAAAAGAAGACAGAGCAGACCTAAAAAACTATTGACCTATAACACCCCTCAATGTAATTTATAAGCTTTTCACGAAAATATTAACAGATAGACTGATAACAAAATTTGATGGATATCAATCAAAAGAACAAGCAGGCTTTCGAAAAGGTTTCAGTACAGTTAACCACCTATGGAAAATCCTAATAGAACAAGCCAACGAATACAACATTCCACTATATATTGCGTTTATAGACTTTGAAAAACCTTTCGATAACATTGAGCAGTGGGCAGTAAAAGTATCTTTAATTAATAGCCGAATTGATCACGAACACCCAGATCTAATAGCCAATATATATAAATGGACAATACTTGAACCACCTGAGATATGCTTAATAACAGATACAAAACAAGAACTGATAAAAAAGCTGGATGAACTGGATACACCAGCTAAAAATATAGACTTGAGTATGAACTGCATTAACACTAAAATCATAACAAACACAGAATAAGATATCACGATCAGAATAATTCAAGAGAAAATACAACAAGTAGAGGAATACCTGGAACAAATTGTTAAATTAAAAAAAAACCAAACGGCTGAAATCAAGAGTAAGATTGGCCTGGGCAGCATTCGGTAAGCTACATATTAAAAATATCCTCAGTACCTCAAAACGAAAGTGTATAACCAATGTATCCTTTCTGTACATACGTATGGATCCCAGACCTGGACAGTTACAAAATCAAACATGGATAAGGTAATAAAAGTCCAAAGATCAATGGAAAGACAAATGTTACATGTAAAGCTAACAGATAGAAAAAGGAATGAATGGATTAGAAATAAAACAAAAATAAGGGATGTTAGAGGAGACGTAGCAAAATTGAAATGGAAATTTTCCGGTCATAATATCAGACAGAAGGCGATCGACGGAACAAATGTATTGTAAACTGGAGACCTTGGGAAAATAAAAGACGATTTAAAGAAACACCCACGAAGTAGATGGATGAATACGGCGACAGACAGAGAAGAGTGGAAGATATTGGGGGAGGCGTATGTTCAAAGATGAATTGAAAAAGGCTAAACAGATAGATACATAGAGAGACCCTAATTGTCAATAAGGCCGAAGCCATGCGGTTGTGGATTAGGTTAGATCACTGTGCCTGCAGCTTCTTAGGTCGTTTTCTGATTTCGACAAACGTTTTAGGATGACAACATTAAGAAACTAAATTTAGTGTTTTTATTATATAATAATACTCAATATTCGTAATAGTGTAAAGGTCGCATTTAGACTGCTTAAGTCGAACCGAGAAATTCATCTTTTGGCTATCTGCGGTTACATTAAATTTATTTGAGAGTAGGCGTTCTAGTGTGCATAGCTGTGATGAGAACTGATATTAAACGACACTTTAAATTCAGTTAAAAATACCTATATTTTTATTTCAAAACGTTAGTATAAAATTTGCAAAAACAAAGCAATGTCTTTCGAATATTTTCACAAATAACACAATCTTTTCTAGAGTTTAACCACAATATAGTTTTTAATTTAGGTCTAGCACATAATTCGATTTAATTTTAAAAGGCATATTATTTCCTTTTAAACACAAAAACACGAATATTAGAGTCTAGGCTTTACAAGTTCCTATTAAAATTACCTCACCAAATAATGTCCAGGAGCCACCATAGGAGTTACTGTTTCTTATATCTAAGGCACCATTTTACCTTTTAGCACCAATTTTTTTCAAAAAATGTCTCGTATCTTTTATGATTTATATAATTCACTATTAAAAGCTCTTATCCATTTCTACAACGTGCATCTTGTTACGTAAAATAGATATTTTTAACTTTTTCTAGATTACTTTACCAACTAGGTGTTTTTTCATGTTAATAGTTTCACTGGGTTTTTGACAGTGATTCTAATATTTACGACTCGTCTTTTTATAACCCAAAATCTGTTGTTTTTTAAGGCAGATGTTCAGAACTAATTCGGCAAATTTGAAATACAAGGTATTAAATAATTTAATTTAATTTTTGTTTGACATATTTACTATTAATTATTATAATCTATTTGTCTTATATCAAACAAACCGGTAGATGTGTTTATTCTTATTATTATTTTTTATATTTAAATCAGAAAGCTTTTAAATTGGGTAATAAATATTAATCTAGTGACAGGTGACTAATGGGTTTAACCTATTTATCCAGAATTGTGCTAAATTAATTTGTTATTTTTTATATTTTTAATTCCGAGAAAAAGCAATAAATCACCTGAATTGGCGGTCGCAGGCCTTAAAGAAAAATAAATCAACAAATAAAAATTATTTAATATTTAATTTTTACGCGAAATGGGCTATAAATAATTTTATTTCCTGTGCCGACTTAGTAGTTTTCGACTTTTGGTAACCTACTTTACTAATTTAAAGTGATTTATTTTTTTGTTTTTTAAAAAATCTTTGATCTATTTAGTTCACAGGTGCTTTGCTAAATTTAAAGACGTATTTGGTTTATTAAAATGATTTTAAAATTCAGTCTAAAACTTACTCGCGTTTCGGTCGGTTGGTCGGTAGTCAAAAGTATGTTTCAGGTAAAGAATGGCTTGTTCCTTATTATACAACGATACCTACCTGTGAATATTTAGGGCATGCTCAAAATATATTTTATTTCTTAAGAAGGTTCAATTATTTACTTTATTAATAAATTTTTTAAAAAATTTGATTTCTTAGTTACTTATTTTGAAAATTATTTATGTCATAAGTTAGGTTTATCACAATAGGCTATTAACTATTGACACTGATGTGCATTGTACAGTTAGTAAAATTGTGATAATTTTTTATAGCGCCTTAACTACAGAAAATCTTCTCTACCTTTCAACTCACCAAGCCTTAGAAGACCTTGCGAATTTTATAAACTCCATGAACCAACAGTATCAGTTATCCAGTGATGTAAAATGGATACTTTTTGGCGGTTCATACCCAGCCAGTATGGGCACATGGATGAGGCAAAAGTACCCACATTTGGTAACTGGAGTTGTAGCTAGCAGTGGTCCGTTGGATGTTGTTTTTGATTTTTGGGGTAAGTTTGTTTGGTATAATTCTGTATAGAATAGCTGTGTGATATTTATAATATTCTCTTTAACGTTAGTTTTCATGCCGTTCATATCCTTTATTTTAATTATTTCATATCTACCTAGACTCGGCCTCAGACATTTCATATTTCTGTTATTTTCTATAACTCTCTTAAATTTTATTTCTTGGCTCTTTCTTTTATTTTCTCTTATCATTTTTCTTGTAGTTTTATTTATTTCTGTCTATTCTATCTATACTCTTTCCCTTATTTTTTCAAGTTCCGCCTTTTTTTCAATCAAAGCAACTACTTATTGTAAAATTACTGTTTAGCGTTTTTTTTCTAGTTACTTTGTACTAGATCTTTCGATTGGGGTCAAGTTTAATTCTTTGATTTTTCAGAGTATCTTCAAGTCGTTAGAAATGATTTAGCACTCCATAGCAGCGCATGTGTAGATAACGTTAAAACAGCTTTTCAACAGTTGGACACTTATCTGTCAACCGAACAAAATACTACAACGTACGAGTATATTACAAAAACTTTAACGTTATGTGATCCGATAAATAGTACGATTTTGTTTAATCCCAAGGATGTGCAGATGCTAAATGAGCATTTGATAGATGATAATTTTGCTTTTGTTGCGCAGTATAACAAAAATTATAAGTAAGAAATTAGAAATATGTATATCAGGAGTTTTGTGGTGTGGCCCATAGCAACGATTATATTTGCGTTTTACCTTTTCAATGCCCTGCTGAGATTTAGTGAACTCGGTGTGGTTTGTTTGTGATACGTCTACGGACAACTGGCTTTTTAACATAAGGTTGGCCTAATTATCCTTAATTCACCGTAATTTAATTAGCCTAGCCTAAAGTTTTTTTAACCTTTTGTTATTTTTGCCGATTACATTATCTTACCTAACCAAGGGCCCGTCCTTAAATTACGTAACGCTCTAGGGGGTGTAGTGTCCTTCCAACATTTTGTATTGTTTTATTTATCAGTTCACTTATAGTTTTGATGTTTGTGACTTTAGTCAGTTCTGATTGATTACAATTTTATTAAACAATGTCACTTCTTTATTTATCAATTTAACATCTTAAACAACGACATACAATCATAACAAGAACGTTACATTGGCGACGAGAATTCTAAGAAGAACCCCAGCAAGTTAATTCAACAGAAAAAAAAAAAAAAACGTAGAAGATGGCCCTATTTCAAACCAGTGTGTTTCCATCATTTGATATGAGAACAGATATCCACAATGTAGGTGTAAGATGGGCAAGATACATTGAGAGATTTGAAAACTATGTCTTAGCTACAGGTATTACAAATGAAGAACGTAAAAAAGCTATGTTACTACATTGTGCAGGTGAGGATGTTTATGATTTATACAGGTCATTACCGGATTTACCGACAAATAATGAAACTACTGTTGAGGAGTCTCCATACATTATAGCGAAAGGAAAATTAGATCGATATTTTGCTCCTAAAATCAATGTAGACTTTGAAATATATCAGTTTAGGGAGTTACACCAGTTTGAGCATGAAACTACGGATCAATTTTACGCCAGGCTACTTTCATTTTCTAAAAACTGCCAATTTTCTGATAAAGAACGTGAAATTAAAAGTCAAATTGTTTCAAAAACTAGGAACAAAGATCTTCGCAAGTATGCACTAACAGAGAACGTTTCCTTGGAACAACTACTGCAGAAAGCCAAGCTGTTGGAAACTACAAAAGTCCATCTACACCAGATGCAAGCATCCCAACAAAGCGAGACAGAAGTTATGGTGAACCGGAACAGGGTGATAAACACGAGCTATAAAGATAAACCATCATCATCAGGTAAAGATAACAACATTTGCTCTTATTGTGGAAACAGTTGGCATAAAAATGGACTTAAGTCATGTCCAGCCAGAAATGTAACTTGTCATTCTTGTACCAAAAGGGGTCATTTTAGTAAGATGTGCCTTTCTTCTAAAAACAATGATAGTATTCAGTTAACAAGCTCGAACCAAAACAGTAGTACTAACAAACGTATCAACGCTATTGAAGTAGGCTCTGATTCAGATTCCTTTTTCACTGTTTACAAACTGAACAAAATCTCAACTCTTCCCCGAGTTACGTTAAATCTAAATGGAATTAGTCAAAATTTCATAGTTGACACAGGATCCTCAGTGAACATTATTAACAAGAACATCTTCAATAGTTTATCAAATGTTAAACTTTTCCAAGATTCTTCATTGATATGTCCTTACAATTCAGAACAACATTTTCCTGTAGTTGGCAAATTTCATGGATTTTTCTCATATCGAGATCAATCTATAACTGCAGACGTTTATGTTATAGAAGGCAATGCCGAATCATTATTAAGCTATAAAACGTCACATGGATTGAATCTGATTAAATTTAGTTTAAGCAATAACAAAGTAGTAATTGATTCAGAGTATATCAAACAGAATTTTCCGAATGTTGTGAAAGGTATTGGAAAATTCAATCAATTTGAGGTTAAACTTCATGTTGATGATTCTGTCCATCCGGTTGCGCAAAAGCATAGACGTTTACCATTTCATATGAGAGAAAAAGTCGAAGCTGAAATAAATAGGCTCCTAGATCAGGACATCATAGAACCCGCTGAAGGTCCTACTCCATGGGTATCTCCTATTGTAGTCGTACCAAAATCTGATCCAACAAAAATTAGAATGTGTGTAGATATGAGATCAGCAAACAAAGCTATCAAAAGAGAACGTCATTTGACACCAACAATCGATGACGTAGTATTACTTTTGAACAATGCAAAAGTTTTTAGCAAATTGGATTTGAAAGATGGTTATCATCAGTTGCTTCTTGACAAAACTTCTAAACATCTAACAACCTTTTCTACGCACATCGGTCTTTTCCGATACAAAAGATTATTTTTTGGAATAAACGCAGCTGCTGAAATTTTTCAAAATACAATTAGACAAGTTCTATCAAACATTGATGGTGTCATTAATTTCAGTGATGATATTTTGATTTTTGGAGAAGATCAAGCTAGCCACGATAAAGCTCTTTTGAAAGTTCTTACCAGACTCGAAAAAGCTAATCTAACAATCAATGAACAAAAATCTATCTTTAATCAATCTAAAATCAAATATTTTGGATATGTATTCTCCTCTGACGGTATCCAAACTGATCCAGAAAAAGTAGAGGTTTTTGTAAACATGCAATCACCTACCAATCCATCCGAAGTTAGAAGTCTACTTGGTATGATCAACTTTGTAGGAAAGTTCATTCCAAATCTGGCATCTAAAACAAAAATTTTGAGAGATCTCACTTTAAGTTCAGCAGAATGGAAATGGACTTCTACACACCAAAAAGTTTTTGAAGATCTGAAAAATGAACTTATGAACCTAAAAAACCTTTCATATTATGACATTTCGAAGCCAACTCAGCTACACGTCGATGCTGGTCCAAATGGCGTTGGTGCCATTCTTTCACAAAGAGATAACAACAAAAATAACATCATTGCGTATGGAAGCCGTGCATTATCATCTGTAGAACAAAGATATAGTCAGATCGAGAGAGAGATGGTAGCTGTATCTTGGGCTATCACACATTTTCATCTTTATTTGTATGGCCAACAATTTCAACTTTTTACCGATCATAAACCATTGATAAGCATCTTGCAGAATCCTAGATCAGCACCAAATTTGCGTATAGAAAGACTTTGTTTAAGGATACAGCCGTATTCATTTGACGTTTTTCATCAAAAGGGTGAAAATAATCCTTCAGATTACTTGTCAAGAAATCCATTCGATAAACAGATCCCTAGAGCAGCAAAAATTGAAGAATATGTTAGTTTCCACACTTCTTGCAGCCTTCCGAAATCAATGACCTTGGATGAAGTAGAAAAAGAAACAGTAAAAGACAAGACCTTACAGAAACTTTCCAGTATAATTGATAATTCCTCAAATTATTATTCATGTAGTGATGAAGACCTCAAACCATTCAAAAATATCATACAAGAAATCACGTTGTACAGAAATATCTTACTTAGGGGTACAAGGATAATTCTTCCAACATCTCTTCGTGAACGAGCTGTAAAACTAGCGCACAAAGGTCATTTAGGCATTGTGAGAACAAAACAGCTGATACGCACAAAAATTTGGTTTCCAAATATTAATAGTATGGTCGAAAGCTATGTCCGTAGCTGTGCTGCATGTCAAGCTGTAACACCCGATGTCTCAAGAAGTCCGATACAGAGCTCAGAACTTCCTGGACCTCCTTTTGAACAGTTAGATGTTGACTTTGCTGGACCTTTTCCAAACGGAAAATACATATTTTTAATGGTTGATGAATACTCCAGATATCCAATAGCTGAAGTTGTGAACTCCACTTCCTTCATGGCAGTTAAACCAATACTTGAAAAATACTTCTCGTTATTCGGAAGAGCGCTCATTGTCAAATCTGATAATGGTCCACCTTTCAACGGAAAAGATTTCAAAGATTTTCTTGAGTCTTATGGGATACTTCATCGAAAAATCACTCCGTATTGGCCTGAAGCTAATGGCATGGTTGAAAGATTTGTAAAAACTATCAAGAAATCTTTAGTTTGTGCTAATTTGGAGACTAGCCAATTTGATTCGCAGTTGCAAGAATTCCTTGCAAACTATCGCAGCGTTCCTCATTCCACGATATCCAAGACGCCTTATGAACTCATGTTCAGCAGACCTGTAAGAACATGTTTTCCATCTATTCTTGATAAGCAGGAGCAGCACGGAAGTAACAATGAAATACAAGAAGCAGACAAACGGAATAAGTTGAAACAAAAGGAGTATGCTGATAAGAAACGAAATTGCAAATCTCATGAGTTCAAAATTGGAGATTTGGTTCTCTGTCAACAGTTGAGAAAAAACTCGCTTACGTCCTTCTATGATCCGGAACCATTCAGGATTGTAAAAATCTTTGGTGACAAGATTGTTGCACAGAGGAATGGAAAGAACATTGAGAGAAATTCTTCATTTTTCAAGATTTTCATCCCAACAGTAGCCAAGGAAATTGAATCCAGATCCAGAGCTTCTCCATCTCCCCTTCAGCCAATTGTGAAACCTGTTTCCAGATCTGATTATATTTTCAACAAAGCTGAAAATGAAGATACCCAGCATAGCGATGAAGGCCACATCAATCCTATGCCGTTAGAAGAAAATGAAAATCATCTTAACAATTTTGATCCAGACCAGTTGGAAGAAAATGGTATTCCATTTGTGCAAAACCCCATCCAACGTCCAGCATTGATTTCGCCTTCCACTTCTCATGAGATGAACGAACCTGAGTCAGGCAAGACAAGTTGTTCAGTTCCTGGTCGGCCTAGACGTCACACCAGTACTCCACATTGGATGAAAGATTTTGTCTAATGAAGAGCAGGGAGGAATGTAGTGTCCTTCCAACATTTTGTATTGTTTTATTTATCAGTTCACTTATAGTTTTGATGTTTGTGACTTTAGTCAGTTCTGATTGATTACAATTTTATTAAACAATGTCACTTCTTTATTTATCAATTTAACATCTTAAACAACGACATACAATCATAACAAGAACGTTACAGGGGGGAGGGGGGATTTGACTTTGTGTTACACCTAATATTTTTTAATGTGCTTTTTCTTAAAAATGCGTTATGAGGGGTGAGGGGGGTCAAAAATCCTAAATTTTTGCGTTACGTAATTTAAGGACGTTCCCCAATCCGTGCGATTTTTATATTTGTCATCCGTCTGTACCGAATAATATTAAAAACAAATTTTAAAACAATTTCTTAAAGACATCTTGTATTTGTTAAAAATTTATTTAACATGTTAGAAAAATATTATTCTTATTAAGCCATATTAACATCTAACTAGAAGAAATAGAAGTCAATCAAAAATAAAAAATTAAAGCAAGGGTGGTCGTTTTTTAATTGCTTTACCACAATAATAAACCTTTTTTTCACAATGCATCAAGTTGCTGCGATTACACCCACCGTTATACTGGTGTTCTCAATCCATGCAACTAAATAAACCGTTTAAATTTTTTAGCATGGGTAACCTGTCCGTAGATTCCGTTTGTGATATTTTGACAAATGACACAATTGGTACCGAATTCGACCGGTTGGGAGCGATCAATACTCAAATTTTGAAAAAATCAGGCTATAATAGTTGTTTAAATTATGTTTATGAAAAACGGATGCAGGAATATAAGAATGTTACTCCTGATAAAACAAAAATGAGTAAGTAAAAATCCGCAACTAAGACATTTTTTGTCGTACTTATTTTAAAAGTTTAATTAAATTACATGTACACAATGATGTTTTTTTAATTTTCTGTATTTATTTCTTTTTAGTGAGACAATGGTTTTATCAAACCTGCACAGAATTCGCCTTCTACCAAACCACCAATCAAATTGAAACACAAAAAATTTTCGGAAACAAAATCAATTCAACGTTTTTTACCGACTTGTGTGTTGATATATTTGGAAGTAATTTCAATGAAAGTTTGGTTAGGAAGAATATTATTACTACAAACAACAGGTAGATACATACATGTAGTTTTTGACATGCATGCAATCATTATATACTTAATATTCCAATTCCCACGGTAATTGCCGATGCATGATGCAAACATAAGTCCTCGCGGTCGTTAAAAAAATATCCGATTGGTTGCTTTCAAACACATGTACATTATACGTATTATCCCAATACCCACGGTACATTAAGATGCATGATGCAAACATATTTGAAATCAAATATCAATGAACATCCTTTGTGCGGTCCTTAAGATAAAATGTCCTGATTGGTTATACTTTTACTTGACTTTTACACATGCATATTATTTTATTCGTGTATTCGTGACGTCAAATCTTCGGCGCACAGTTGACCAAAGATTGAGTTATCTATGTAAATTTGGTATCTATGCATTTTTCGTATATTTATTTCTAAATGTTTGCATCAAAATCAAACGCCAGTCATTATGTAAATATGTAACAGGGAGTATTGGAATATTATGTATATAGCAATCATACGTTATACGTTATTTATATGAAAATGCTAATTTTATAAAAAGTTTTAAGATTTTACTCGTTTGATGTTTTTATTGACGGATATCAAAAACCCAAAAACTAAACGTCGTGTCAAAATATTCACATCATTTATTTTCTTTAAAAATAGTTGCTATGAAAATATGAGATTGTTTGCTGACTTATTTTAAGAAAACAAATGTAACGTTTAATTTTTTGTGTGACAGAAAATTTTTTGACTTTATATAATTTAAAAACTTAGCCATTATTAAAAAATGAAAACTATTTTTATAATGACCAAAAACTAACCCAGTAGTAGTAATTTAGTTATTAAGTATTAACAGTTTCAAACCAAGATTAATTTTGCCTTAGATATATTTTAAAAACTTATCAACATTATTATTTTGTATTAAAAACGCCAATCCGCATCAGAAGTGTCAGACAACGTGACACAATATCCCCTAAACTATTTAACCAGGCCCTAGACGATGTTTTAAAAATTTAGATTGGAAAGAAATAGGCATCAAAGTAAACGGACAATATTTGAACCACCTAAGATATGCTGATGATATCGCCTTAATAACAGATAAGAAACAAGAACTGATAAAAATGCTGGAAGAACTGGATACAATTAAAATATAGGCTTACTATGAACTGCACTAAAACTAAAATCCTAACAATTTTGTACATCCTTAGTACTTGAAAACGAAAGTGTGTAATCAATTTATCCTGCCTGTACTTACCTATGGATCCCAGCAGCGGCGTAGCGTGGGGGGGACGCGGGGGGTTCGTCGCCCCCTCCCCCGCCCCGAGGGTAGTGGCGCCCCATAGGTGGCCGAAGCGCCCTCAGCTTTATTAAGTCGGGCCGGTAACGGCCAATTGAGTGGGTGCCAAAGGAAACTAACGACATGAAGACCTTTTTTTTTTTTTGTTTTTGGTCGCAAGATTCGTGAGAGGCGCCCTTGTGACTTATCGGCCGCCCCCTCACACATGATGACCTTTTTTTTTTGTTTTTTTTTTTTTGGTCGCAAGATTTGTGAGAGGCGCCCTTTTGACGTTTTTGTTTTTTTTTGTCACAAGATTTTTCATCAGTTTTCAGAGGCGCCCTTTTTAGCTGTCGCCCCCCCCCCTCCGCCCTTTCGGGCACGCTACGCCGCTGGATCCCAGACCTGGACACTTGCAAAATCAAACATGGATAAGGTAACAAAAGCTTAAAGATCAATGGAAAGACAAATGTTACATGTAAAGCTAACAGATAGAATAAACGAATAAGAAATAAAACAAAAGTAAAGGATGTCAGAGGAGATGTTGGAGGAGATGTAGCAAAATTAAAATGAAAATTTGCCGGTCATAATATCAGACAGAAAGACGATTGATGGAACAAATGTATTGTAAACTGGAAACCTTGGGAAAATAAAAATCGAAGTAGGGGCCGTCCCCAAATGAAATGCGCGGACGATATGAAGAAACATGCGGGAGCCAGATGGATGAACACAGCGACATACAGAGAAGAGTGGAACGAGATATTGGGGGAGGATGTCCAAATGTAAAACTTTGTCATGGGTATAACCTATACGGGGCATATACCAAAAATCTGATTTTCTAAGAGATCAAAAAAGAACACAGTAAAGTTTCCCATTTAATATCATTCTCCAAAAGAAGAACCTTTCTGATTGATTGATACATTCGGAATTTTTTGATAATATTGTACTAGTTTGTGTAAGTAAATAGCCTACTACATCTATCGGTTTTATTTGGGTTAATCGTCAGATCACTCAATCAATAATCAACCGACAAAAATTTTATAGATATGGAAGTCAAAATCTGCAAGATGTATCCAATGTGGTGCACTATCACGGCAGCTATGATCCATGGTATCCACTGGGATTATTAAACGCTGTCCATAAGGACTCTCCCGTTATTTTTGTGGAAGGTGAGTGTAATTTTTCTTACGAAAGATCTTTTTACCAAGAAATATAAAATATTCTGCTTATTGTCATTTTGTTTAGTAATTCAAGTCAATAGATGCAAGATTCTAGTTTTCAAACATGTAATCTCACTGTATACAGTGAAATCTCCCATAAGCGGACACTCACGGTTCAGTCGATTTTGTCCGCTTATTGGAGGTGTCCGCTTATGAGAGGGAGCTGCAAAATTTTAATATATAGATATTTATTAACAATTTCGGGTGCTTGAGTTTTTCCGATATAAAATTTTTCTGCGATCTTTCGTTCTGATAGATGTTCCTTCTCCAAAACATTAACATTAATTTTTTCACGTAAACAGTTTTTCACTAGGCACCATTTAAAAGAGATCTATCCATTACTACCCAATTGAACAATAAAAATAAAAAACAGCAGTCCCGCCCCCGCCAAATAAAATATGTTGTAAATACGACAGAAGTATTTAGTCTCCCCATTTAAACGGAAATAGGTAATTCCCCGGCTGCAAAGTGCGTTGTTGCCAACATACTACATAATATTTATGCCCATGTCGTGCAGCGCTCCGTCCCGTTGTCAGAGGTTCGCGTCCTGGTAAGGGAGGTTTCAGAATTTTTTAATAAAAAAAAATTGTCCGCGTCCGGCTATTAGAGTGTCCGGTAATGAACCGAACCGAACCGAACCGAACCGAATCGAACCGAACTGAGTTTTACATGTAAAGAAATAGGAAAAAGCTTGGTTCCAACAAATTTGTCCGCATAAAGGGGTGTCCGCTTAATAGAGGTGTCCGCATGGAGAGGTTTCTTTATTTTGGATTATTTACCAACATATTACTTAACATAACTTTTTTTTCTCTTCGTGTCACACTGGTGTGGACAGGGAAAGAAAATGTATGATCAAGAAGAGAGATTCGTTTTGGCAAATTTGTATATTTTTAAGTACTGCTGGTTCACTCTTTTATAAAAGATATAAAATCAGACAATAAATTTTTTTTTTATAAGAAAAGCACCCAACTGCTAAATCTACTTGTACCTACTAGTCGCAGTTGGGTACACAATTGATGGGTAAACTTACATGACATGCTTCAACTTTTAGTTTTGTATTTTCATGAATCAGATTATTGGGCAGTACTGTTATTGGGTAATTTTGTACCCAACTGCGCCGAGTAGGTACAAGGAGATTTAGCAGTTGGGTGTTTTTTTTATTTAAAAAATTTTTTATTTCCAAATTTTAGGTAAAATTTTCAATCTGCCATTCATTTAAATCATGCATTTGTGTGAAACATTGAGCTATGCCTAAAAGGTAGATACGTACATTTTTAAAAATATTTATTTATTTATTATTTTATATTTGTTGAAAGTTATAGCTACAAATATTCCTAATAAAGCTGGCGGGACGGAGAGAGGAAAAGGGAGAAGGGGAAACTAGTAAAATGATTTTGAAAAATAAATCATAAAGCGTGTGGAGAAAGAATTTTTAAAATCGCCCTATATTTGATAAAATTATATAAATATAGTTTTTCAAGAGGGTGGGGGAGAGTGACAGGAGGAGAGATAGGTGCAAGCAGGGAGGACTACAAAGGAATTACAGCAAATTAGAGGACATTTGCAATGGTTGATCAAATGAATTTCATTAAAATCTCCTGAAATTTAGGTAATTTGTATGCCTTTAAGCCTACATCATGAGACAAAATGGCGTCTGACGATCGCCATATTGTTTCCTGTTTAAAACATATAACCTATAGCACTTTCGGGATCAGCAGGGATTCAATGACACCTTATTTTGTCAAAATCGGTTCAGCCGTTTACCCCATAGCACGACACAAACATACATATTTACATACATACTTACATACATACATATCCCAAGCGAAAAACATTACCCTTGCTTTCGCCGCGCTGCAGTAGAGTAAAAAAGAGAAGCGACTACAGCGGAAGGTGTACATTATTTGGAATTAAATGACAATGAAGATACGAGGATTCTGTATCCTGCGTTTTCCTGCTTTCTTCTGGAGAAAGTTGTTTCCGTCTCTCTTCCTCTCAGGCGACTAATGTGTTATGCGTATTCGAAAAACGATGTTTTAAATTAACTCCCCTCTCTACTTTTGGAAGGACGAAGCCGGTGTTAACCTAACTTGGTCAATCAATCAAACCAACTAATTAAAAAATTCACTTTTTGACTCAGTGACGTGAAAGGAAGATAGAGGGATACAATCTACATTAGAAAAAAACGGAAAACACAACGGCACATAACTTCAGAATATTTCAATCAATAGGAAACGGTACGCATAGTGATAATTAGCCAAGAACCATAAACTATAGCGTCGTTTCATCAACCGGTTTTACAGTCATAAAACCGTCCGAAAAATCCAATTTTCCTACTTGCGTGCGTAAAAGTGCACTTTTACGCACGCATTTGCGTGCGGAAAGTTGAAGTTTCCGCACGCCGTGCGTAAAAAATACTTTTACGCACGCTTTGCATATTAAAGTAAATTTAGACTTTTTTTTGTTTTATATTTTTATTTGTAACGGAAACAGTGAAAAAAAACTAAAAACTACTCGAAAAATTAAAAAAGTTTAACGCATAATGTGAAAATTAAACGTGCAATGCGTCGCATTTTGTAATGTTAATGCTGACGCCGCCACTTTTGTTAGGTTTTCAGATTGTATCGATGTATTAGTCGTCGTCATTAATGGAAACACTGTCGTTGCTTCTGCATTCGTGCTTCTTTGCACTGATGTGGATCGGAGTGCTATGGTGGATGGTAGTTCTGAGGTGGAGGGTAGTACTGAGGTGGATGGTTGGCGTTCTCCTGTCTCCTGAATTGTCACTTTTTTTCTGCAAAATTTGCGTTGCAATTTTTTTCTTCTTTTCCTCGGATTCTTCCACATAGGATTCGGCTACTGACGCTCTCTTCCACCCACCATGTCGCTTCAAATTGGTTATATTTGCTCCGGCATTCGCCAACATTGTGGCAGAAGATCGTCGGAAACAATGGCCCGTATAAGTTTCCGGATTTGGCAGCTTAAGAAACCCGGCGATGTTACCGGGAATCTTGCCAAATGTGTTTATACCAACCACTTGCTTCGAGCATTTACCGGTATGGTAGGAAACAAACAACCGTTGGTGCGGTGTGTCAGGTGGTCGCAAATTTTTGTATTTTTTGTAGATGTTGATATAGCTTATATCGTCTTTGTTGGGATCGCAGACCACAAAACTCCTTGAAGTATGGTTCTTAGTGTTTGAAATTGTTACCACCAGGATGTCGCCTTTCTCTTTGATGTCGGATACTTGTAAATTCGCTAACTCCGCTCTTCGGCAGGCTTCTGCAATGGCGAATATTGTGGCCACCTTGTTCATTAAATAAATCTCATCGGGAGCGTCTTTCAAAAATTTATTGGTCTCATTTTTTTGCAGTACTTGAGACTTTTTTGGTGTAAAACCGACATTTTTTCGTTTAATAAATGATATTAAGTTATAATATCGCCCAATATCTATATTTTTTCGTAGTCTTATACACATTTTAAGCATTGAAAATTTTGACCATAACGTGCTAGGCACGAAACTCTTTGACAAATAAGAAAAATATGCCAAAAATACCTCTTCTTTTAGCGATGAAGTGTTCTTTGCTTTTAACCAATCTTCAAAAGCGTGGTACTCTTTTTCGTATCTCGGACGGGACTTTTCTGGAACTAATTCCTCCCTCGCCGATGCTGCGTCATTCAAAATGCTGTCTGGAAGTTCAATATCGCTGTCGTCGAAATTCATTTTAAAGAAAACTTTGTAGATAAACCGAAAATAACGCTGAAATGTTTGTATTTTTAATCCCATAGTAACAACAATAACACAATCCGAAAAAATAGCTTGTCACTAATTAATGTCAAAATGACACCAAAATAATAGAGTGGCTGAATATCAATTTAAAATTATTTTTTCTCCGACCGTGCATATATACCCACTTTCCCGCACGCATTTTAGTTTTGAAAGCATCACTTTCCCGCCCTAGTGCGGGAAAGTAAAACTATGCCAATTTTGGAGTTATTCTATAGGTTTATACCTCAAAAGTCGTAACTATCGACTTGGTACAGTGTAGGGAATTTAGCAGATAGGCAATCTGATGAATTATAGCTCATTTCAAGTTTTTTATTCAATTTAAAAAAAAACAGAATAATGGATTTTTTTAAATATTTCTGCATACCCCCCGTATAGTCATGTCATACAACAACTATCAAGCCAAGCTGTGACAGGAGCTTGGTCCAGTTTGCTATGGCAACCAAGTTATGTTATTGTTACTCAAACTTCAAAGCTAGTCAAAGAGCGTCTCTGAAGTGACAGAACTGCCTTTTATTTTGAATAAAATGGATTTTTCAATGGACTGTTCCGAAGATGAACTTGTGAATGGTGAGCTGCTACCTGCCAAATCGAGACAAAGGTACGAAAAACAGTACAATCATTTCGTGACATGGTGTAAGGAGAAAGGGGTGAGAATCTACAAAGAAGAAGTCTTCTTGGCATACTTCCTAGACCTGAGCAAGGTCTTGAAATCGAATACCTTATGGTCACGCTATTCCATGGTGAAAAGCTTGGTTAAAATTAAGCAAAATCTGGACATAAGCAGATTCCACAAGCTAACATCGTTTCTTAAACAAAAAAATGTTGGTTTTCGAGCACAGAAGGCGCAAGTTTTCACCAAAGAAGATATATCGCGGTTTATGTTAGCTCCTGATGAGATTTATTTGATGATTAAAGTGAGTACCATTTTTGCTTTGGCTGGTGCTCTCCGCAGGGCGGAGCTTTTAAATATCACTCTGGATGACATACAGGATAAAGGAAGTCTGATCGTTGTTAAGATCTCCGACACTAAAAATCATTCCTCAAGATCCTTCGTTTTATCCGAAGAAATAAATAATGGTTCTTTTTTGATGCTGTATAGAAAGTACGCAAATTTGAGACCTCCTACTACTCCGCACCGCCGGTTTTTCATTTATTATAAAAAAGGAAAATGTTCCAATCAGTGTGTAGGAGTGAACACTTTTGGAAAGATGCCATCAGAGATCGCTGCATATTTGCGCCTACCTAACCCAGAACGTTATACCGGCCATAGCTTCAGACGTTCTTCAGCAACATTCCTAGCAGATTCAGGTGAAGGCATAACAAACATAAAACGCCTTGGTGGGTGGAAGTCCACTGCTGTCGCTGAGGGGTATTTGGAAGATTCCGAGAAACAGAAAGAAGACATCTCGAGTAAGATTCTTTCATCTACCTATGACCTGCAATCGTTGCCAGCACCGTCATCGTCAACTGTAAGTGACCTGCAACTGCTGCCGTCAACGTCCACTGGAAGAGTCCTGCAGACCCAGACGCCATCTTTGCGCACTTTCGATTCGACAAGCGGCCACCAGATGCGAGAATTACCACCATCGAACTCCACTACACCGGCAATTCTAAATAATCTTCAAACTGCAACAAATTGTGTTTTCAATATCACTATTACCAATAATAATAATTAGTATTTTATTTATGTTCAAATAAAATATTTTTTCAAAAGTAAATTTGTGGTATTGTAACATCGGTCGAAGAAAAAATAATGTTCCTAACTCATGCGGAAAGTGTCTTTCCCACCCTCGACTGCTTGCCCGAACTCCGCTCCGCGTCGTTCGGGTCAACTGCAGTCGCGTGCGGGAAAGTATCACTTTCCACACTTGTTAGGAAAATAACTATTACAAAATTTTTAAAAAAGGTATCGTGCGTAAAAAAAAATTTTGCGCACGGCGTGCGTAAAATTTTTTTTTACGCACGCTATCTTTTTTGGTGATTTTATGAAAGCAAATAAAAATAAAATAATTATAGTAATGAACTTGAATTTTAAAACTAAAACGAAAACATAATTTGTCAATAAAATTACAAAATACATTATGTAGGAAGAAGTTTTTTACGCAAGTAGGAAAAATATTGTACCTAACACGCAAGGAAAGTGTCTTTTCCGCCCTTAACGGCCTTCGTGCGGAAAAGGGTCACTTTCCGCACTTGTTAGGTAAATAACTATTGCGTTCCAGGTCGACATTGTACTGTTATCGGACAGTCAGTTTTCCGTTCCATCAGTGACAATACATTTCTAGTTTACATCACCTGCACCTGAGATAAAAATATACTATAAAATTACATTAAATTTACCCTTGTCTGAGAAAATTCAGTGAATAACCCAAAAAATTTAAATTCAGACATTTAAGGAAAAATAAATTGAGTTTCACAACTAATTTTAACATATGACAAAATGCCGGGAAAGCTTCGTAAATATAAAAATAATTTTTATTTCTTCGGGACTGCGGCATGTTGTAGGTATACCACATAGAAAAAGCTATACTGACCATGGTAGCCTATTTAGAAAAAGAAAAACTAGTTTAGCAGGTGATTACATAGGGATAAACATAAAGGTTTCCCTGATCGCAGCAAATACCGGTGACCTGTGAAATAAAAGTTAAAAGAAGAGGGGTTACACCGGATGTGAAATTTTACACCAGATTTGGTGGAAGAACAAACGACTTCGCTTTAAGACATCGAGATTATATTTCCTTTTAAATCTGCGTAGTAGACAATGCAATGAAATTTGTCCGACTCTGCATGGTAGTCAGAAAAAGAATAGGGAGGGGATCAAGAAAATAATTTGCTTCTCTTCATATTTACACACCTGTTAAATTAGTTTTTCTCTTCCTAAGCAGGCTTCCCTATTTCCAGTTTAGCTTTTTCATATTTGTATATCAAATGTACATAAGTACCTATGTAGTTTTTAGCTTTTAATCAGCTTATGCTCCACTTACAGTTTTAGTAAAATAATATGTAGTATGTCAACTATATTTCTTAAAAATGAATAAACTCACAAACACTTTGTGAATATTGAGGCTTTTTATAATACAAAGGTAATTTCACAAATTTTTTATAAAAATCAAAATTAAAAAAAAAAAGTTATAAATATATAAATTTCACATAAAACTAATGACTACAAAAAATTGATATTTTTTCACAAGTTTCGCACAAAAATATGTGCTAATGCAAGTTCGTTTTATTTTATGGTATATTTAGTTTATGAGGCAGTCTGTAGTGGTTTGTAGTTTGTGAATATAATTTAAATTAATGTAAATTTATCTGCATTTTAAAGAAATTAAAAAAAAAATATTTTGATAATTCTGTGTAATTTTATAAAAAATTATGTAATAAATAAAACTAGTGCGGCCGTAATTTTTTAAAATAAAATTTACATACAATAAGCAATTTTGCAAATTAATTCACAAATCTCTTTTTTTCTGTGTGCAACTTTAACATAGAGCTCTCGAATTCATACTTTGCTTTCGATCTATATTTACGCGAGACGACGGAACCTACCCTTTCTTTTAGTCTCGTGACTTTTAATTTAACTCTCTTGCATATGATCACATGACTGAAGTAAATCGATCACTACGCCAACAGCTTTCGTTTTCTGGACAGTTATTTGGTCGTTCCATCTAAGCAAAACCGTTTTAAAACTATCCTCGTACTGCATTGCGCGCGCATTGGGATTTTTCGGACGGTTTTATGACAATCGAACGAGATGATGGAATGCTCTTATTATTCTTGAGAATTATTCGCTCCTATTTTTTCAAACTCGACTAACTGGCAGCAAATTTATCTAAAAATTACAGAAAGGGATATGAAATTAGCTAAAAAATGTTTTAGGAGCTGCGCATTGCGCAAGCATGTATCCGGACAAAGACGATGATGTACCACAACTAATCGCTGCCCGTAAAGAGATCCACAGACTGATTGGAGTTTGGCTGGGTGTGAACCCGGCGATTTCTTGTGGAATAAATTTGCACAAGTCTGGAATTGTTTTAAATTTGTTTTTGATTTTAGTTATGTATTGTTTTTAATAAAGACGTTTCATTCGTTTTGTAGACATCTGTAAATAAATCTTCCTACCATCACATAAAACATGAATTTGTAGGGAAGGTCGTGAAATTTTTTGGAACCTATTTTCTTTGTCAGCAAACATTAGTAGATTTGTTCTGTGAGCAATTCTAAGAAAAAATATCTATATAAATCCTTCCTATTTTCCAATGGGTTTATTTGCAAAACATAGTCGAATTTATGGAAAAATCTTATAAACTTTCAACAGATTTACCTCGAAATAATCGACGTGCTGGCAGAAACTGGTGAAAGTTCGCGAGACTTGATAAGGATTTGACGCGAATCATAAAACCAATTTCTGGTAAACTCAAGAACTGATCAAAAGGCTGACAGAAAAAACTCGTAAAAGTTCGTGAGACATAATAGAGAATTATTGAAATACAGCCAGGCTATAATTGTGTCAGGCACTATTTTGACACATTCACATTGAAAACTGACTGTTAATCCTTGAAAATTGACATACGAGCTTAAGACTTTCGTCGTTTATTTTCAATTAATAAAATAAGGCACTATTTATTCCGGTTCATACAGTAAAGAAAGGCCGTGTGTTGAAAGATCACAGCTAATATTACAATGTGAAGGTGTCCAAATTGTGCGTGGCACTATTATAGCCTGGCTTTATTTCAATAATTCTCCAATACGAATTGGACGCGAATCATAAAGGCTGGTGAAATGGTGTGAACTTTTGACAGATTTGACGAGGATGCCTAACAAAAACTCGTGAAAGTTTAGTGATATCTCGTAAATATTTTTGTATTGAACAAATCTGGCAAAAATAAGACATTAAAAACGTATGCGACTGTACAACCTTGTTTGCCCTATAGCCGGATCAATATACAGGGTGTTAATAAGTTATTCTAAGAAAAAAACTTTTTATAAATATGGGTCCGCAAATGCTTAGTTTTCCAGATACAGGTTGTTAAGGTTTTAATTTTTTGTTTGTTATTTCTTTATAACTCGTGCAGTTATTGAGGTAAGTAGCTCAATTCTGGAACGTGTATTTAGCTACCAGTATACATCATTAGGCATGCCAAATATTAGAAAAAAACTACAGCGTGATATTTTTTTCCGAAGTCATGCCCCCTTTTTTCCCACAGAACTTTTTTGCAGTAGGTCACTGATAGTTTCAAAAATATAAAATGTTTTCTCTGTTTTATTCAGAAACTTTTTGATCTCTTGCAATTTTTTATATCTCGAACCGTTTTTGAGAAAAAAAAGACATCGGCCAATGGCTTACTGCAAAAAGTTCTGAGGAAAAAAGGGGGCATCACCCTGGAAAAAATATCACCCTGTATTTTCTTCCTAATGTTTGGCATGCTTAACGATGTATGCCTTGTGCACGAGTTATAAACAAAAAAAAACAAAAAATTTAGACTTTAACAACCCGTATCTCGAAAACTAAGCATTTGCTTAAAATCACTCAAAGAATAAGCCTCCAAAGTTTGGCGACATACTTTATTAAAACCCTGTATAGTATCCGTCGAAGAAGATAACATAATAATAATACTAATAATATGGTTTATTTATCCAAATCAAAATAAATTTTACAATTTAAAAAATGAGTAAATAGATAAATAAACAATTTCGCCCTAAAGAAATTTAGCATCGCTTGCAAAATTTACACTTGCATACTGAAATAAATCTTGCTTGCATAGTTACTGCATTTAAATTTTATCTGAATTGTTATTCAATGAAGTAGTATTTTTTCTTTTTATAAATTTTACACCAATATGGACTTTTGTTTAAAACTATGATGTTTCAAGTGCGATTCTCATTACTATGCATTCATTTTTTATCAAACTAATAATACCTTTATTTGCTCAACGTAACAATTGAAAGTTTATCGCACCTTATTAAAGGAAAAAGGGTTTTTTTACAAAAATGTTTTTCAAGTGTATAGACATTTCGGTGGTTTGCGTGATTTTCACGATTATTGCCTTTTCTGGTAAGTCCTGTTGGCCTAAACGAATTCGTATAATCTTTATACTCGCTTCTTTGGTCCTTTAGGGAGACAAACTTATCAGTAGGTCACTCTCTGTCCAATGTCTTATTAGAGTTTACAAAATATTACACACGAAGTTTAAAATGCTTTTACACTTTTACAATAACTAAATAAAAGAAAAAGAATCAGATCATACTGTACACCGCAAAACGACAGGCAACGATTTTTACATTACGCGACGTGACACCAAATGTATGACGACGAAGCAGGCAAGTATTCAATTTTTGGAATTGCCTTTCATCTGAATTTTATACATGACCTATACAAAATACAGTAAAGGTTCTTTAGCAGAAATATTTATGTATTAGAGAATTATTGAAATAAAGCCAGGCTATAATAGTGCCAGGCACAATTTTGACACCTTCACATTGTAATATCAGCTGTGATCTTTCAACACACGGCCTTTGTTTACTATATGAACCGGAATAAACAGTATCTTCTTTTCTTAATTGAAAATAAACGACGAAAGTTTTAAATTTGACTTTGGTATGTCAATTTTGAAGGATCAACTGTCAGTTTTCAATGTGAATGTGTCAAAATAGTGCCTGGCACAATTATAGCCTGACTGTATTTCAATAGTTCTCTATTAGTTTAATAGGGACTTATTGCAATAGTGCCAGGCATACTAATTGTGCCGGGCACTATATTGACAGTTTCGCATTATAAGAACAGCTGTCTTCTTTCAAAATTAGGCCTTTGTGTATTATAAGAGCCGGAATAGTGCCGCCACTATTAATGGTAAATAAACGACTGGATTTATAATAGGACTTTCGTATATCAATTTTAAAAGATCACCTATCAGTTTTCAATGGAAAACTGTGAGATTTGTGTCCGGCACTATTATTGCCTGGCCTTATTAGAGAATTATTGAAATAAAGCCAGGCTATAATAGTGCCAGGCACAATTTTGACACCTTTAATTTGTAATATCAGCTGTAATCTTTCAACACACGGCCTTTTTTTACTATATGAACCGGAATAAATAGTGCCTTCTTTTATTAATTGAAAATAAACGACAAAAGTTTTAAATTCGACTTTGGTATGTCAATTTTGAAGGATCAACTGTCAGTTTTCAATGTGAATGTGTCAAAATAGTGCCTGGCACAATTATATCCTGGCAGTATTTCAATAATTCTCTATTGCAATAATTCCCTAATAAATATAATTATGGTATCTTTTAGATGTAAGCCTAGCTTCCTCGGAATGTTATCAATGTGATCTAACATCTACAAAAGACCAATCAAATTGCACCAATGTTATCAAATGTCATGACAAATATGTCCCATGTCTCACAGTGGAAACTTTAAAATTGGGAATAGAACCTGTTTATATTAAAGGTATGTAGCACTACTACTATACTATAGAGTGTGAGCTTATGGTGATCCTAATTTTTTCGAGAAAAAAAAAGTTGCAATTTAAATGAAATTTGGTACCTAGTCTGGGTCTTAGGCCGTGATGGTCCCATTTAAAAATGAACAATATCCACTGAGCGCAAGCCAAATAAAAGGGTGGGAGTAGATTTAATAAATTAGAGTTTATGTGAAAATATGGAGTGTGTGATATCAAACGAAAGGTAATTAAGTCTAGAGTTAAACAAAATTAATTTCAGTTTTTTTTTTAAAAAGGGTGGGGGTAGATGTCAAAAATTAGAGTTTAATTGAAAATATGGCGTGTGTGATATCAAACAAAAGGTAATTGAGTCTGGAGTTAAATAAAATATATTTTAGTTTTTAAAAAAAGGGTGGGGGTAGATTTTAAAAATTAGAGTTCAAGTCAAAACATGGCTTGTGTGGTATCAAACGAAAGGTAATTAAGTCTGGAGTTGAATAAAATATATTTCAGATATTAGTTATATTACCTCACACCTACACTATAATTATAGTACCTAATGAGCTTAAATGTCCATAGGTTGGCAGAGTATTTTTATTTTTTTAACGATTTTGATGGTAGAAAAAGACTTCTTACGGCCGTGCTTGGCTTTAAAGGTAGTGTTGTTGAACGTAAGGTAAAACCTAATTTGGTTTACTTTTTTGGGTTCTTTAAAAATACCTTCTATTTAAAAACTATTTGAAATAAAAGACAGGAGGGAAATAATCAGTAGAAGATTTTTTGCTTTAAAATTAGGCATATCTTTTCACAGAAAATGAGTCTTTCCTGAAACTCTGAGACTTATTTTATTAGACTTTGACTTATTTTTGTACCAAAAGATCCGCCTGTTTTTGAACTATTTCATCTATTATAAAACTAGCAATGTCCAAAATGTCAGTTAGGCTAGTTCTGCTCTCACTCGACCAAATGTAAGCTCAGAAACATTAGAAAATAGAGACTAATTGGAATAAAACCTGACTTTATTTTATAGTCGACTTTATTCTGACACATTTGCATAGAAAACTAACAGCCGACCTCTCAAAATTGACATAACAAAGCCAAATAATACTAACAAACGTGAAATTTCGTACCCGTGAATTTAAAAATCAAACAAGATTCATGGCTAATCGGGCAAAAAGGAGTTTTTTGTTTCCCTTATATTTTTCCGTGGGTAGCTTGAAAGCTTAACCTCACGGGTGTCCAAGATCTAATGGACACCTAATAAGTGTTGACAGTTAACCGTTTCGTCCTTATGGGACTCCTCAGAACACTGCTGGTCAAGTGAATCTTGCGAAGTTAATCAGACGGTTTTGTCTCTAATTAAATGTAATTAGTGAGCGAACTATAGCAAGAGGCGCCATCTACCGAGATACGAGAGAAACAAAAAACCAAAAGCAGGGAAAACACTGCTATACAATATCGATCAATGAAAAGATCGAATGCAAATAAAAGAAAACAACTATAGTCCCTGAACTACGACAGCTCTTTGTCTTTTCAGGCCGGATCAACGCATTATGCATTTTTACCCGTCATCAAGACAGTGAGCGTCAATCAACGGAATTTTTAAGCCAAATAATACTAACAAACGTGAAATTTTGTACCCGTGAATTTAAAAATCAAACAAGTTTCATGGCTAATCGGGCAAAAAGGAGTTTTTTGTTTCCCTTATATTTTTCCGTGGGTAGCTTGAAAGCTTAAACTGTCTTGATGACGGGTAAAAATGCAAAATGCGTTGATCCGGCCTGAAAAGACAAAGAGCTGTCGTAGGTCACGGACTATAGTTGTTTTCTTTTATTTGCATTCGATCTTTTCATTGATCGATATTGTATAGCAGTGTTCTCCCTGCTTTTGGTTTTTTGTTTCTCTCGTATCTCGGTAGATGGCGCCTCTTGCTATAGTTCGCTCACTAATTACATTTAATTAGAGACAAAACCGTCTGATTAACTTCGCAAGATTTGTCACTTGACCAGCAGTGTTCTGAGGAGTCCCATATGGACGAAACGGTTAACTGTCAACACTTATTAGGTGTCCATTAGATCTTGGACCCCCGTGAGGTTAAGCTTTCAAGCTACCCACGGAAAAATATAAGGGAAACAAAGAACTCCTTTTTGCCCGATTAGCCATGAAACTTGTTTGATAACAAAGCCAAATTTAATAATACAGACGCTAACTTTCATTTAATAAATACCGACACTAATAAATCAGGTCAGGTTTTATTCCAATAAGTCCCTAATATTTGTAAAGCCGGGATCAAACGACTCGTGTATAGTTTTTGCAAAGCCACTTGAATAACTCCTAATACGGGGTTCTATCGATTTCATGAAATTTTGCTTCATTCTGCCCTTCAAAAGTTATCCAAATTCATATAAAATCTTTCTGGTATAATTTCAACCCTACCGACAGAGAAAAAGCGCGGCTCTTTGCGGTCCAACCACAAAGTATTTGTTTTCCGAGCGACCTAGGCTAGGGTGATGGACGGCACCTGATTAGCAGATTTTTTTTAGATGCGCTTTTAATTGCTTTCAGGTGTTCGTTTCGGGACCCCTTTAGTCGGCAGTATGCAGAGTTAGAAAATAAATCAGTGTCGTTTCTGTAGGTGTAGGAATAGAAAGTTTTATTATCTATCTTTATTTCTTTAGTTTACGCCATAATTAAATGAAATAATTTTCATGACTATATCTACCGCCGCCCATGTCACTTTCTTGAAAGGATATGCCGATGGTCGGCTTTTATCTTTGTTCAACTGACTTTGCAAAAACTATACTTGGCGAATAATTGTTACTTGCGTATACTTGCCATGTCGTGTGAGTGGGTTACTTGTACAATTATTTGTCACTCGTTGGTTTTCCATTTGTGGTCGGTAAAAATGGGCCAAGTCAAAGGGCACACTCTGTCTGTACTTGTAAATTGTACACGTCGTGTGAGCGCCCTGCTTGCTATCGCAATTCGCAAAGCTCGTATACTTGCCAAATATGCAAATAATGTGTGTATTTGCCAAGTACACGAGTCGTTTGAGCCCGCCTTAAGATTTAAAGTACACTAAAGTCTCGCTTAAATTGCCTAAATATTTTTATCTTGCTATTTAATTCTTTTTTTAGATTGCGGGAAATGTAAAATAGCTCGAATTAAGAATAACCCAGGAAATAATGGAGTGTTCAGATGTTGGGAGTGTTTTTATGACAAATGCAATTCTGCCAAGTTGAACCCTGTAGTAAAAGAGAAAATAAGTAAACACACAAAATAATATATTTAAAATAAAAAATAGCGGTGGTGGGTGGTGTCTGAGTTATAAACGCGCTTATACTTTTTTGTACCTCCGTACACACCCAAAAAACACAGTGTCCGGAAATTGGAAAGTTGATCTAAACTAAGGTCCAAATTGCTTCGTTTTTGAGATACAGGGTGTTAAATTTAAATAAATGACGGATCTGATACCTTGCTAACCCATTAGCACACTCCAAGTAAACTCCATGATGTAGGAACCTTAAAAACAGTTTTTTGTAAATATCTCTGAAACGAAAGCTCTTACTGAGTTTTTGGTTATAACACAAATTTTTGAAAAAAAATGTGCGCTACAATATTCTGAAAACCGCATATTGATGCGACGCTCCGTTAAAAAGTTAGCATTTTTAAAACTTTTAACTGTCAAAAAACTATCATTAGCATTGCTGAATTTCGACCAAATCTAATCAGCTCGTAATAGTGTCGTTATCTAAAAAAAAAAACATTACCTTCTCTAGCAATTGCTGTGCGGGCTAGGAAGGTAAAAATAAAAATATAATTTTTTTAATATTATGAACAGTTTTAAACATATTATTTTCACAATTGGCACCCGTGGGTTTTTGGGTTGCGGAACCCGAATATACACACCTTTTTGCTGTGGCTGTTAGAGGGCGGTCCACACTGCACTTCTGATAGGGTCACTGCATCCTGGAAGCCTGGCGTCTCCCAGTCTGGAGACGCCAGGCTTCCAGGATGCAGTGACCCTACACTTCTGATGGTTTAAAATTACCATAACTTTTTTCCCGTATTTTTAACGTTTTTTGTTAAGAATTTTCTAAACAATTTTAAGATAAAGTGGTATTTTTGGTAAAATTCGTTGTAGCTGATTATTCCAATGCGGCATCAATTATTAAAAAACCAAAAAATCTGGAAAATTACTTACTTTCGCAAATTGCAACAAGAGTACCTTTTTTGCTTTGAAATGCCTAAAATATTATCTTTTTAACAAACAAAAAAAATCTACACTAAGAAAAAAGTTATGGCCATTTTAAATAATCAGAAGTGCAGTTTGCGCTTTCTAACGACCACAGTAAAAAAGTGTCCAAATTCAGGTTTTCCATTCCACGAAACCTCAGGGTACCAATTTTTAAAATAATCCGTTTAAAACCGATTTAACACCCTGTATCTCAGAAACGGAGCAATTCTGGACACTAGTTTATATAAACTTTTACCACTATTTTGGGCCATAGAATACACGAATAAAACATTAACGTCTAATTTTGGAACACGCTGTATATCAAATCTATAAAATTTATTTTCATAAAAATATTTTCTTCTCCCAAGGCAAGTTGACTTGACTTAACAATATAGCAAACTTTGATTTTTTTTGTTATCTGGCTTTGAAAAAACCTAAGTATGTATTTAAATAAAAATGTTGCTCAAATCAAATGTTTAGTTCGTTTCAAAAATAGTTCCCATTTCTATCGTTTTAACTAAAGAAAATCCATACATAAAAATGCTAATTTTTTTGTCAATCTAGACATTCAAGGTTACATAAATTCGCACTAGGCTGAAACTTGGTAGGATTGTTCAAAACGCCATTAAAAATGAATCCTAAAAAATTCCTCATCAATCCGACACCTGGAAAAATATTTATTCGGGGTGAAAGGTCACAAAAATGGGTTTTTCGCGATTTTCAGCAAAACGGTAAGTTTTATCACAAAATTAGCTCAGATTAAAATTGTAGAGCAGGTAATTATCTACAAAAAATGTCCAAAATTTTTTTTCCTAAGAGCCACCGTTTCCTAGATATAACAATTCAAAAAGTTCGAGGATTCATTTTTAATGGTGTTTTGAACAATCCTACCAAGTTTCAGCCTAGTGCGAATTTATGTAACCTTACATGCATTTTTTGTTCTAATTTGACCGGATCCACCTAAAATGTTTAGAATTAAAATAACGCCTGGGTCCACAGTAAATTTTACAAACAAATATATTTATTTTCTAAAATCTAGATAAGCATACAAACAAAATAATAATAACGAAACAACGAAATATTTAACTCAATTATGCCACCCCAAAATAAGTAAAAATGCAAGTTGGTTTCAATCATTGTTATATATAGTTTCAGTATATTAGGTAGTCTGTTAGGCAAATTAATACATTCAAGGAAACACATTTTAAAATAGTCTATTTTTAAAACTAGATAACAAAAAATATAAAATATGGTTTGAAAACAGATAACTTATTGCTTTGAGAGAAGATAATATTATCGAAAAAATACGTTTTCTAGATTCGATATAATTTTTTTTTGTGTAAAATTATTCCAAAAAGTTGTTAGGTACCCACTCATTCTCAAAGTTTTGGAACAATTATAAAAAAATTATCAATACTAAGAATAACAATTTTGAAATATATTACATATCTTTATATTTACTTACATTATTTTTATATAATTTGTCCAGTTCTTTTACATAAACGTATTTAACTAATTAACGTTAAAAAACAGAAATACCTACCTAATATAGAGTAATCTATAAACAAACATACCTAATTAGTTTTACAAACATTTTTAAACCTCATATAAGATTGTCCTTTTTAATACATTGTAAGTACGGTCGCCCACTTTTTCAATGTCATCTTAAAATTAACTAAACTTGTCTGGAAAGTTTTCAAAGAATTTCAGCGAGCTTTAAAAACTGTTAAATAAATCATTTAATAAATTATGATACTTATTTTAAGCCCTACAACGCACTGTTTTTTTGTATTTTACAAATGTATGAAAAATAAGGTGACATTAGAAAAGTGAGCGAGTGTACATACCTATAATTAAAATTTATAAGAATATAATAGGTAGGCCTATGTAAGTTATGTTGAATTAGATAAACCTTGATTTAACCTTTTTTCCAACTATTCTGCATCTAATATGCAACAGTCATTTACCTAACAAGTGCGGAAAGTAATACTTTTCCGCACATATCGACGTTTGCATTAACATCTGTCGTGCCTAAATTCCTTTTTTATTCCAAAATATTCAAATATATGAAATATATACCAAACGGTCTTCAAAATTGGGTCCTTTTGGGTGTTTTTAGATTAAGTGTAAGTTATTTAAAAAAACTAGGTCTTTTTGTGTGACGCGCAAATTTTAAAAAAATGTTACGTACTTAAATAAGTTAACTGAGGGGTCATCGGCTCCGTAAAATTTGTACAGCGTACAACAGGTCTTGGGTCCTGTGGGGTCGTGTAGAGTCCGCTTACAAGTCCTGTTGTGAAATTTGTACAGTACTGATGTGAGCTGATGCGACCCCTCGAGGTTAACGTAGTTTTTAATATTCAGTTTTTGTTTGTTATTTTTTTTACGAAAATTTCTTGTTGGTGCAGTTTTAAGTTGTTTTTACACAATGCAAAAACATACATTCTGGATTTGTAATAAAAATATCTTGAATTTTTTATTTTACTTTGTCTCTTGTAAATTAATACAAAAATAATAAAAAAAAGGTATTATGTTTTGCAGGTGGTTTTGATACTCAAAGATGGCAGACAAAGAACATGAGTTGCTTTTTCTCCTTTAGAAGTAGGACGTAAACCAAACAGGGCCCAAATTTTCATGTTTTCTTTTTCCGAGATGTTCTCTCAAAAACTCAAAAAATAATGAATCAATTTTAACTTTTTTATTGCATTTGATAACGTTTACCAAGTTAGATAGGTATTAATAATTTTGCTTTCTCATATGTCTATTTCGAGATATTAAACAAAAACTGACAAATGCAAAAATGCCGTTTTTTAAAAATACAAGTTTGGTTTGTACGACTTTGCAGTATCTGTGTGAAATGGAGATCACAATTTCGGGTTCTTTTTAAAGAAATGGGTTCGAACCAACTCTGTCAAGTAACCGAAATAAGAAATTCAAAACTTCCTGAGATATTGGCATTCGAAGTTTTTAAGCTAAATGCTGATATCTTGAAAAACACTAAACCGATCTAAATTTGGTTTTGAATTATTATTGACTTTTTTAATGGTAACATCATTCTTTTTACAATAATTATTACTTTGTTTTGGTGTAAATCACTTTTTTGGGCTCACAAGCTGGCACATTTTATGTTAGAAAATAACACAACATCTTGCAATGATGAGAAAAAAAGAGGGGATGGGGGCTGCATATTGTCCGTGTTGCTCCAGGCGGCCACCAGTCTAGCGACGGCCCTAAAACCAAAGATTCCAAAAGGGTCCAATTCGGACTTTCTCTAAAGTTAAATATTAATTAAAAAAAATATTGTCCAGTTTTATGTGATATGTTTTTTTAAAATGAAAGATACCTATTTAGACCATACACTTTGCATCAGTATTCTTACCTAAATAAATATTCATACTTAGTTTAAAAATTAAATACCGTAAAACGAGGTTACTTTGCCCCACTTTTTTGAGTTAATTCGAAACATTCAAAGAAATAACCAAAAATTATACCATAAAAAATGTTTTTTTTTGGTTTTAATGAAAAACACATGGTATAGGTAATTAACAAAGGACATTTTTATTACAAAATACTTAGTATTATAAATATTTTTTTAACTTGAAAAGTGGAGCAAAGTTTCTCATAGTCCGAGGTTACTTTGCCCCACTTTATAAAATATGGAGAAAAAAAACATTGGTGTTTTATATGTTTGCGCAAACTACACACAATATTTAGTTAGCTTTTCCCAAAACATTCAAGATGGTAAATAAAAAATTTAAAAATATTGGTTTTTTAAGTTTTTATTGCATAGAAATCGATAACTGCACCAGGCATCAAATTTTTCGAGGTCAAATTTTAAAGGAATTTCAAGCTGCACTTCACTTTGGTATTAACTCGAGACGACTAAGCGGAAAACAGCGGCTACCGCGTGTTTGAAAAGTCAAATTCGCAACGGATAATTAACGCGTGGTGGCGTTGTGGTGCATGCGCAGATTTTTAATGTGGAATATCTAAGAACGTAGGTGGCGCAAAGTAACCTCGTTTTACGGTAACCAAATTTGCTATCATACTTAAAAATAAGGAAGTATACCTACCTAATACCGTCGTAACCTACCATTTACAACCTAATTTAAAATTATACCCAAAAATTATCTTTCTGCTATGAAAATTAAAACAACATGCATATAAAGACGTGAAAAATATATTCTCCACCACATGAATAAATGGTGTTCCTAGATAACAAAAATAAAGGGGGTAACTCTTTGGCCTATTTAATGATATATATATGTATATATATATATATATATATATATATATATATATATATATATATATATATATAAAAGAATTACCTAAAAATATTTAAATTAAAACTTAGTATCTTAATCGTAACTTCAGTATGTACATATTAGACAACAGATCTTTAAACGTCTGCACCAGTATTCACCAAGATTTTAAAACTTGTAACTTAGACCAGGGTCTAAGTACTAACACCAGTATTTACTAAGACCTTAAAACTTAGCATTTGGACCGGGTTTAAGTACCAAGTCTATAAGTGTATTTTTTCAATACTCACAAGTCAAATAACTGCAAAGATTCGGGTCACCCTCCTAATGTGCAATTCTTAGTGAGCAAGCATTTCTTAGTGAGTTTCATCCGAGGTTTCATCTCATATAAATTCAAATTAACTTTAGAAAAAAGAAAAACTACATAAAAAATTTGTAACGAAATGTCAATATTTGGAAATTTAGTCCGTGCAGTCGTAGCACATCAATCAATCAACAATCAAATTATAGTTTATATCCTAATAATATCGATTCAAATCAAATACCTTTCTATGATAAAAATATTCAGCAGAATATTAACCCAACCTTAACTAGCATGCAGCATTCTAATCAATCTAATTTTAAGTCACAAATGCAACCAAGTCAAGATCAATCTCAACAACAAATCAATCAAAGTCAATATCCTTCTACTTCGCAACAAAATCAACAATTAACGCAAAATACATCTCGACAACAACCTAACCAAACCAACTGTTATACCTCATTCACCCCAAGCTGTCAAAGCACAGTACTATTGTCTACCACTATTGTAGAAATCCTCGATGCACGCGGGAACTATCAAGTAGTGAGAGCCGTCCTAGACAACGCCAGCGAAGCCTCTTTTATCAGCGAAAACTGCTTAAATAGGTTAGGTTTATCTAGGAAAAAATTATCTGTTCCTATTCTAGGAATAAATCAATCTTCTTCTTCAACAAAAGGTATGACGCAATGCACTATTCGTCCAGTTGAAAAAACTGATCCCACATTTTCCTTTAACGGTTTAGTCGTTCAAAGATTATGCTCTTCTTTACCTAGTGTCCAAATTAATCCAAGAAATTGGAATTATCTTTCAAACATTAAACTAGGCGACCCCTTCTTCTACAAACCAGCCCCTATTGATCTACTTCTAGGCGCCGAGATTTATTCCCAAATTATTAAATCAGGTCGTATTTCTGGGTGTCAAGGTCAACCAGTCGCCCTAGAGACCGAGCTGGGATGGGTGTTGTTAGGCAGGGTCGAACAAAACATATCTTATCAATCCAATCCTTTAAAAATCGAAAACTACTTTACCGCTTTCGATAACTCTCTAGACTGGACTCTTAGGAAGTTCTGGGAGCTTGAATCGATTCCTCAAAAAAGCTATTTATCCCCAGATGAGAAAAAAGCTGAGGAAATTTATCAAAATACGGTATCACGTGATAGCACGGGACGATTCATGGTAGCTTTACCTTTTAGGCACTCTGAACCCGACTTAGGTGACACGTTTTCTAGAGCTTACCGTTGTTTCATTTCATTAGAATCTAGACTTCTTAAAAATCCTGAAATGTATTCGATGTATTCAGATTTTATGCTAATATATTTAAAAAACGGACACATGAGCCTTATTTCAAATAATGAACCGAAATCAATGAATGTTTCATATTTACCACATCACGGGGTACTAAAACCCGATAGTACAAGCACGCGTTTGAGAATTGTATTTAATGGATCTTCAATTGGAAGTAAGAATTATAGCTTAAATGAGACCCTTTTACCAGGCCCTAAACTTCATGCAGATATTACAACTATTTTATTAAGGTTTCGTTTTCATTCTATAGCAATTCTTAGTGATGTTCAAAAAATGTTTTTGCAAATCAATTTAGTACCCGAACATAGAGACTATCAGCGTTTATTGTGGCGTTTCCACCCCAATGAACCCCTAAAAGAATATCGTTTAAATACTGTTGTTTTCGGACTCACTTCAAGCCCTTTCTTAGCAATCAGAACCTTACGAGAGTTAGCCTTTCAAGAGAAAAATAAGTATCCAAATGCTGCAAAAGTAGTTCTTCAAGACGTTTTCATGGACGATGTCTGTACGGGCAGTTCTGATTTGTCCTTAAAAATAGTCTCAAATTGTGGTACCATCCCTAAGGGGAGGTTTAAAGTTCGAAAAACAATAGAAATAATCCATGATTGATAAAAAACTTATATACAAAAATTTTCAAAGCTAAATAATACATAAAAACTACCTATGTCTGTAGATGCATTACCCTATTAAATACGTATCAATATTTAAATATTGTAAAAAGCACAAGATATATTAGAATCCGTTTTCAATTACACATCCACCAAAACAATTGAATATTGGTTTAATCATCGCTAACTTGTCTAAAAAATTAACATGTAAAATATAGCGGACAGCTGACACTGACCTACACCGTTTTTATTGGAGATCTCCTAGTGACGTTCGGAGGTTATCATTGAGTTGTATAAGGCCCTGAAAGGGCTAGCTACCATTTTTAAACCAACATATTATATTAATTTTATTTATTTCTAACCTTTGTGTGAAAATAATGTCTTTGTGACAACGAAAAAGATGACAAATATCGCAAGGTATTTATGAACAATTTATAAAATATTAAAAACTAATCTAGTCCGTGCAGTCATAGGATTCTCGTTAAAAATATTCTCGAATTGTAGTGCCACTCAATGGGGGGTGGTTTAAAGTTCTAAAAGCTATAGAAATAATCCATGATCGATAAAAAAATATATGCAACAATTTTCCAAGCTAAATATAATACATAAATAACTTAAAACAATCTTTGTAGATGTATTACTGTATTAAATACATATCAGTATTTAAATACTGGAAAAAGCGCAAAATATATTAGAATCCTTTATCAGTAAAACATTTACCAAAACAATTGAAAATCAGTTTAATCATCCCTAACTTGTCTAAACAATTAAGTAAATTACATCTTTTTTTGTGGACATCTCCTAGTAACGTTTGGATGGAGGTTTGTTTTGTGTGGATAGAATGTCGTTGTTACAATGAAAAAATATGGCCTATGTTGTGAGGTATTTATTTGTAAACAAATTATAAAAATGTTAAAAACTATTGCATCCAAGGGAAAAATAGAGTAAAATATTTAACCAAGTTCTAGACTTTTAGATCTAGAAATTTAGAACTTAGAACATTAACCCTTTAGTAAATACTGGTGCTGTTCTCTTACAGCCTGCAGTTGTTTTAAAGGTCCAATTTTTAATTTTTTTCCGGGTGGCTTCTAGTTTATTACTTACAGAGAGAGAAAAAGATATGAAATGGTGCATTAACCTGCCAAATATAAATTTTCCCGTTCTTACAATAGTCTGACTAAGTTTTATCGTGGAAAAAATTGAAAAAAAAACATTCAACATCTTTCTTGTGTTATTGCAGATCGATCACTTATTTTCAATATAGACATTATTATATAGCAATCTTACAATTTGATCTTACAGAAAAAGAAAGTCTAAAGTGGGATCTGCGTGGGTATGAGATAAAGGATCGGTTAAATTGACAAAGTTGTAGTATTTTTTCCGCTGATAACAAAAGAAAAGTCGAAGAACGCGTACGTGAGTTATAGTATAGATTAAAATATTTAAGTTTTTTTGTATTGTGTCCCTAGTAACACAGGTACACTCGTGTTCATAAAAATCCCGTACATGGAAACTTGAGATCTAAAGAGTGCGCTTTTAAAGTCCTGATTTGCGCGTTTCTAAAACTTCAGTTTTACAACGTACTTTTTAGGTACGCAAATCAGGGTCCTTAAAAGTACGTTTTAAAAACGTTCTGTTTTGCTATGTACTTTTTAGGTACGGGAATATTGGTGACCTAGAAACACTTAAAAAGTATGTTTTAGAAACGTCCAAATTGGACATATTTTAATCGTCCCATTTTGAACGTTTTTACCCAACTGCAACACGGCGAAATAAGGAAGGGTAATGTTTTTCGATTGTTGTATTTAAAACGTACTTTTTAGGTATGGCGGCGGACCTAAAGGTACGTTTCTGGGAAATCCGGTGTTACTAGTGTTTACACCTTCAATCGAGGAAAAATTTAATTTTAAACAAAAGTTTTCCTTGGACTTCTAAAGGCAAAAATAAAAAAGTTATTAACGATTTTCTAAACAAAGGCCAGTTTTCGATAGATTTAAAAACCAAAGCTAATATCCCCTATGCTTAGGAAAGTTGTTAATAACTTTGTTATTTTTGAGTCTAAGAGAAAAAGTCATAAAACAACTTTTGTTTAAAACCAAATTTTCTTTCCACTGGAGTTACTGTATAATAGGTTTCCTATTTAAAAATGTTTTTTTTTGCCATAACTTATCTACACTAAGGTCACTCATCGTCAAGCAAGCTTTACAGGTAGCGCAGCTAACGTCAGACTTTCTATTTTTTGGTTATAATTTTTCACATGTTTTCCTCGTTTTCGCATTGGCGGCTCATTGTTATTTTAAAAATGTGGTTTTAACACAGTCTAAAGATCTATTTAGATACAGGTTCAAGATAGTTTGCAGCATAACTTTTTAATTCTAATTACATAAATATGTATAGTTTAGGTACCTTCATACTGTGTAAAACAACATCTTCAAAATAAAACAGAACCGCCAATGCAAAACTGAGGAAAACATGTCAAAAATAATAACCAAAAAATAGAAACCCTGACGTTAGCTTCGCTACCCGTAAAGCTTGTTTGACGATGAGTGACCTTAATCTACACCTCAGCTTTTTCCATTTAATCGCCCTGTAACACTTATATTAATGAAGTTAGTTATAGTGCCGACTTAACTTTGAACACCCTGTATATGTAAGGACACTCATTGTAAAGGCAAGCTTTATAGGAAGCGAAGCTAACGTCAGGCTTTCTATTTTTTGGTTATTATTTTTGACATGTTTTCCTCGGTTTCGCATTGGCGGTTCTGTTTTATTTTGAAGATGTTGCTTTACACATGAATGAAGGTACCTGAACTATATATATTTATGTAATTAGAATTAAAAAGTTATGCTGCAAACTATCTTGAAACTGTATCATTATTAAATAGATCTTAAGTGTTAAAACCACATTTTCAAAATAACAACGAGCCGCCAATGCGAAACCGAGGAAAACATGTCAAAAATTATAACCAAAAAATAGAAAATCAGAGTTAGGCTTCGCTGCCTGTAAAGCTTGCTTGACGATGAGTGACCTTATGTATATGTGATAGTAGAAAAAGCATGGAAATATATCCAAGGGAAAAGATTTGTGGGTAGATTGCAAACCTCATGGCTGAAAGATTTGCTTTGTTGTTATAAATATTCTTTATTACCTAGTAGATTTTGACCTTGAGTCGCTAAGATAGCATTTGGTCGTTTTATGCAAAATGAAGAATGGGTCAAAACAAATCGAAAAATAACGTTGGCTCTAATTTTACTATTTTGTGGGTTGGTCGCTTTCTGCAAAACTGGGACCAATATGGATCTTAGAAAATTAAATATGTATTAAAACCCAGATAAAGCTGGAATTGTCTGTATGAAGACAGGACCACGGGGGGAGGCCTGGGCAGTAATTAATTTTGAAAAAATAGCCAATGCTAAACTGCAATTTCTTTTAAAATTTACCTGTGCCACTTTTTTCCTTTTTCTGAATTTTCTAGGTTTATTGAAATACCCAGTTTAAAAAATAACACAAACATAGCCACTTGTAGCAGCGCCTTGTTTAATGTTTAATTGTTTCGACGTTTTTATGGCAAAATTTGGCATCGTTGCGTTGTATATTGTGCAGACAAACAAACCAATTACTTAGAGTTTGGAATTACTCTGTCTCTAATGTATGGATCGTAGAGAGGAAGAAATTGAAGATTTAGAAGAATTGTTGCATTTTAAAAATGTCTCTTCATATTGATGTTTCTAGTGATAAGAAAGATAGAACCTTAAATTAAATAATAATTATTAAACATCTCAATTTTTAACATTGGAGATTTAAGCATATATTAAGAAACTTGTTACAAAAACATAATACTAAATCTCCTTAAATCTTTTAAAAACCATCTATGGTATTTTAGGACATTAGGGACCAAAGTCGAATTTATAAATCCAGTCGTTTATTTCCCATTAATAGTGGCGGCACTATTAATGCCGGCTCTTACAATACACAAAGGCCTAATTTTGAAAGAGAGCTGTTTTTATAATGCGAAACTGTCAGAATAGTGCCCGGCACAATTAGTGCCTGGCCTTATTGCAATAAGTCCCTAATAGCATGCTATCCGGTATTTATATTTTGTTTTTACCGGAAAAAATACAAATCAGTTTTTTTAAGAGCGTACCTGATAAAACTACCTTACGTATATTTTTTAACTTCTTACATAAATTTCCTACTACAACCTAGTGATATCACATTTACGTTTCTTAGGATTTTTGAGCGACTTTCGCGTCAACTTTTCTAGTCATTTTTCGTCAAATGGCGTTTTGACAAAATACGTCGTCAGCGTACCCTTGCCTTTGACGAAAGTTGGACCTCTGCATTCGCATTGGTAGCCTGAAAAGAAAGAAAGAAAGAAAGAAAGGGTTGAGTAACAAAAAAATTTAAGAAAATATATATGTACGTTTGCAGCATTTTTGGCTCATAAATCCCTGACCGACTTATAACGTCGCGAAGGCAGTAAAAATGCAATAAAGATTAACCGACACTGGTACCGTTTTTTGTTTCATTTTTTGCCTGCTTTTTGTCCTATTTCTGCTAGTTTCTTTTCTATTTAGTAGATGTCGTCACTTGTTAAAAGCATACGGTTTTGCAGGCATTATCTTTTAATTTCTCTTACCAATATCGTAAGATGAGGTTTACTCGGACCGGTCGTCCCGATGACGTCATCAGTGTACAAATTGTATGCTTTGAAAAAATCATAATATCCGCATTACGGCGTGGCAATATTGGATAATTTAATACAATATTGAGTGGCTCATAAAAAATTCCACAATCATTGCCCGAACCATTTTTTTCTTGGGTACGTTGATGACGTCATCAATGCACAAACGGTATGTAATAGGAAAAATACAAAATATTTCCATTAAAGTGCGTATACACCAAACTGCTCTGCGAATGCGCCGCGTTTGCGCCGCTCATCGAATTCGTTTTAACTTTCTTTGATTCACAGAAGAACAGCAAACACGCATTGAAATGAAAACTCGACAAAGAACTGCCGATGCCGTCCCAAAGGATCTGCGAACATATAAAGAGGGGCCGCAGAAAGGTGGTTTTCGGCAAACGGCTTGCAAGCGGCGCGCGCAACTTGAAAACACGAAAACAGAATGAATCCGTGTAGTGTAAGCAATGTATATGGACTTTTACATGTGGCAACATTATGGATATTGTAATGTAGTAGTAGTAGTAGTGGTGGGGAGACCATTTTTGGTCTAGCCACTAGGCACACGGATTGCCCTTTTCGCAAACCCCGATTTGTCCGTACATCGTGTATCAAACTGATGCACGTGCCCCTTAGGATGCAAGGTTTCTTTCTCTAAGAGGACTTAATTTTACCTGACACTCTCTCCTTGTCGAGGGCAGCGATCTTTATACTACGTAGCAAGTATACACATGGACCCACGCTTTTACACCCCTTTCGAAAGGTGGTCCTGCTACATGTTAGACATAACATATTGACTAAGCGGACCGAACCGTGGTCTTCTGTGATGTTAGACTTGCATCTATCGAACACCGCTATCGTCCCAGCAGAACTTGGTTATAGACGATAGACTTCTTTCCTTTTCAGCGCAACAATCGTGGTCGTCGTGAGTTGACTGTAGGAGACTTATGCTGGCGCCATCCTGGTTCCGACTATGCACTTATAGCAGGCAGTTATTATCCCTGGCTCCTCGGCTGGCTGCTTGTCAATTATAGTTTTTCGGGCATCGCATCGCATGCTTATTTGATGACGGCTGTTGAACGCTGAAAAAGAAGTGGGCGACAAGGTGACGGATTTTTTTTTGTTTTTGCATCGTTCGAGACGCGAGCCTGGTACCTTTTGAATGTGAAGCCGACGACTATACCACGGTTTTACCCTGCCGCCCCATGGTTATTGTAAAACTTTGTTCTAAAACTCTTATAAAATGCTAGAAATCATGTTCTAACAATTTTTGCCGTAATGGGGATATTTTAATTTTTCCTAAAACATACCTGTACAATGATGACGTCATGATACAAAATTTCAAACTGGTTTTTACCCCACGGACCAAAAGTTAACTTTTTTAGTCATTGGGCGAGGAAGGTAAAAAACTTAATATAGGTATACCAACCTGTGTTCATTAAAACCTGGGCAGTATCTTCAGTAACCTGAATTTTACCCATTTGGCAGCAAAAGTCCCTTCTAGATGCGACGTTGACGGTGTTGCCCCTTTAAACTGTTTTTTACTTTACGGACCAATAGGAGTTACCTGTTTTAGTGATTGGGCTAGGAAGATAAAAAATTTAATGTAGGTATACTAACCTGCGTTCATCAAAATCTGGGCAGTATCTTCAGTAACTTGAATTTTGCCCATTTGGCCGCAAGAGTCCATTCTAGATGCGACGTTGACGGTGTTGCCCCAAATGTCATATTGTGGCTTCTGGGCCCCAACCACGCCAGCTATTACTGGGCCGTGAGCCAAACCTATCACATAAAACCAAATACCTATATAATAAGACTATACATACTCCGTGTACTACTGAATTTTTTTTTTATCGAGAAGAGTGCGACAGATAAGGTTCATTTAAAAGGGTAACCCAGTCCCCTACGCTTTGACTAGACGGTTTTATTATTGGATTCACGCCGCGCCGTTTGCTTTCTGTGCCTGGCACACTTAGATCATATACCTTTATATATACTTTGTCTCACGTACTTGTAATTTTTCAAATAAAGGACTCAATTGGAATACCAAATATAGTCTTATAATACCTATATTTTGTCAAAAGTTTAACCCTGTATATCTAGTTTCTTAGTTTAGCAGTACTGGACATTTCGTGTATACAACGGAGAAATAAAAAAGGGAAATATTTGCCTGGGTCGCTATTTTGGGTCTTGAACGATGTGACCATTTACATCACACGCTCTGACCATTAGTATCCATTTATCCAAAATGGAACATCTTATTATTTTTAACAAACGATTGGAAATTAATAACAGATTTAAACTGATTGTTATTTCTCATTATTCTGCCCAAGTCTATTTTCAGCTTAGTATATCTGCTGGTAGAGCGTGAGACTGCGTTTTTGCAATTATTATTTAACTTTATAGTTCTTACTTAAAACTAAATATTGCAGGTGCTTCGTCTGGTTATAGGTCTCTTACTCAAAACTCGTAGAAAGTGCCTAGTCTGGTTGCGAGTTCTTATTTCCGACTTAGAGCAAGTGGACTACTCTGGTTGTAGGTCACTTTTAACATTTTCTTCTGCCTTATTACAAGTGCCGTGACGTGGTAATAAGGGCCCTGTCTCTCCTCTACTCTAATAATCAAGAGTCTTAAGTAAATTAGCCTTAGAGCGACAAAGCCTAAAGCTATACACATAGCAAACTCTGAACGGTCGCTTGTTGTGCGAAATTACTTGTCTCGACCAATGGCATAGCCGCCCGATCTTCAGAGTTAGTGAATTTTACGCGTTTGAAGTGAAATTTATTCTCCTGCCCCACCCCCTGCCGACGGAAAGTTTCTCGGTCGAATCATAGAAGAAGCTTGCGCAATGGAGGTGTTTTCCCATATCAGGTGACGGCTCGGAGCTAATTTAAAGCTTGCCATTGGTCAAAGGATATGATGGGCACTATCACATCGTTCAAGACCCAGAATACCTACCCGGGAGGGGCGTGTATATTTATAATTGCAGTGCAGATATTTAAATTCTCTGACTCCCCACCATTAGCGTAATGCTAGGTCATCAGCGAAGCAGGAAGCTGATGATTGATACCCGAAAGTCACGATAAGCGGATGGTCTGCCTGTTACTTTTACTTACTAGACTTTTTACTCCTTTATCAAAATTACCGTTTTCGAAATCCCTATGTAGTTACTTATATCTGGGACACCCTGTATACTAAATAGACTTACCCACTCTAAGTTTAAACCTCTGAAAGGCGTCCCTGTTAATTTGTTCCAAGCTTGTCATTAAACAAATCGCAAAGTCTATCAGAGCTATGATTATGTGTTCCACTTTTCGGCTGGCTTCCTATATAAAAATTTAAAAAAATTCAAAAAATTTAAAAAAAATTAAACGTGATAAATATCATAACACCATCAACATATATAAACCGGCATTATAAAGGTGCGTATACACCAAAGTACGCCGCAAACGCTCCGCTTGTGCGCCGCTCGCGCGTCGCTCTTTGAAATATGTTTTAACCAACCTTCCACGATCCACAGAAAACCCGCGAATCTTAAGCGGGGTCTACATATAACGTTTTGCCTGACGTCTTGCCTGTCAGTTAAAAGGGTCAAGTATGACGGTTGAAAGACTAGCGTACACACTTGATAGTTTTAACGTACGTTTTTAGATCAGTTTTTGATACACAATGGAGGAAGCACTACTTTTGTCAATAATGTTTTTTGTTTTAAATGTCTATGACTTAACCGTTTTAGTAGCTAAACATAGTTTTTTAATCAGTTTTTCAAAATGTTGTGCTGATTTAGTTTGGTAATGTCCACTGAAGATGTAAGTTTCTGCTTACGAAACATGTCGGGACTATTTGTTTAAAACAAATTAAAAATTAGTTGAGGAAGACAATAAACTGTTTGATTTCCTAAAAAATTATCTTATCTAATGTCGGACGTTTCGTATACCAACTTCTAAGTTGCACTCGAAAGGAATTAAAATTGTATGCACTACCACAAGAAATGCCGCTAAAACTGACGTTTTACCGGAAACAAAGCCTCTACCGATCAGTTCAACAGGTCCGACTTCAGTCCTGTTCAGTTCAGGCAAAACGTACGTTTTATTGTCTACACAAAAGGTTTTGCCTGATCCGTTTTACCTGATCAAGTAAAACGTCAGGCAAAACGTTATGTGTAGACCCCGCTTTACAGCCTCGATCCGTCCCAACTGAAACTGCGTACATACAAAGTGAAGCATTGAAATACCGACCAAAGAAGGTTTTCGGGAAACGGTAAAGCCGGGTGCCCACCTACGACTTCCTGGTGCATGCCCGCGCACTCGTCACATGACTATGATATCATTTCATATTGAGATCATGTGACGCGTGAGCGGGCACCCACGAGAAAGTCGTAGGTGGGAAAAAGACGCTAGCGCTACCAAGTCCACTTTCAATCCCTGACTTCGCATGCGCAGATCTACCAATATTTTTTACCTCATGTATTAGAATAGATGAATACAGGGTGATTTTCACTTGAATGATTCTAACCACATGAAAATAGAAAGTTTCAAAAACCTAACCTAACAAAACCTAATCAAATTTAACCGAACCGAACCGAAGGAAACTGAACCAATAATTTTTTTCAAAAAAAAAACTTTCCTGACTTCCTGCCCGGGATCCTAGAGGATGTGAATCCGAACCGAACCAAACCGAACCTAACTAAACTGAACCAAACCTAACCTAACCAAACTAAACTACAACACGTACTGCTAATTAGGTTTAGTTGGGTAGGGTTAGGTTTGGATAGGTTCGGTTCGGTACGGTCCGGTTCGGATTCACATCCTCTAGGATCCCGGGTAGGAAGTCAGGAATGTTTTTTTTTAAATATTGGTTTAGTTTGCTTTGGTTCGGTTCGGTTAGAGTCCCTGTATGTTGACATATTTGGTAATATATCCAAATATGTCAACATACAGGGACTCTAGGTTCGGTTAGATCTGATTAGGTTTCGTTAGGTTAGGTTTTTGAAACTTTCTATTTTCATGTGGTTAGAATCATTCAAGTGAAAATCACCCTGTACATCTATTCTAATACCAGGGCTATCAAAACGGACGGGCCACGATCCTCCACTTTGTTGACGTCACATCCGGGGCTGATTTTTTTTTGATGGTCACGTTACGACACAGCTGATTGTCTTTAAAATATTGAAGTTAGAATGACGGTTCATGAATATTTAATTTTTTTTTTAAATAACGCCGTTTTTGAGATTGTTTTTACTTTATTTTTGCAGAACAATTTTTTTTAAATGTATAGTAATACTTAATTTTTCATAGCCGCTTCATTAGCTCACACAAAAATTAAGTTTAAAACAGAAGCGAACGTGACAATCACATATGACAAAGTCAAATACATGTCAAATATAACAGTTGGCATGTGGTACATGGCGGGTAATTTGAATTCAAAATAAGGAATGCTAAATCTTGAAGATTTTAACCTTTTAATCATGTTGCTTCCTTACAAACCTTTGGTGGAATATCGGGATGGTGTCTGAGAATATTTCACTGAAATTTTGCGGAAATCTGTAGTGCCATTTTGAAAATATCATAAAAAAACGTCTGACCTCCCATAAGACCCAATGTAAAATTCAGCCCCGGGAGAACAGCTGATTTTTTCAGGGTCGTGGCCTCTATTTTTGTGTTGGCCTTGCTAATACATGAGGTAAATAATATTGGTAGATCTACGCATGCGAAGTCAGGGATTGGAAGTGGACTTGGTAGGGCTAGCGTCTTGTGTAGGTGGGCATCAGGTGTATGAAAGCAGCGCGCGCGCAACCTGAAAATACGTACTAATTGGACAAACCAGTTCTTGCGAGAAGAGCGCAATTAGCGCGTTTGTGGCGCACTTTAGTGTATACGCACTTTAAGCATAACCATTGATTACTATATAGTCAGAGGTATAGACAAAGAAGCGACAAAACGATAAGATTGCATAGCACTTGGACTAGCGTTTTCCACTGAATTTAACATTAAGTTTTCAGAGATCTTTAATCACAAAAACGTGGCATCAATGTTACACTGCATGTTGGTAGTGTGTCATCCACGTTGACACTATGTTAAGCCCTACAATTTTAATGTATAAGATTTTTATTTTATATTGATATAACTTATACTATTACGTTAAGCCAACATGCATTTCAATTGCAACATTATTTCAACGTATTATTATGACATATATTTCACATTTAATTTCTATATTTAGACACGATGCTTCAAAAAATATTTAAATTTAAATAATCCCTAAAACATGTTGTAAAATGAATGTTGAATAAATGTCATAATAACAAGCACGGATTTCATTATTCTTCTTTCCTCTACTTCCTAAATTTAACATGAACAAATGTGATTCAATAATCCAAAAAAAAAATAGGAAAAAAATCACTAGTTTTTACAGATTTTTTGACTGCGGTCCTTAAATTTTTTTAAATCTCAAGAATATTACAAGTCAAGTAACTCGAAAGTGCCATGTCCACTTTCAATCCCTGTCAATTTTTGTGAGGAACTCCCTGAACGGGTTTTCAAATTGGTAAGAAATTTATTTTGGGAATTATTGTCGTCAGCCTTAAAATTAAATTTTTTGGGCGTTTGGAACAGTGGAAAGGTTTTTTCCTCTTCAATAAAAAAAATTGTATAAATAGCGATATAAAGTATAATAAAGTGGGTTATTTTATAATAAATAATTTTCTGATTTATAATTGCTTTGTAAATTAATTATTAATTAACTTAATTTGAATCAAAAAAACTATTTTGAAACTCAAAAATTTCCCTAAAATTCCATAAACCCCTAGATCTGCCAAAAATTTCCCTAAAACAGGAAATTTCCTTAAAGTAGGCAACCCCGTCGCTGTCGCTTCTTTGTAGTGTAAATTCTTAAACCAAATTCAGTTAAAAACTATTAAGTTGCGTGAAATCTATATAAAGCTCTATGTGTGTGTAAACTCTAAATGCATTTTCTAAAACTATGTGTCGCTACTTTTTTTACCTTAAGAATATCCTAAATATTGGAGCAAAAAATTACAAGAAAACGAAATAAGGGAAGAAAAGTGAAAAAGTTAATACAAATTAATAATTTTTTACTCCTAGATTTTAAGTTTTAAATCTACTTGAGTCGCACAGGCACAGCCCTGCTCATATAAACGGTAGGTAAATTTTTGTATGGAAGCTTATCAAAAATCGTTACTTTGGAGCAAGCGCGGAGGGGAGGCTAACGTGGTAATTACCCCCCCCCCCCCCTAGAACAAAAAATATGCACTTTTTGTTATTGATTAAAGGAAAAATAGGCGAATTACCCCCCCCCCTCTCGAAATAAAAGTATATTACAAATAATTTTTTTACCCCCCCCTAGATTTTCATCCAGTTCCACGCTTGCTTTGTAACTAATCACTAAGCATAGCATGTTTAGGGTGTCCATTTGACTTTGATACTGTCAAGAATTTGCAATTTTTGTTAATAATTAAAGAGGAAACAGGAAAATTACCCCACCTAGAAAATTTTTTTTATTACAAATTATGTTTTCGTCGACTAAACCCCCCCCCCTCTCACATCCTCCGGGCTTGTGTCTTGGACGTACTCCTTGCAAATTGACACATTTTAAAGAGTACCTAACTGTCAGACAACAGATAGCGCGCGAGTTAAGCACATATTGAAGTAGATGTCGGAGAACAACTCTCAAATTTCCAATCGATTTAAAAAAATTGCGACATTAGTATATAGCCTAGAGGCCCTCGATACATTTGACAATTGTTTTGTAAAACAAGTGTCAAATGTAGGGGGGCCTCTAGTATAGCCAAAGTCGTAAAGCAGAGAGAGAGAGAGAGAGAGAGAGAGACACTACTATTAAGGTCACTGTATAACGAAGTTCTTTTCGTTATATAGTGACCTTAACTACTATGCTATCCTACTCTCATAAACTTTTACGAGATCACAAATTCACGATTAAATAACTAAGGATAATTGTCGAGAGAAGTTTTCTGCGATCCAGTCGACTATCCAGACAGTTTTATAAAATAAAATTAAAGAACAGCCTTTAAAATCAGCTGTTTAACCTTACTTTCCAAACAATTGCCTAACTTCCCATGGCAGTTGCAACTAACCAAATTGGTGTTTATAATACTCATCCTTAAAGGAAGAAATTCTTCCTCTAAGTACTCATCTATGCAATTTTAAAATCAGCGTTGCTGCCATATCTTTAGGAAAAAATTAAATATCAAGAAAATAAAACTTTATTAACAAAACATGAACATAAAAAGGTCATACCCATACTTAAGAAGCAAAAACCAAAGAATCTAACCCCACCACTTAAAGCACCTAACCAAATGAATATACAAAAACATAACCCTAAAAACGACCTGTCCAAACTTATGCAACAAAAACTTAGAAATATAACCTAACCCCTTAAACACCTTAAATACTTTAAAAAATCCAAGTATTCAACCTAACAATGCCCACAGTCCCATTCTAGGAACCGTGCATTGGCGTAGCTAGGGGGGGGCAGGGGGGCTTGGCCCCCCCCTGAAGTCCCTCAGGCCCCCCTAAGATATTTTAGGCCTCCCCTACCGACTAGTAGTAAAAGAACATGACGCTGAAAATACATACTTTTCTATTATTATTCGGGAAATATTCAAATAAAATAGGTGCATTAAAATTTAAAATCATTCAGATAATGTTTACATTTCAGGAAAAAGCCCTTGTCTTGCGGAATTAGGCTTTTTCTCTTTAAATTATCGGTAACTTTTCTGCACTTATGCAATTTCCCAAAAATATTTTTTAAATTTAAACATAATTATGCATATTGAATATTTCATACATATTGGCGACATCTTGTAAAATATTATAGAAGTGTAAGTTAAATTTCGCATTTAATAAAGACAGCGACCTTTGCCCCTCTGTTTCCGAAATCGGGTTGTAGATGTCGTAAGGTTATAAAAGACCTTTTTAAACTGTTTTTCTAAAATAAATATAATAATATTTTTAGTTTTTTTGAGGTTAGCGTTTAGTGTCTTATGAAAATTTTCCGATTTTGGTGACAATTTCATAACCATTTTCATATTAAGCTTTCCCACGTCGTTAAATGGAATAAATTCGTCGAGCAATACCGGGAAATTTTTAATATTAATACTTCTACTCTAAGAGCAGAAATGACCGTTTTAAAGAATTGTATTTTTCGGTTAAATCAAACTGTTGGTCATGATTCTATCAAACAACATATAGCAGAAAACACCTATCCAAACCTCTACCAACTTTTTAAAGTTGCGAGTTTTCTTCCAATTTCAAGTGCAACTTGCGAGAGGAGAGTTTTTAATTGGCTTAGAACAACTATGATTCAAGAGAGACACTCAGGTTTGTCATTGTTATTCATAGAAAAAGATGTTGAGGTCGACTTAGACAGTGTGGTAGACGCTTTCAGTCAGCGACGTAGAAAACTTTTTTTGTAAAGTTGCTGAATTACATACTTCCTGTGTATACATATAAATAAGTTGGTAAATGTATTATTAAATTTGTTATATTAAAATATTAGAACATTTAATGCGCGTATTTTTTTTTATTCATTGCACACTTTGCACGACTCTTTAAAACCTATGTTTGCTTTTTGTTCAAGATAGACCGGGGCCACGGCCCCCCCTGAAAAGCAAGGCTAGCTACGCCAATGGAACCGTGAATAACACCTGCCTACCTAAATCAGAAAATGGGTGGAGAATAGATAGGTTTACGATGACTGCGCAGCAAGCGCGTGTTTGAAGGGGTGGTAACGTGTTAATTACCCCCCCTCCTAGAATACAAAATATGCACTTTTTGTTATTGATTAAAGGGAAAAAAATTGTATTACAAATAATTTTTTTGTCGACTATTACCCCACCTCTTAGATTTTCACCCAGATCCGTGCTTGGTACGCAGCCGACTTTCATGGGGTGACGTTTTTAATAGGTATGTGCATTATTTTCCTAAAATTACACTGGTCGGCATGAAAATCGGCCCTGACATCATTCTTGCCGATTCTTATGTAAAATGACCTCCTGAATCCAAATATGAACTCCGTTTTTCCCCATCACCCTCCATTTTTGGGGGAGACCTCCGTACCTATTTTTACTGCTTTTCGATAGTTTGGTGGGACGGAAAGGATTTTTTTTTGGCCTTAACATCATTATTTCTGAGAGACTGTAGAGTTTATTGTTCCCAAACATTAATATTTATAGCAATGTGGTGAGCCATTTGTCTTGGGGGGGGGGGGGGTTCGGTTCGGTTCGGTTCGGTGTCGGGGGGGGGGGGTTGCATAAATGGTTAATGGACATTGTCGATTTTACCGTTTTATATGATTTTTCTAATTATTTTTATAAAATTTTAGCTGCCAGCAGCCCAACGGTATATGTAATAAACGTTATAGCAAAGTATAAAGCAACATATTAGTATATAAAAGTATTTATACAGAAACCACTGGCGTATACAAATAATCGCCTTGGAGGGGCTTGGAAATTTTTTCCACATTTATTTATTAACATTAAAAAGTAGGAAAATAAATAGTTTTAACATAATCTATTTTTAGATTCTTTGCTTTCGCCCCCAAGCACCACTCCCCCCTTGTATACGCTCATGCAGAAACTATAAAAAAAAAATATATTATTGCTTTATTTGTGAATGGAACAGCCGAGCGCGGGACAAACATTACATTGTACGGAACTGGCCTTTGCGAGAAAGATTTACTCCTGGTCAGAAAAATGTCGCCAACGATCCTTATTAGTCCCGCAAGATAATATTTACTTGCCGCCTTTGCACATCAAACTTGGATTGATTAAACAGTTTGTAAAAGCACTGGACAAAACAGGCGACGCATTCATATTTTTGAAAACTAAATTTCCTCGTCTTAGTAAGGCTAAAATCAAGGAAGGTGTTTTTGTGGGGCCCCAGATTAGACAACTTTTTCAAGATTCGACGTTTATTTAACACTTGAATCAAAAAGAAAAACGAGCTTGGTTTGCATTCCAAAACGTGTGTAAGAACTTTTTGGGTAACCATAAAAGGGCTGATTATGTCGCTCAGGTCGAGGAATTTCTCTTAGCGTACAAGGCCATATGCTGTAACATGTCCCTTAAACTGCACTTTCTTCACTCGCATCTGGACTTCTTTCCTGAAAATTTAGGACCAGTATCGGATAAATACGGGGAACGGTTTTATCAAAAAAAGTTGCAGTACTGCTGGTTTTTGACACGAGAGGGTCGTACCTCAGGGTATAAAAGGAAAGCAAGCACCAAATGAAGGTACGAAAGTTCTTATTTATCAGTGGCGCACCCAGGAATATGTCTTGGGGGGCCCGACGCCTCTATTTTTTGTGTATTTTTATGAAATATGTGAAATATATGTAAAAAACTCTTAGGCTTGGAAATATATGTCGATAATATTATAATTATTATCGAAAAATGATAAAAATAGGTAAAAGGGCTGCTCCCTCAAAAATGGTGGGTGGTAGAAGAAAACGCAAGCTATATTTGGATTCAGGGCGTCGTCTTACATAAGAATCAGCGGAAATAATGCCAGGGCTCAAGAATTTTTTTTTTTGCAGACCAGTGTTATTATCCACTAAAACTGCAGAACAAAGGGCTTTGTTTTTACGTTCCTTCCAGGGAGGAAGGGTTATCTATTCCCCTCGCATGTCTTTGACCCAAATAAACAAAGCAAACAGGCAGGCAGTTCCAAAAATGCGGCAACGTTGCATTAGTCATATGTTCTTAACGTGTTGCCGGTTCTATCCTTAGTGAAGACGTATGAGTTTGTTTTGATTTGGGGTACGTCAGGGTCATTAGTTAAAAGCCTTGCCGGTCGCGTGTCCATTGATTTTTTTTGTTTGTTTTCAAAATGGAAATAAATACCGTCAATTATATAATTAACTGTGCAAATTTAAATACGTTGACATATGAACTTCGATTACAAATAACATCTTTAGGGCCACATAGACCAGACGTAAAAATTCTAAAAATTAACCAAAATTTTAGTGCAGGTAATAAAAAATTATACGATGCTGAAAACTGGTTTTGCGGTTGTGAAAAAGGGAATGAGTGATATCAAGCACTTTAGTGCAAAGTTAAAGACACAAGGTAAGTGCTACTTATTTAAATAACGACATAGAATTTTCTATACTAGGCAAGAGTGATATTAGGTGCCAATTGAATAGTGCCTATAGGCAAAACATTACCGAACATTATGAAAATGTGGCAAAAACTAGACATATACTTAGTAGGTTATTAGACTGTTTAAAATTCTGTGCGATTTTTGAGGTTGCTTTACAGGGCCATGATTAGTGATGCTAATCCGAGCACTTTGCGCATGTAAAGGAAGGGCGAATAGACTTTATCTAACAAATAAACTAAAAACTACACCAAGTAGCTGCTTGTTTGTAAAATGCTAAAATAAAATTATTGTTTAGGTAAGTTGTTTTATCTCCTTTTCAATGCAATAAGTGTAAAAATGTCTAAACTAATACTTGCAAGTAAAATTATAAGTAAAAAATGCTTCCTTCTTGTGTCCGTATAGTCGACCGTAACCCTTTCTTACAAATAGAAAGTTTTATTTAAAAGTTAGAATTTATTATTTTTTGATTAGAAAGGAACTTTTTTAACTTAATACACTATTCCATCATATAGCCTGTTTTAAGTTAATTTAATATTCCTAAGCCACTCTTCTATCTTCTCTTCCGGTAAAATCTGGAAAATTATGAAACTTGACTTTGCCCGATAATTAAAAAACTTAAACACTTAGGTGCGCAGTGGAATGCAATCTTTTCATAACACAAACAACTCTCCCCTTAAATTTAAACTTTTGCCGCATTGTGACCAATTAAAAGTTTTTAAGAAAAAGTGTTTTTCTTTGAGATCTAACGTTTATTTTTTTATTGCTAAAGCAATTTTCCAATTTACCGAACTGATTAATTTAAATCTTTGTACACTTTTTTTAAATTGCAAAATTTTTGCAAAGTTATGTTTTAACAGGGAGTTTAAAATTAATTTTTTAATAATAAGTTTTACTGAAATTTATAAGAAAAAAATGTTTTGCCGCAGGTTAGTATCCCCCGAGGTACAGACTATAAAAACACTTTTTTTCCCCCAATTTCATATATTGGATTTTATGTTGTTGCCGATTTTCACCCTAATTAGGTATATATTAGAGAATTTAAATCTTAACTTTTATAAGCCGTTATCGTCAGGTATTTGTATTGGAAATTGGCAACTATGATAATTGCAACTACAAAAATATTTATGATTATTATGTTTTTTATGATGTGGCAAATTTCGCTTCTTAAATAAATGACTAGGTACCATGGTACCATTTTTTTTGGGAACAAAACCTAAATTTGGCTGTCATAGACCAATTTTTGTTTGTTGGAGGCTTACCTAAGCTTTTTAAGTGTTATTATAACGAATACGGGTAACTTTAGTTATGACACCAATTATTAAAGTCACCAATTATTTAGTAGAAACCAACAAGAAAAATTTTTGAACCATAAAGATGTCCCTTCGGTAACGTGTCACTAGAGGTTTGTCAAGTTTTAAAACACAAATATTGCCTTGAAAGTGATGGAGCTAAAGCCTTGTCCGCACCAAGGGTAACATTGTTAGACACATGTGTTTCTAACAATGTTACTAAAAAAGTTTGAAAATTTAATTGGAAAAGTCAATAACATTTGTTCCCAACTTTTGTTGAGTAACTTTGTTGGTAACAAATGTAGAAAACAACACGGCAATGTTGCTGACAATATGTTTCTAACAATGTTATCAACAAGATTTTGTTTCCCATCACTTGTCGGTAAAGATCAAAGAAATGTAAGATGTTAGAAACTTTTACCAATTTTATGGCCGATTAAATTATTTAAATATTCAGTCGGCACTTGACATCCGCATAAAATTTTTTAAACTTCCATTACATTAAACATCCCGAATCAATTAAGTCATCACATTTTAGGTCTTCCAGTAAATCACTACCGCTGTATCTCTTTCTACTTTTTAAAAATGGACGTACCCACATATTTTTTCTCTTTTTTTTATTTGCTATATTACTACACATGCTGCTGCCGCAATAATAATATCAATATCACCGTCATCCATTTCTGCTGTACTTTTACTTTCAACTGTCGAAATCAGGCTGGACGAATGTATTTGCAGAGGAGTAACAAAACAATGTCAGCAATATTTTGTTGGAGACAAATTTCGCAAGAATGTTTTTGTGAATGTTTGGTTTGAAAATTTGTTGAAAAATATTGTCATTAACTTTTTTGTTACTAAATCTGTTTTTAACAATGTTTTGGTGCGGACAAGGCTTAATAACCCAAAGTTACCTTTTATAAAAGTTTGAAGTTTGTAGATTTCTTAACATATAGGTTTTGATATATTGTATCCATGGAAAATTAAATAAAAAATAAAACAACTTGACGCAAGAAATCTGTCCCCCGACGGTAGCAGCCAATTTTTACCTAAAGAAAATTCATTTCACGTGGCAACGTTAGGTTTTAGTATAAACAGTAATAGTAAGTGATGGAGGACGACGGCGAACTATTTCGGTAAGTTTGTAGATTTGAGACAAATGAAGTTGTTCTTTAGTAATGTGACTATCATCCTTATAACCTGATTTAAGTAATAAAATCAACATTTTTCCAAACAAAATCGCTGAAATCTTGACTGAAAAAAAAGTTTTGTCATAAATTTGGTTTGGTCCGAAAATGCTAAAATCTAAAGAAATTGTCCCAGCTGTAGCACGATTTATGCCGTTTGGTAACGCTATTTTTCAATGTTACAGAAATTGTCTTGTGTTACCGAACGGGACATCGATTTTATTTTGGAAAATAGTTAGATAATTTATATTCTGCCTTGATATTTTTGACCATTATCAAAATCCAAAAAATCAAAGAATTTAAGCTACCAATACCTATAATACCTACCAACTAAATAAACAAAGCAAACAGGTAGGTAGATCCAGAAATTCGGCAACATTGCATTATGTTTTAAGAAAAGCCTACCATGCGATTACGCTATTTTTCGATGTTACAGAAATTGTCTTGTGTTACCGAACGGCACATTGACTTTATTTTTGCACTTAGTTATATAATTTATATTCTGCCTTGATATTTTTGACGATTATCCATCGTTGTAATTTTGTTTTGTGCCATAAATTCTGTGTTTTTTAAATTTTGTTCCTTCTGTAACGTTGATGTAATACCTAAAATGCCTGATATTTTTCTCAAATTTGTCCAGTGTTATTTTAAATATTTTTTTAAAATATTTAAGTTGTTCTTAAGATACAAGATAAGTAAAAAAATAAATTATTTTTCAGATAATGTGTATTTTATGCATTTGAGATAAATAAAAACTAGAAATACTTAACCCAAATCTCTAAAAATTTGTTTTTAAAAAATATTTTGTTATTTATTATAACAAAATTACTGCTTTACGTGTTTTTTTAGTCACTTTCTTACTAGCCATCTTATTTCAGGTATATTTTAACATATTTGATTTTGGGTAAGTAATATGCAATAGCCCACCCAGAAATTTGCCTTGGATGGGGGGGGGGGGGGCTGAGAACTCATGATTATTCATGCTATATTTTGCTTTAATTCAAGAAATATGTAAAAAAATATTAGACTTAAAAATTATCATTCAAATGATACAAAAACTCTAAATACAACAAAAACTGATATAAAAACTTTTTTTAGCAAAAATTTTGGTTTTGTTTCAAAACAAAGGTGCCCTAAAGAAAACAATAAAAAATGTGAGGTTAGTTTAACGTAAAATAGCACGTTAACGTTTAAGTTTGATGATTTAAAAAAGACCGTTTTTTGTGACAAGACCTTATCATTATAAACAGCATCACCATTCTAGACTAAATCATCGAAGAAATAATTTCTTCGATGACTAAATTTACAAGTTCACGCTTCATGAAAATTATTAGGGAGATTTTGGGTCAAACTTAATAATAAATATTATTTATTCGTGTGAATTTCAGTGCAAATAAAGATAAATTTGCTAAATGCCGCAGACTGAGTAATAAACAATAATTATAATAAAGTGTTGAATAAGCGATCAAAAATGTTTGTTTAATCGACAATTACCGTTATATACTATACTTTTTGTCCAATAACACTATATCAGTATATAGAAAAAAGTTTCGGGGGGCCGAGACAGTTTCGGGGGGGGGGGGGGCAAGACCTCGTGAGGCCGTATTTTATGCTATTTTATGTTTGTATTCATAAAATATGTGGAAATTATCTAACAAAATCTTAGCTTCGGGGGGGGGGCGCCCCCCCTTATATACGCCACTGACTATAATTCACCATAAAAGTTAAACTTACAGTATTGTTTTCCTCTTTTCCGGGTCTTAGGCCTGATGCTAACATGTAGGTGCTTCCAATGGTTTTAATTTTTTCTATACAACTGAATTTTGGTTTTAACAGCAGCTAAAAAAAGAACAACCTTAATGATATAGAAATATAAAAAAATAATGTTCTTTTTTTAATTTTTGGGAACGCTCTCTACTAAATTGCTGTGTTGTTCTGTCAATTACTAGGTATATTTGCGTTAATACTGGACATTTTAATCTGTGTCAAGAAAAACTAAAAAGATCGCTTCAATTTAAAATCTTTCATCAAAAATTAGAAGAAATACATTTTAAAAAATATTGGCTATAGGATATACCTTATCAAATTCGCAAATAATTTCATTTAGCAGTCTTAAGCACTCTAATCCCTGCTTGTTAACGTCACTTTCATCATAGAATTCTTTATAGTTGGGTATAGAAGCGAACATGACCGCTATACAGCTGTATCTCTCGTGGTAGAGATCAGTGTTCACTGTGTTTGATAGGAAATGTTCGGCCACGTGCGCTGGTAGAATGTTTTCTAAAAGTATCTAAAACAGATTTTCCTCCTTTAAAATACTAATTTTCTTACGCAGAATTAATGCGACACCAAGGTTGTAATCGTTTATTTTTTTAATTAATAAATATTGGTTTTTTCGAATCAGAGAATTCGTACGTGACAGGCGTGACCAATGTCTGATTCGTGCATAAATCACGAGAGTCCTGTCAGATGTTTACGTGAGTGACATGCGTAAACCGGCATCGTGGGCGTGAACGGTCACTCACGGCCCAACTCTAGAAACGACTGGGACACAAAAATTATTTACCAAGATTCAAATTAGTTTTCCTTTTAAGCTGTAGTTATGGTATTGGCGGCATTTTACCTTATTTGCTTATAAGAATTTTACCTTATTTATTCCCCTCATCGTTTCGACTTCCTCCTGCTCCACTTTCAACTTGGCTTTCCACAAGTAATCCGTCCTGGATGTGAATTCTATTTGTCGATCCAGAATGTGGAAGAACGTCACTACCATGCCAAGAACTAAAGCTGTTTTTAGTTCAAAAGGAAGGGCTGGGAACCTTAAAATATTTACTTTGTGTTTTATCAATTAGGAAAATAGGCGTTAGGTACAGTCGCTCATTTTCTTGTATGTATGTAATTTTAAAATTGACTAAACTTTGTCTGGAAAACCCGGAATTTCAGCGAGCTTTAAAAACTACTAAATAAAATGGTTTAATAAATCATGATGCTTATTTTAAACAATCCGGTGTTGCCAAACAACGCACTGTTTCTTTGTATTCTTCACATTGAGAAAAAATAAAAGGACATTAAAAAGTGGGCGAGGGTACTAGGCACATCAAGGAGTAAGTTTACGCTTACTGTTTAAATCTCGAATTTTGGGGTTTGTCTGCATTTTCGCGTACCGTAATGAAATTTGGCACAGAGGTAGTAGACACCTAGAGATGCCATTTTAGAAGTGGTGCTCCGATCGAACCCAGTGCAGGGCCCAGATACAGGGGCGTACTTGAGGTAGGACAGAAAAAATGTATAAATTAAATATGAAACTCATTTCGCGTACAGTTTTTTGTTTGTTTTACCTTATAACTTCTAAATCCAAAAAATTTACAAAAAATAAAGTTGAAAAACGGTTTTTTTTGAGGGGGGAGACAAAAGGAAGGAGGACGGACATTGTTAAAATCTTATTCCATCTAAAGTGGTCGTGTGGGGTATCGATTTCTAGGTAATTTCGTATTCTAAACGAAAACAGATATGAATTAAGTCAATACGTCAAACTGTTCACATGATATGTCAAAAACTGACACCTTAAATGTGCCTGTTCTGAGATCTACGCCAGAGAATATTAAAAACACCTAACCAAGCCTAACTTAATAAAATTTGATAAATTCAGTAAAAGTGGAGTTTCTGAAATTTTTGAATTTTAATATGCAGGCTGTTCAATATTATTTACTTCGTTAATATTAGAACTACAGGGTCGGTTAAATAGACAAAGTTGTGGTATTTGTTCCTCTGATTACGATGGTGATGAAAAGAAAATCAAATGACGAGTAGGTAAGTTATGATAAAAAAAAGCACATTTTTTAAATGGGACACCCGGTATAGAGTTAAGTCAATAGAAAGAATATTTGGCTTAAAACAAAAGTTATTTTATGACTTTTTCTCTTAAAGTCAAAAATAAAGAATTTATTAAAAACTTTCCTAATCATAGGATATATCGAAAGCTGTCTTTGTTTAAAAAATCATAAATATTTTTTGTATTTTTGCCTTTAGGAAAAAAAGTCCAAGGACAACTTTTGTTTAAAATTAAATTTTCTATCGACTAAAGGTACTATGTAACGGGTGTTTTTTTTAGTTTTACTTTTTATTGTAGCTGATATACACGTTTCTCGTTTTCTTTTATTTTCAAAATCTTATGTCTTAGAGCAGTTAAAATTTTTTCATGTCTAAGTGCACTTAAATGGTGCCAAAAAAAAAAATTATAAATTTTACGTGTTTAAAATTTTTTATATATTGACAGAAGAAATACCCTGTATTTTCTTACCATTACAAAACTAAGTAACACAGTGTACACCACCATAAAAAGACGAGCCTCTAGTTATAACAAGTAGTAAAATTAAGAAGATATCTTAAACTGCATTACCGGCATGAACAAAAATTTGAGACTACTACTTTGTACATCATTTTTTTAATATCACCCTGTATCTTATAAAATATTACAAAATTACGCAAACTTAAATTTTTGTGTTATAGCCTGTGATAAGTCGACAAATTGTGCCAATTTTCATTGTAAAATTCCTATTAACGCAGTAGCTACAGTAGATAATGTAAAAAAAAAACAGTAAAAATGACAGCAAAGAAGTTGTGGCCCAGTATATACGTTCAGAAAATGAAAATGATATAGCGCTTAATACAAAAATAGAGTCCGATAAATGGTTTACAACGGAGAATATAGTGATTTCAATGACATGTTTATTTGACATATCTAGAGTATTTTGAATTTCTAGCACAAAAATAAAAAATTGCGAAAAAACTTTATTTTGTAGTTACTTTTTAACATTCTGTACAAAATTTTTTAGGTAGGTATTCGTGGGTAGAGGACAGACCAAAAAGAAACTAAGGTACCTTTGGCAACGTTTCGGATTTAATTAATCCTTTTTCAAGCCCTAAAAACAATGAACAGGTTCTATATTTTTACATGGAAAAGAAATGTAACAAAATCTAATAACATGTTTTTGTCTTGAATTTTTTTTTATGTTTATATGTTCAACCTAGGATTATTCTCTATTATCAATCTATAGTCCAAAGTAAACTTACTCAGATAGAAATGTTTCTTGGGTCCATAAGTACAGCGAACAGGGGTGAGTGTTGATCGAAGAACATTTTACTTTAATTTTATAAACAAATGAATTGTTATTATTATAAAAATATGAGGTTAAAATTTACTACCATCTAAACGTCAATGATCTTTAACCTGTCGAATCTAACAAAACATAAAAATAAACAAAATACTACACTTATGGTGCCAATAAACACGTAAGGAACTATCATTCATAAAATCCTTTTGCTAAAAAAACAAAAATTTTTTAAACTACATTAATTTTAAATTATAAAAGGACATTACTTAATATTTAACAAACTAAACATATATATCACAGTAGGTCAACACTATATTACAACATAAGCAATAGTAAGTAGAAACAATTTAGGAACTAGGTGTTTAAAGCTTGATTCCTGTACTTGTTCAATATATTCCTATAAATTCCACTTAATCCATCAGCATCCGTCTTGATGTTAACTGCGTCATGGATATTGATTTGAATCATCTCACTTAATTTTCTTTTATAGGATTGAGTTTCCATGTCTAGAATTTTGACTTCTTCAAACTGAAATCGATGGCCTGTCTCAAAGTGATGTTTTGAGAGTGCAGTTTTATCGTCATAATATTGTCTGTCATTTCTACAGTCATATTTATGCTGTTGTATTCTTTTAGACAAGTATTGCATTGTCTCACCAATGTAAAATTTCTCACATTCACAAGGGATACTGTAAACTAAAGAGCTTCTCTTGTCAAAAGGAATCTGGTCTTTTAGTGCCGTAAATAACGACTTGGTGGTTTTGGTGTTATAAAATGCCATTGTTATATCAAGATCCTTAAAGCAAGAGTTTATTTTTTGTGACAGGCCATCAATATAGGGAAATTTAAAAAATTTATTTTGCTTTTTTGGTTGATTTTTGTTTTTGTTTTTAAATCTAGAAATATTCCTGTTAATAAAATTTTCGGGATAGTTGTTGTCTTTTAGAATTTTTTTAACTCGAAGGATATTTTCTGTATGAAAATCAGGATGGCTCAGATGTATCGCTCTATGTAACAAACCATAAATAATACCTACTTTGTTGGACATAGGGTGATTAGAAGTGAAATTTAAAAGTCTGCCTGAACTTGTGGGTTTATTGTACCAATTTGTGACAATTGTACCATCGGGTCTACGATGTACCTCCATGTCCAGAAAACAGATTTTTTTCTCACATTCAAGTTCAATAGTAAATTGAAGGGATGGGTGGTGGCTATTAAATTAAATTTTTTATTTAAGAAAATAAAAGCTGTACTAGTGTTGTTGTAATGTGCTGACTTTGAGTTTTCTATAATGATTTGTAACGTCTTCGTAAAAATTTTTTTGAAAATGATCATAAAAATTTTACTTATTTTTAAAAATCACCCTGTATTTTGAACCGTTTCACCTAGCTCTTTTTTCTTTCTATAAAATATTCATAATAGCTCAGTATCTTTTGTTCGGTATATATTTTTTTACCATATCGTTACGTCTAACAAATCCATATACTTTTCCATCTTTCTAGATTTTTTAAATTTAGAATTAGTAAATAAAACCACCCTGTACTCCGACCATGTATGGAGAAACAAATTGTTTATACTTATATTAAATTTTATTGCCATATCCTGCATAACTAAGCTCCTGTAATTTTTATTTTCTACTCAAGACCCACACCATAAATTTCTCAAAAAAAAAAATATATATATTTTTTATTTTTTGAAAGAAAATAATTCAATATATTTTATTTATTGCTGAAAAGAAAAGTGTATATGTCTTTATAATCGGTGCCAAGTTTCATTGCTCTAGCTTTACATTTGAATTTTATACAACATTTTAATTAGATAGATGCAATTAAAAATAAAACACCCTGTATCTTTGCTCTGCACTGGGTTCAGGATGAGCACCACTTCGTAAAATAATACTATACTGTTGTACTATATTCGTGCTAAGTATCATTACGGTACGCAAAAATGCAGACAAAAGTGGCTTAGGCTACGGACTATCAGACCAGTATTGCCAGACTTTTCTGACGACTTTTCTTCAACTAACTGACAGAAACCCTTCATATCCTTTAAAACATTAGCGGGTGATCGACGAAAAATGGAAGAAAAAAACAAATTAAAGGTTTATAACTTAACCCATAAATTATAAAACCAAAATTAAACATAAAGCATTTAAATTTACCTACATATTAACTAGGTCATAGCTTTTACTTTAATGGTATATTTTGAAATGAAACTCTAAAGAAAGAACAACTGTAAAACGTTTATGGGTTATAAAAAACAGATCTGAGTCAAACCAAACCAAACCATTATATCTATGTCTTATTAGCAGGTATTTACTTACTCATCATCTGGTACATCTTTAGCATGGTATTCTTGAAAAAAGTTAAGGTGGTGGTAAATAGTTATATGAGCCACCACTGAGAACAACATGAGGCAAAGTTTTAACAAAAATCCCATCCTTAGAAACACCGAAATTGCTGCCAGTACTAGTGCGGAACTGTAGAGATATGTCTGTAAAAAAATTATACGTATTCGTTAAAACAGTTTAAAAAAAGTTTAATACATAAATGGTTATAAAGCACACAATAATATTTTCACACTAATGAAAAGTGTCAAATTTTATCCCTGGAATCTATCTATCTATCTATTTATTTAGCCTTTTTTAATCGATCTTTGGACATAGGCCTCCCCCAATATCTTTCACTCTTCTCTGTCTGTCGCCGTGTTTATCCATCTAGTTCCCGCGTGTTTCTTCAAATCGTCCGCCAATCTCATTTGGGGTCTTCCTTTACTTCTTTTATTTTCCCAAGATCTCCAGTTTACAATGAATTTGTTCCATCGATCGTCTGATATTATGACCGACAAATTTCCATTTTAATTTTGCTACTTCTCCTCTCCCTTACAGTTTGTTTTATTTCTTACCCATTTATTCTTTTTTCTATCTGTTAGCTTTACATGTAACATTTGGCTTTCCATTGATTTTTGGGCTCTTGTTACCTTATCCATGTTTGATATTGTATACATACATTATTATTTATTTTTTAATATGTAGCTTAATTTACCAAATGCTACCCAGGCCAATCTTACTCCTCTCTTGATTTCAACTGTCTGGTTTTCTTTTTTTAGTTTAATAATTTGTCCCAGGTAAATATATTCCTCCACTGTTCTATTTTCTTTTGGTTTATTCTGATCATAATATCTTCATCTGTGTTTGTTATGATTTTAGTTTAAGTGTAGTTCATACCTAAGCCTATAATTTTAGCTGCTGCATTTTTATCAGTTCTTTTTTCTTGTCTGTTATTTAGGCGATATCATCAGAATATCTTAGGTGGTTCAAGTATTGTACGCTTACTTTGATACCTATTTCTTCCCAATCTCAGCTTTTAAAAACATCTTCTAGGGCCTGGTTAAATAGTTTAGGGGATATTGTATCACCCTGTCTGAAACCTCTTCTTATGCGGATTTTTTTTTTTACGGTTAAGCGCACTCGCAAGGAGGTCCCTATCACGCTCGAGAAGCGGCCAGTGCGCGGAAATGTTGGTGTGTGTTGGTTTTGAAACGGTTCAGGTTGTAACCTGCAGGGAAAACTGTCGCAGGGAGTTTATTCCACAGCGATGCTGTTCTCCAGAGATATGAATTCTGATATAATGAGGTTCTTGGTGCCTCTATTTTGACAGTAAATTGATGGTTACCGTCTGTTTGACGTGTTCGCCTAGTAGGTGCTACTCCCGGGGGGATCATACGTGCCAACTCTTCAGAGCATTTTCCGTGATAATACCTGTAGAAGAGAGATAGATCGCCCACAGTTCTTCGATGTTCGAGACTATCCAAACTACGGGTAAGTGCGGGGTCATTGATCAGCTTGATAGCTCGTTTTTGCACGGTGTTCAAAAGCATCAAGGTATGTTTGGGTGCCGCACTCCATATATGTGAGCAGTACTCCATAGTTGGTCGAATCTGGGCTTTGTAGAGTGTCAGCAGTTGGCTTGGTGTATACAGATGTCTTGTACGAAATAGCACCCCAAGCTTTTGGGACGCCCTTTTAGCTATATCTGCCACGTGACTGTGCCAAGACATGTTGGTCTCTGCAGTGACTCCTAAGATGTTCAACTGGCTCTGCAATGTGACAGCACTTCCAGATAGCATGATGTTTGGCTCACCGGTGCTGGTCTTTTTTGAAAACAGGGCTGCTTGGGTTTTCTGCGCGTTGAACTGTACAAGGTTTTTGTTGCCCCAGTCCTCTATTATCTCCAGGTCGTTATTTATCTGCGATATTTGAGTTTGTCTAAGATGATGGAATTCACGTGCGGATAGACACTGAGTGGGTGGTATGACTGAGGAGACTATATTACCATCATCTGCAAAGCAATAAAGTGGATTTACTGTTTTATCTATGAGGTCATTTATGTAAATCAGAAAAAGTGTTGGCGAAAGGATTGCTCCCTGTGGCACACCAGCATTTATTTGGTAAGAGTTGGAGTTCCGGCCATCCAGTGCAACATAAATGGATCTATCCTTAAGGTAACTTTCAAACCAAGTGCAAAGTTTCGGCGACAATCCCATTGCTTTAAGCTTGTTGAGCAGATTTTCATGCCAGACTTTATCGAATGCTTTTGATATATCTAAGGCAATTGTTCTTGTTTCGCCCCGTAACTCAATCGCTTTTTGCCATAAATGAGTGACGTATGTAAGTAAATCGCCAGTTGACCTATATTTTCGAAATCCGTATTGCTTGTCGTTGATAAGTTTGTACTTTTCCAAGTACTTGGTTAGGTGATTGTTCACAACTCTTTCCATTACTTTTGATATCACCGGAAGTAGAGCAATTGGTCTATAGTTTAACGGATCTGTTTTTTTACCTTTCTTTGGAATAGGTTGTACTGCGGCAGACTTCCATGATGGTGGATATACTCCTTGCCTGTAAGATAAATTGAATAATTTAGCGAAAGTTGGGGTGAGTTCGTTAGCACAATTTTTGAGTACTATCGCGGGAATGCCATCTGGACCCATTGCTTTGTTTGTATCCACCTTTTTAAGGGATTCTCGTATTTCTCTGTGACAAAAGGGTACCTCTGGCATACTGTGGGAAACCCTTTCAATGAACGGTGGAGTTTTTCCATTTGGCACTGTTAGGTTTGAGTTGGAGGAAAAAATTTTGGCCAGCATATTGGCTTTTTCCTCTGATGTTGTGGCTGAGTGAGTATTTTTATCTGTAAGTGGTGGCTTGGTTCCTTCGTGGATTTTGATTGATGTTGTTTCTTCGCTATATATATATTGGATAATAAGTCTGTATATCTGGGATCTATTCGGCTATTAATTAAGGATGCTTTTACTATCCAGTGCTCAATGCTATCGAAAGCTTATTCGAAGTCTATAAACGCAATATATAGTGGAATGTTGTGTTCGTTGGCTCATTCTATTAGGATTTTCATGGTAAATAAGTGGTCAACTGTACTGAAACCTTTTCTGAATCCTTTGATTGATATCCGTCAAATTTGTTATTAATCTATCTGTTAATATTTTCGTGAAAAGCTTTTAAATTACATTGCGGAGTGTTATAGGTCGATAGTTTTTTAGGTCTGCTCTATCGCCTTTCTTGTGTATATTATTTTTTCCTTTAGTATTTTATTCAGGAGAATATGGAGGGTATTAACTACAGCTTTGCTACAGTACTTCAGCATTTCTGCCGTTACTCCGTTTTTTCCAGGTGATTTGTTATTTTTTTATTTTCTCTAACGCTCTTTTTATTTCTGCTTTGCTTATTTCATCCCTGGGATAAAGGAATTAATATTAGAAAAATTAAAATTAATAAGTGTTTTACAAGCAAACTTAATGTTCTTAAAGCAATTTGATCTAATATACTTACTGGTACGTATTCAACAATGATCGATTCTTCCTCGAGTAAAGTCGCCTCACTAGTATTATTCACGAGAATCGTGTTATTAGTAGTAAAGTTACTTTCCAAAATTGACGAAGTGGTTGCATCCCGCAGTTGTGAAGCTTCTTGAGCAGATATTGTTAACATAGGCTGTGTGGGATTGTAATCGACCTAAAACAAAATACTGTCATGGTGACTTACATTGTATGTTTCTTATTTGAGAAATAAGTTGAAATCATAATAAAAACATTTCATGTAAAAAAAAGTCAAGTACAATGGTATTCCGTAAAAAGAATTTTTACATAAAATTCTTTTGTTATGATTTCACTCCATTTTTAATGGATTTGGATAATATTTTAAGTTTTAAAGTAGTAAGATATGCGGAATATTGTTCAAAACTTTTGCAATGCCTTATTAAAAATTTTGAGGTTTTTAAATTGTTTCGTATAGTTCCTATCAGTCTCTCAAGGCTCAGCTCTATTAAATTTAAGAAAAGGAAGTGGGCAATGTTACTTTTACGTAACTTTACATTTATAGGGGACGAAAGCAAATTAAAATTTTGGGGTTTTTAAATTTTTTCCTACAGTTTTATTATATTTCCTATTAGTCTGTCAAAGCTCAGCTCTCTAGCCCTTCTGGAAGTGGGTAATGCTACTTTTACATAACTTTGCATTTATAGGGGAGGATAGTAAATTAGAATTTTGGGGTTTTTTGATTTTTTCCAAGGGTTGTCTGGAAGTAGAGTGGAATTTCGATGATCTTACATGACTGAATGAGTGAGTGAGTGACAAATTCGACGTTTTTTGAAGTTTCGTAACTACTTTATAAAAGTTCATGACACTTGGGGGGGTTGTTAACTCTATGAAAAACTACGACTTTGCAAAGTTTACGCTTCGTAGCTCATTCCGAAGTAGAGTTTTAGATAGGTCGATCAAATATGGGCTGAATTGTTTCAAGAAAAGATGGAACAGCATTTTACGCGAACTTGGCGGGGTACTGCCGTGCCCTCAGATTAGGGACATGGGTCAAATAGCACATTGTTAAAAACGACTTTCAGTGGTCTTTAAACTGCTGATTTTAATTTAGAGCTCTAAAACAATATACAACCAAGTCAATTATTAAATAAGGCCGTAATTGTAGATACAATTGGCGTATCTAATTTTTAGTATACCCTTTACAAAGAGAGATATTACAAGGTCAAATTTTATTTGAAAACCCTGTATATTCATGCTATTATTAACTGAAGTAATAATAAGTGACATTTTGGGTCAGTTAAAATAACAGAATATTTGATAGCTGTTGCCGTTATTGTTACTAAGAATAACGGCGACATTCAGTGCAAAAAAGATAGATTCTGGAACACTAAAAGTAACAAAACACAAACGTTAATTTAGTAATTTTACACTCCTTCAACTTTTTGTTTATTTATATTTATTTATTTATTTTATTAGATTTATGGCTTTTTATAAACCAAACTATCGAATTTTAGCAAAAAATTTGACTGCAATAAAAAAAACAATACAAATCTAACCTTCAAAATAACGGTAACATTAGAGGACGGCCACCGTAAATACCGGGCGCGCGAGAATTCATCATCAATTATAACTAAGATGTGCAATTGTTTGAAGTTAATAAGACGGACCTTCGCGAAACTTTATTTATAGGTAACGGCACAATAACCTTTTGCTAAACTAAACTTAAAGTAATAATTAGTGACATTTTGGGTCAGTTAAAATAACAGAAAATTTGATACCTGTTGCCGTTATTGTTACTAAGAATAACGGCAACATTCAGGGCAAAAAAGATGGATTGTGGAACACTAAAGATAACATAACACAAACGTTAATTTAGTAGTTTTACACTCCTTCAACTTTTTGTTTATTTATTTTTATTAGATTTATGGCTTTTTGCAAACCAAACTATCGAATTTTAGTAAAACAATTGACTGCAATAACAAAAAACAATACAAAACTATCCTTCAAAATAACGGTAACATTAGAGGACGGCCACCGTAAATAGGGACATTTTGGGTCATGTAAAATAACAGAAAATTTGACAGCTGTTACCGTTATTGTTACTAAGAATAACGGCAACATTCAGGGCAAAAAAGATAGATTTTGGAACACTTAAAATAACACAACACAAACGTTAATTTAGTAGTTTTACACACCTTCAACTTTTTGTTTATTTATATTTGTTAATTTATTTTTATTAGATTTATGGCTTTTTACAAACCAAACTATCGAATTATAGTAAAAAATTCGACTGCATTAAACAAAACAATACAAAACTAACCTTAAAAAATAGCGGTAACATTAAAGGCCGGCCACCGTAAGTAGCGGGCGCCGTTACCGTACATAACAAAAAAGGAGCGAGAAGCTGCTAATGCGCAGACTCAGTAATAACAATAACGGTAACAAAGTGTAAAATACGCGACCCAAAATGTCCCTTTTATCGCAAATCTTAGATGGAATTATAAATAGCGAGAATTCATCAATTATAACTAAGATGTACAATTGTTTGAAGTTAATAAGGCGAACCTTCGCGAAACTTTATTTATAGGTAACGGCACAATAAACTTTTGCTAAACTAAACTTGAAGTAATAATTAGTGACATTTTCGGTCAGTTAAAATAACAGAAAATTTGATAGCTGTTGCCGTTATTGTTACTAAGAACAGTGGCATATATAGAAAAAAGTTTCGGGGAGGGCCCGAGACAGTTTAGACAGTTTCGGGGGGGGGGGGGGGCAAACCTCATGAGGCCGTATTTTATGCTATTTTATGTTTGTATTCATGAAATATGTGAAAAATATCAAAAAAAAGTCTTAGCTTCGGGGGGGGCCCGGGCCCCCCAGGCCCCCCCTTATATACGCCACTAACTAAGAGTAACGGCAACATTCAGGGCAAAACAGATAGATTTTGGAACAATAAAGATAACATAACACAAACGTTAATTTAGTAGTTTTACACTCCTTCAACTTTTTATTTATTTATATTTATTTATTTATTTATTTATTTTTATTAGATTTATGGCTTTTTAAAAACCAAACTATCGAATTTTAGTAAAAAATTTGACTGCAATAAAAAAAAACAACACAATACAAACCTTCAAAATAACGGTAACATTAGAGGACGGCCACCGTAAATACCGGGCGCCGTTACCGTACATAACAAACAAGGAGCGAGAAGGTGCTAATGCGCAGACTCAGTCATAACAATAACGGTAACAAGGTGTAAAATACGCGACCCAAATGTCCCTTTTATCGCAAATATGGAATTATAAATAGCGAGAATTCATCATCAATTATAACTAAGATGTGCAATTGTTTGAAGTTAATAAGGCGAACCTTCGCGAAACTTTATTTATAGATAACGACACAATAAACTTTTGCTTCCTCTTTAAGTGTCATTTCCCTTCTTGCTATAAAGTTATACACCTCAAAACTCAAATAACAAAGCCTGAGCAACACTAAAAGCTTCTGACTGTTTATTTGTTCCCGTTTAGTTTTGCATGATAGGCTTTTAACAGACAAGACATTTTAGTAGCTTTTTAAGAAAAAATTGTGGCAACTAATTTCCGATTTCTTGATTACTTATAGCTCTTTATTTACTGCAGTATCACATATAGGATACATGAACCATGGTCTTTAGGTTTTATCAAATATAACAAAATATATTTTTTACATAACGGGGTGAATTTAGTGGCCTTAGGGCAAGAAAAAAATAAGGAAAATAAGATAACAAAAAGATTTTACCTCAGGCTGGATTTGAACCAGTGACCTTCCGCTTACTAGGCTGATGCTCTATCGAATGAGCCACCAAGGTACTGATTCAAAATCCGCCTATTCGGAAACCATTTCGTCATCTCTAATGTTGCTTTGTAAGTATTTATGTGTGTGCTCTCAAGCTTCCGGAAGCTACGAGAACACGGGAGGTATTATATGGGAAGGGAAAAGGAATCGCAGCCCACGAGAAAGACCGGCCCGGGCGCGGAAATATCACGTGACCGTAGGAGGGTCACAAAAGAACGCCTCCCGGCCAGCTGTCATTATAAAACATGTGTGTTTTCAGTTTTGGTATGTTTGTTTACGTCGACTTTTTTTAAATTCGGGCATGAATTTTATGTGAATTTTGTTAATCAAAGTTATTAAAATAACGCAGCCCACGAAAAAGACAACAATGCCGCAAACGTGTAGTGTTGTTGGTTGTCGGTCCAACTATAAAACTGAAACCGAATATGTGTCAACTTTTAATTTGCCAGTGGATAAACAAATGCATAAAATTTGGTTCCGAAAAATTCCTAATGATTTAAGTATCTTAAAACGCCCACAAGTTTGCATCAAACATTTTCCGAACGAGCAGGTTATTTGGTTTGATAAGTGTGTTGTAAATGGAGAGTGTTGAAAATGTAGACAACCTGTATCTACTGTTCGATTAGCTGATGTCGAGAGGCAACAACTGGAAACTGCAATACAAGAAAGTCTTAAAACACTTTGAGCCCATAAGAGATCAAAAGTTTTATCAAATATTGAGGACATCTCAAAATTTTATTGTTCTAATACTAAAATAAACAATAATTGGATTTTTACCCAAGAACGTGACACAGTCTGCCTGTGCCTGATGACATTTTTGAACAACAATCCATCACTGTTAGCATCTCTAGTTGTTGAGGAAAATCTGTAATTTGTTGTAAATGTTAACAATGTAAAAAAAGTTGGGGTTTTATTTTTGGACAGCACCGATACACTTGAAGAACTAATGCAGTTTATTGAAATGAAAGTTGCAAACGGGAAAGAAGTGGTAAAAGACAAGATTGATCAAGTAATAGATATCCTTAGTGACATTTTCGATAGTGAGAGTGAAAAATGTGTTCAATAGTCATTTCTTCTTAAACAATAAGGTCTCTTGAAAAGGTCACCTGAGAATCGAAGATATTGTGGATACACTTTAATGTTGGCTTTGTTTATCCAGTCATCATGCATACATGTTAATTTATAAAACTAAGGTAACATGTCTTCTGCACCCTCACAATATTAAAAAACTCATTTGTAAAATATCGCTAACAGATAGTAATCTCTCCGGTAGTGTGAAATATTTAAAAAGTAAGATACAGCTTTTAAAAGAACATGAGTTGGTAGTTAACTCACACATTGATGAAATATATATTAAACTTTGTGCTGGGTAATTTTTCAAAAAATTATTGACGACTAATACATTGAGTTTATTGAACGTGAAAACCATCTCACCTATTCACAAAATCACTTGTTTCTTTTTAATAAATTATTGTGAAATGTTTTATATTAAAAAAATTTCTTTAGATAACTCTAGCGAGTGTTTTTGTGGAGAAAACCTATTGTCAAATCTTGAAAAAAATAGTTTAAGGGCAGGTAAAGTTTTTTTAAATAATTTTATTAAAAAGCATAATGATTTAGTGTCTGCTAATAAATCTTTCAATAAGAACACAGACAAAGATGATGACACTCAAAGAAAAATTAAAAAACTTGAAGCTTAGGTTTGTTATGTCCAATTTTAAAAGACTTGTATAGATTTGAAGTAACTAACGATATTATGTACCTAATATACCTGAAGATATTAGAGTGCAAATTTTATATTATTTTTTATTTTGTAGATTCAGTTCTTTTATCTATAATAAACACATACATCAGCAAAATATTTTTTTCAATTTTTGCCTATATGAGAACAAAAAATGTTTGTCAATTTTCTTAAATTGTATAAAAACAGATAATATATTAAGCAATACAATAAGAATCCTGGAACTCCTAAGATCACGTGACCGCCGACTTGCTTATAACGGGCCATGGCCGGTATTTATCGTTGGCTGCGAAAGGAATACATATTTACGTTCGCTAGTTGTATGAAACCCTATTTATCCATCTACCAGTGGTGTAGTAGTGGAATTTCCAACAAACAATGTCAAGCCAGACTGAAAAGCAGAAAGGTTAGTTTCAGCGCCCTAAGTAAAAATTATATAACGGTTATATCGGTGGCTCAGTTGGTGGTGCATCAGCCTAGTAAGCGGAAGGTCGTTTATGCCACTAAATTCTCCCCGTTATATCTACAGTTCATATTATTATTTTTAAGACAACTTTTTACAAGTTTTTTTCATTGGCCTATGCTATTTGTTATCGTAAACAGCTGATAACTGTCAAAAAGTAATCTCAAAAATTATGATATGGAGATTAGGGCGCTAAAACTAACCTTTGTATATTTTTTATATTTCTTTATTTAGTTTGAAGACGTTAGACCCTATTTGATTCTGATTGTTTTCCTTTTTTTGACCCCTAATAAGTAATAACACGTAATACCTCTAAGCAGGAATAAACAGTTTAGGCAAACTGCAGTAAACCAAGTCCGAAAAGTCTAATTAATTCTAGGACGGGTCCTGGGTCCCTAATACACACTCACAAAATTTGATTATGCAGACGTTTTGCTACACTCTGGAAAGGGTCTAAACACTCTTGACCACCACCTAAATAAAATAAGGCCTAGTGGCATTAAATAGGTAACACAGGCCTGCATGATATTTGTGATTCCCGATTTTTGTTTCTTGGGCTTAGTTTTTATATAAAAATAACTAATTAAAATGCCATTTGTCTAAAATCACCCACATATTTTTCTTTTGCAAATTTTTAGCCCAAAAAAGAAAAAATCAAATAAAGCAATTTATATTTTCACGATAATATATGATATCTTAAAAACAGTTCGACTAATTTTAATAAAACTTAGTCAAATTATCGCTTGGACCCTTCTGAACAATTTTTTTAGTTTCAAAACATTTTTTATTCAAGTCGTCGTTTTCGAGATATGTTCTAAAAAAATCAATTTTCCTAATAAAGCTATTCATCTTTTCAGGATGACATGATTATCTTGAAAACTGTTGGACTAATTTTAATGAAACTTATTCAAATTATCCCTTGGACCCTTCTTTCTCTCAAAATATTTTCTATTCAAGTCGTCTTTTTCGAGATTTCAGACGTAAATATATAAGTTGGACAATAACGAGGGATCTTCCTTCAGCTGAATATAGCAAAAAAAACAACCAAAAGGAGTTTTTCTGGAAAAAGACGATGTTTTTTAAGAAGCGCAAAGAATAAACAAATATTTCTAATAGTTTTAAGGTATATATTTTGTATGTTTTTGTCTTTTTTTTCTTTAATATATTAAAGGTACCTTTTCAATGTGGAAAATTGTGTTTTTTCTATATTTTTGGATTTAACTGTTTTGAAAAATAACCTTACGTGATACGAAAAAACTAACAGCAGATTAAAAATCAGCGCTACCCAATTACTAGAAAACAGTTCAAATTTTTAAATCAACATTACAGGTGGTAAAAAATGCAGGCCTGTGCATGTAATCGTCTTTGGAAGACCTTGAATAGAACAATTTCTTTAACTTAAAAAAAAAAGAACTATACAAAGCAGACACAAAATTATTTAAATCAAACCCAAAGCAATTATAACCACAATATGTATGTACCTCCAAAATATAGCAAACGACGTACCATTAAGACAAAGTAAAAGAACAGAAAATTCATTTTTAAAATTCAAGGGTACTAAAATTTACGTTTGTAAGTACTGTTGGGCTTAAAAATTCCGCCGATTGACGCTCAAGTTTGAAGGTGGGTAAAAACGCTAATCAGGGTTGATCTGGCCTAAAAGGCAGACGTGCTGTCGTAGGTCACGGATGGTTTCTTTTTCTTTGCCAATCTTCTAGTTTCTCTCATATCTCGGTAGATCGCGATTCTTGCAAGGGTTTTCTCACAATAGACGTAGGATGACAGACAAAACGGTCTGATTACCTTCGCAAGGATGTCACATTGACCAAGCAGTGTTCTGAGTAGACCCATAAGCACGAAACAGTTAACTGTCAACCAACACTTATTAGGTGTCCATTCATTGTTGCCAGGTCTAGCGATTTATCCCGAATCTAGGGATTTTTGATGTATGGCAGGGATAAAGTGATTTTGTTGCAGAATCTAGGGAAAAGTTAACAAAAACCATTTAATTGGATAAATACCAAATATAATAAATATAATAATTTTGAGAAATGAAATGAATTAAACAATCTTAATGTTTAAGAATTTTGGACAAAAATGAAATATGCTGATGAATCTTTTATGTTGCCCACACTCTGTAATTTTATATTTGATATCGTGAGTTTGCCACATTCAAGTGCCACCGTTGAAAGAATTTTTTCAACCATTATCTTTAAGAAAAGCAAAATAAGAAACAAGCTTTTAATAGAAACTTTGTCTGGCATCCTACATGCCAAATCACTGATAAAAATAAAAATTGTTTTAGCCTTAATATTAATTAAGTCTTGATTAGCAAACTAACAATAAAATGTATATTAAAAAAAAACAGAACTACGTATAATAATTGAGCTACTAAAATACATTTTATTGTATTTTTGTATTGTATTTTTAAACTAATGTATATATTTTCATTTTTATTGGCGAAAATTAAATAATTTTAAATGATGGTTTTGTCTTATTTTGTCTGCAGAATGCAGGGTTAAGGTCGCTCATCGTCAAGCAAGCTTTACAGGTAGCGAAGCCTAACTCTGATTTTCTATTTTTTGGTTATAATTTTTGACATGTTTTCCTCGGTTTCGCATTGGTGGCTCGTTGTTATTTTAAAAATGTGGTTTTAACACAGTCTAAAGATCTATTTAATGATGATACAGTTTCAAGATAGTTTGCAGCATACCTTTTTAGTTCTAATACATAAATATACCTTCATACTGTGTAAAACAACATCTTCAAAATAAAACAGAACCGCCAATGCGAAACCGAGGAAAACATGTCAAAATAATAACCAAAAAATAGAAATCCTGACGTTAGCTTCGCTTCCTATAAAGCTTGCCTTTACGATGAGTGTCCTTATGCAAGGTGCAATGCTTGGCGCTTGCGTTATACCAATGAATACACGATAGAGTCGTGTATTCATTGGTTATACGAATTAACGTAGATCTAGGGATTTTCTAGGAATTTTTGAATATAATCTGGGGATGGTGCAAAATTGACCTAGTAACACTGTGTCCATTAGATCTTGGTCAGGTTAAGTATGAGAGAGGCAAAAACTTATTTTTACCCGATTAGCCACGAAAACTAGTTTCATTTCTAATATTTAAAATCTGACTATAACTAGAGACAGATTATATAGAAGGAATTAATTTAAAATTTACACAGTCACACCGTAGTTGTGCTAACAAGCAAAAATACCTTAAACCTAGAGCTGGGACGCATTAACTATCAACTTTTGTCACTCTCTGTTTGGGCCTTGTCATGCATTGGAGCGCTGTTTTCGTAATCTGTTATCCATCCTTATTACCCCTGATTAAATGTTATCCTCTCGGCTTTCAGGGGTGTTAGCAAGGGACTCTGGATGAGTACTACATAATTTATATCAGAAAATGAAATGTTAGGATTAATTTATGCAGTCCGTATTTTTCTTGCATCTTTTTTTATGCTTTTTTATTTTTGACAAAAAGTGTAGTTTTTGGTCGAAAAAACAGTGTTGTTTTGGGAACTTAGTAAACTATCATCATCATCAAACTAGTTATTTAAACTCTTGATTATTTTTAGGAAACATTTTTGAAAATTCGATCCGTAATTATAATTAGTAGCAGTTGTGGGGAAACCATTTTTGGTCTAGCGACAGTGATATTTATACTGCGTAGCAAGTATACACAGCGGACACACGATTTTACACCCCTTCCGAAAGGTGGTCCTGCTACATGGTAGACATCGCTATCGTCCCAGCAGAACTTGGTCTTAGAAGACTTTTTCCTTTTCAGCGCAACAATCGTGGTCGTAGTAAGTTGACTGTAGGAGATTTATGCTGGTGCCATCCTGGTACTGACTATATAGCACTTATAGCAGGCTCCTGGGTTATTATTCCTGGTTCCTCGGCTGGCTGAGTGTCGGTTCCTGGACTACTGCGTATATTCTCGATGTTCTGAAAAGGAAGTGAGCGCAGGGTCACGAGACTTTTTTTTTTGTTTTGCATCGTTGTTCGAGACGCGAACCTGGTACCTTCTGCATGTGAAGCCGACAACCATACCACGGCACTACCCTGCCGCCTCATACGTAATTATATATATATATATATATAAGTAGGTATTGTAAAAATGTATGTAAAGAGCAAATTTTAAAATTAAAAAAAATCTTTATAAGTATATAAATAAATAACACTGGTCGGTATGAAAATCGGCCCTGACACCATTTTTGCCGATTCTTATGTAAAATGACCTCCTAAATCCAAATATGAACTCCGTTTTACCTCATCAACCCCATTTTTGGGGAGACCCCTACCCATGTTTACTGCTTTTCGATAGTTTGGTGGGATGAAAAGGATTATTTTGGCCTTAACATCATTATTTCTGAGGTACTGGAGACGTTTAGCGTTCTCAAACATTAATATTTGTAGCAAGGTGGTAGGCGCAAGGGGAATTTCGCAGGTGGTAATCACTGTACATTTTTCTAGGAATCGCACTTGGGAATCACTCCAAATTCACTGTCAATCACTTTAAAATGACTGGAAAACACCTGAAAATCTCTGGGAATCACTAGGAATAATTGGTAAAAAATGGAAATCACTGTATGTTTTTAAGTGTGGCGAATTTCCCCTCGGGTAGGCCTTTTTTCTTGGGGGGGGGGGTTTACATACATTTTTTAGTTATTTTTTTTAAATTTTAGTAGTAAGTTAAGTTATAACAGTCCTTTAATCCCGAAAGATAATATTCACTTGCCGCCTTTGCACATCAAACTCGGACTGACCAAAGAGTTTGTAAAAGCACTTTACAAAACAGGTGACGCATTCATATTTATGAAAACTAAATTGCCTCGTCTTAGTGAGGCTAGAATCAAGGCAGGTGTTTTTGTGGCGCCCCAGATTAGACAACTTTTTCAAGATTCGACGTTTATTGAATACCTGAATCAAAAAGAAAGAAAAAACTGGGTTTGCATTTCAAAACGTGTGTAAGAACTTCCTGGATTGCCACAAAAGGGATGATTGTCTCGCTCAGGTCGAGGAATTGCTCTTAGCCTACAAGGCCATGGGATGTAACATGTCTTTTAAAGTACACTTCCTTCACTCGCATCTGGACTTCTTTTCTGAAAGTTTAGGAGTAGTCTCGGATGAACACGAAGAACGGATTTATCAAGACATCGCTAAGTTGGAAAATTGATTTTCAGAGAAGTTGAATACAAGTATGTTGGCGTAGTACTGCTGGTTTTTGAAACGACAGGGTTGTACCTCAAGGTTTAAAAGGAAAGCAATCACCAAGTGAAGGTACAGATCTTTTTATTTATTATTGTTTACAGCTAAAATAATTCTCTTCACTCCTAGATATTTAAATTTATGTCGATAAGATTATCATTATCATCGAAAAGTGATAAAAATAGATAAAAGGGCTGCCCCCCAAAAATGGTGTGTGGCAGAAGAAAATGCAAGCTATATTGGGATTCAAGGCGTCATTGTACATAAGAATCAGCAGAAATAATGCCAGCGCTCAAGATTTTTTTATTTTTTGCAGACCAGTGTAATTGTTAGCTGGTCAGCAATCAAAATTATTAACAATTTTATATGGATATGTAATAATGATTTACAATAATATTTAAATGTTCTATAATTATACTTATGATGTGGTCATCGCAAGATAGAACATACCTATTGAATTTACCATGCTTTTAAACTTCAAACTTTAACTAACAAACAGTTGAAGGTGGTGAAGGTTGAGAAACTTTGGACACTTTACGGAAACTTAATGTTCTGCGGTTTGTATATATCTAATTGGCTCAAGTTCATAAGTTTCGGAGGAATCTGTTTAAATATATACAACAATGTCTTTCAGTAGGGGATAGCCGGGTTAGTTGGTCTAACTTTAACATAAATGTATATAGGGCACTTTTTTTGGAACAAAAGCTATTTTTGACTGCCACAAACTAAAAAAAAATATTTATTAAAAGTTAGTCTCAGTTTTTTAAGTTTTATTATGAAGAACACAATTTATTTTAGGTCTGACACCACTTAGAGTCGCCAATTAATTAGTAGAAGTCAATCTTTTTTTAGACATGTAACTAGTGGCGGCTCGCGGTTTTTCGTTGGTTGTCATGACAACGTCGCATGCTTTCGCAGGAAAAAGAATTAGGTGTTGAACTTGCGTCCATTATTAAAATAGTGTCCGGTCATAGTAAATGACTTAGTTAGGTCGCCTGGGTTTCTTGGTAATTTGTGTGTCCGTTTATTTTAATTAGTTTGCATAATGTTCCCTGTGTACGATGCAGTGTGTGTTTTATTGGAAAAACTGTTTTTGAGGTGGAACGACAATGACAAAAAATACTTTTTGAACTCTGAAAAGCCGTCATTTTTATTAACCGTAAATAAACCGGCTAAGGTTAAAGACAAGTGTACATTTGACATTTTAAAGAAGGATAGGCGAATTGCCTCACATACAAGCAGTAAAAATTAAATTAAAATGCAAAACCTACTACCTACCTAATTTTTATGTTTTTATTATGAGTGTATAAATAAATGAATCCATGATGAATCTGATACCTTCAACCTTGAAAACAGTTTTTTGTAAATAACTCCGAAACGAAGGCTCCCACAAAGTGTTTTCTTATAATACAACTTTTTGCTTCATCTATATTCTGAAAACCGCATATTGATGCGACGCTCCATTAAAAAGTTAGCATTTTTTAAATGTTTTGACTGTCAAAAGACTGTCATTAGCATTAATGCATTTTGACCAAAATCTAATTAGCTCGCCACAGAGTCAAACAATATTTTACCTAAAAATTTCATGAAAATCGATCGGACAGATATACATACACACACAGACAGACATCACGACAATATTGTTAGGATAGGTCAAAATACACCCAAATAACACATTTTCGGCGTTATCTAAAAAAAAAATTTTTCGTCGAAACTAATACCTTCTCTACTCAATGCTACCCGGGCTAGGAAGGTAAAAATGGGGGTAGGGAAATCCTGCGTCACATATTGCAAAAGTCACGAGCCGCCACTGATGAAAATGTCCCGGCGGCAACGCGTCACTAGAGGTTTGTCAAGTTTTTAAATTCAAATATGGTCTTCAAATTGATAGAGTTAATGACTGAAAACTCTTTTATAAAAATTTTAAGTTTCTACATTTGTAAACATATGGGTTTTGTTATATTTTATCCATAGAAAACTAAATAAAAAATACAATAACTTGTCACAAGAAATCTGTCCCAGGCGGTAACAGCCCATTTTTGCGTAAAGAAAATTTATTCCACGTGGCAACTTAGAGATTTAGTACGAACAGAAGTAATGTCGGAGAGTTTTTGAATTATTAAGAATAAATCTTTTGTGTTTGAAAACCAAACATTTATAGATTTGAGGGAAATGGTGTTATCCTTTCTGTAACGTGCATTATCTTACGTATAACTTGATTAAAGTAATAAAACCAACATTTTCCCAAACCATACCGTTAAAATCTTAAACAAACCCAAAAAAAGTTGTGTCATAAATTTGGCTTGACCGGAAAATGCTACAATGTATTGAAATTGTTCCGTTCGGTAACACTATTTTTGTATTTTTTTTTTGTGTCATAAATTGTCTGCTTTTTATTTTTTGTGCCTTCTGTAACGTTGGTGTCGCTTCTATAACACCTGAAAATCCTGATATTTTTGTCAAATTTGCAAGTCCAATGTTATGTACAACTTAAGTAAAAGATTAAATTATTTTTTAAATAATGTGTGTTTACTTTTGAGAAATATTTTGCTAGTTATTATAATGAGGTTAGTGCGCTGTATTTAATCTTAGAGCAACTATAAAACAAAAAAAAAGTATGGATAAAATTTAAAAAGTGAGTAATTTTTATGTAAGAAATATTGGCTCAGTATGGTTCCAGCATGTTACTGGACCAAGCTTGGATTTGAGGGGGTAATGTGGTAACCGAACTAGAAAAAAAAATATATGGACATTTAGTTAATAAATATAGGCGGTAGGGAAGTGCCGTGGTATGGTCGTCGGCTTCACATGCAGAAAGTACCAGGCTCGCGTCTCGAACGATGCAAAACCAAAAAAATATCTGTCGCCCTGTAATAAGCATGCGATGCGATGCACGCAAAAAATATAAGTCGACATTGAACATCGGGAATATACGCAGGTGTAGTCCAGGAGTCGACGAGACGCAGCCAGCCGAGGAACCCGGGATAATAACCCAGGAGCCTGCTATAAGTGCTATATAGTCGGAACCAGGACGGCGCCAGCATAAATCTCCTACAGTCAACCCACGACGACCACGACTGTTGCGCTGAAAAGGAAAGAAGTCTATCGTCTATAACCAAGTTCTGCTGGGACGATAGCCATGTTAGATAGATGCAAGTCTAACATGTAGCAGGACCACCTTTCGGAAGGGGTGTAAAAGCGTGGGTCCACTGTGTATACTTGCTACGCAGTTAAGTCCTCTTAGAGAAAGAAAACTTGCATCCTAAGGGGCACGTGCATCAGTTTGAGATATGACGTACGGACAAATCGGGGTTTGCGAAAAGGGCGCGCGCCGTGTGCCTAGTCGCTAGACCAAAAAAATGGTCTCCCCACCACTACTACTAGTTAATAAATATCGGAAAATAAATAGTGTTTCCGTCCATTACCCACCCAAGATTGTGGCCCAGATCCGCGCTTACATTAGCCTCTTGTTACTACAAAAAGAACTGTCGAATTGCAAAAATTCGACTAAAAGAGTATTTTAATATTTACGGTAAACTGTTCTCCTATTTAAACTTGCCATTGTCTACTTACCAGAGTAATCACCGCACAAGCCGATATAAGAGTAACTGAGACCAAAAATATTGACAGCCTTAAACATCGACTTTCTGCAACGATCTGACCAGGAGGCGAGCACGCCCCTGGTTCTTGTGGTGTATCTGATGGGGGGCGTGGGCCGCAACAACCGTCCAACCAACACAAGTAAACGAAGATGACTAGTACCACTAGAGTGGGGGAAATCGTACCGTAGAGGATTATTGATCTGAAAAATCACAAAATATGCATAATTAACGGTGGTGGACACTGATTTATAAGTAATATAATAAATTTTATATAATTCTTGTTTCTTGCACACTAAACCGAATAGGACTAGAGAAATTTAGACCGATATTAGTTTACCTTGCAAAATTATTTTCATTCCTTACAAATGATATGAATGATTTTCATGAACAAGAAGAAGAAGAGCAAAGTGGGTTTCGTGCAGGCAGATCTTGTAGTGATAATGTTTTTTGCCTTAAACAAGTAATGTTACCTTTGTGGATCTACAAAAAGCATATGATACCGTTCCAGTAGAAAAGTTATGTACAGTTTTAGAGCAAACTAATATCAATCATACATACATAAAAGCGACAAAAGAACTATACAAAGGGTCAAAATCTAAAATTAAAATTGGAAATCGACTTTCAAAAGAATTCCTGGTAACGAAAGGACACACACGGACTGGGATGTTGTATCTCTCCAACTCTTTTTAAAATATACATCGCAGTAAATTACACGGCATGGGAATACAACTTAAGGACCGATTTACCATATGCACACTACAGTTTGCTGATGACCAAGTAATTGTAATGGTAAACTTATCACGTCCTTGCAATGCAACTATAGGTAAATTTAGTGGGAATAAGGACACTGTTGTTCTGGTAAATATACGTTTTAATCCATCGGTAACGTTTCGACAATGGTTTCTGTCTTCATCAGACCTTCAGACTAGATCGTACATTGGAACAACAAAAAACAAGAATTCAAGCACATCAGGAAAACAAACGGCACAAAATTAAAAATTAAAAACGAAACCCGACATTAATCTACTAATTATTTATATTTTCTTTTGTTTTGTTTATCAGACAGGTTGATGAATGAACCGAACCTGTCTGATAAACAAAACAAAAGAAAATATAAATAATTAGTAGATTAATGTCGGGTTTCGTTTTTAATTTTGTGCCGTTTGTTTTCCTGGTGTGCTTGAATTCTTGTTTTTTGTTGTTCCAATGTACGATCTAGTCTGAAGGTCTGATGAAGACAGAAACCATTGTCGAAACGTTACCGATGGATTAAAACGTATATTTACCAGAACAACAGTGTCCTTATTCCCACTAAATTTACCTATAGTAATTGTAATGATAAAGAAGACATGGAATATATGATGAGAAAGTTAACGGAAGAATACCAAAAGTGGGGGTTAACAGTGAACGTGGACAAGATACAGTACTAATGTATTGGAAACGAATTAAGTGAGTTAAAACTAGACAATGGACAAAAAATATCTCCATGCAATGAGTATGTATACTTGGGTGTCACATTTGCTAAAACAGGAACAGACTGTAAAGAACTGGAAAAAAGAATAGTAAAAGCAAAAAAGGTTATTGGATGTCTTAACAGCATTTTATGGAGCAAAGAGATTAAAAATAATGTAAAATTTAACATATATGAAACAATGGTGAAATCCACGCTGTTGTATGGAATAGAGAATTGTCGCGTAACAGAAAAATACAAAACAAATATGGAAAGTGTCGAAATGGATGCAATAAGAAGATCAATGAGACTAACTAGAACAGATCACATAAGAAATGAGATCATAAAAGAATGAATGGGAATCGAGGGAAGCATAACGGATGACATCACTAAAAGACAACTGATATGGTACGACCATGTACAACGGATGAACTACGAAAGATTACCAGAGCAGGTCCTAGAATGGCAACCCATAGGGCGCAGAAAAAGAAGGCGTCCTAAACTAGAATGGCAACAGTCAATCCAAAGATCAATGAGTCAAAAAAACCTGACAGAAGATGATTGTCAGGATCGAAGGAGGTGGACAATAGACGTCGAATAATGTAGAAAAACTTTCTAAGCCGGCATCGACGACACAAAGGATCTCTAGACCAAAACCTCCAACAAACGCGCACCGATTAGGTGAACGACACATAACAAGAAATGATGGACCGACATAAACCTGTTGGGAATATTATTTATGAATCTAACTGTATATGAATTGCTTGATCTTAGGGAAGATGTAAAAAAGTGTAGTTTTACGGAAAAATCTCTTCAAATCATCTCCAAAAACAATTGAGATTGCAAGCAAATTGGAGTTTCTCCCGATTCGGAAGAAGCTGGCGGTCTCGCCCATTTTAAGAATTTATGCACTAGTAATATTTGTGGCCCACATAGCACAATCACGTGTTTAACACGTAAAAACGCGTGAGAAAAAAGAAACGTTTATTTTAAAAGCTGCTAGAAAAAAACGTTTATTTCATATATGAAATCAAGCTTAATAGGTCATTCATTATGGTTATAAAAAATAACGAAGCTAAAAACGGCGTTGTAATAACGCCATTATTTTTATCAACGTCCAAATCACATTAGGTTCGCGCATTCTCTACACGAATTTTAAAACGCGACTCTACAGGGCTTTTCTACCAAATATTTTTAAGATTTTACTATGTATGCGGGAGTGCTTTGACCTCTAAACTCCAAAAACCAGTTAATGAACTGATCTCTGATCCTTCACGATCACGACGCAGCAGTTATTAACCTGATAAAGACATTAATATTGTGTGTTGTGTGAAAGTGTTTACTGTTGAAAAATCTTAAAGAAAACATAATGTACATATGTATAGTGATTTAGTCTTGAAGTGTTGTAGTCTTAAACTAGTGAAACTCTAGAACTTTCGCATCACTTTTAAGTTAAATAAAAAACGTGACCAAAAGAGACGCAGAAAATTATTACTTTTAACAAGTCTTTATCTAGAGGGCTTTTAAAACAGGCAGAAAAACATATAGAGAAAAAACGTGACAAAATAATACGCAAAAAGTTAGTAGGTTTGAGAAGTCCTAATCCAGTGGCGTTTTAGAACATGTTATGAAGGAGTTTTCAAGTGTGAATTTGGCACATGAAAATAACGAGGGTAAAAAAAACGTTATATACAGGGCACAAGAAACTTCAGGAAAAATTACATTTTTAAAACTTGATTCCTCCTTGTTTTTAAGTTATCTTTAAGCATGTAGATTTAGAAACGTTAATTTAACGTTGATGCGATTTTTACAGATTTAAAGATATTTTACAACTTACCCTTGAATTGTAGTTATTTGCATAACACACATCGCTATAAAAATAAGCGTTGTGCAAGCTATATAACACCGAAACTCGGGATCTGGTTGACTACGGTACTCCCTTTCCTGCTTTTGATTTCTAAACCACAGGACAGCTGGATTTAGGTCTTCAGAATGCCACCATTTCCTATAAATAAAAACAATAAAGAAATAAATTGAATCCTTTGGTGCAAGACAACCTGACCTAATTTTAGTTTTCTGTATGTATGAAGGGGTTATGTAAAGCTTTATCCTATCTACCCGAATCTGTTATTTTATTTTACGATGCTCTTGTAATCATTTTTTATTTTGTGCTATAATAGGATATATTCCTCTGCACATAATTAAATTGTAATAATAATAATAATAAAAATCCTATAGCTATCCATTGCCAAAATTATCAAAGCCCGGGTGGCGCTAGTTACGCAAAATTTTAGCTCACACTACTACTATACTATAGTAGTGTGTTAGCTGACACTACTACTATACTATAGTAGTTTGAGCTATGGTGATCCAAATTTTTTCGAAAAAGAAAAAGTGGCTCCGATTTTAATTTTTTTTTTATATATCTTTGGATTTCAGATGATTTTGAGACTTTTTTGTCGCGCCGTCTGTCTGTCTGTATGCCTGTCTGTAACGAAAATGAACAAAATCCACCGAACACAAGCCAAATAAAATGGTGGGGAAATATTTCAAAAATTAGAGTGTATGTGAAAATATGGCGTGTATGATATCACACGAAAGGTAATTGAGTCTGGAAAAAGAAAATACATTTTAGTTTTTAAAAAAAGGGTAGGGGTGGATTTCAAAAATTAGAGTTTAAGTCAAAACATGGCTTGTGTGGTATTAAACGAAAAGTAATTAAGTCTGGAGTTCAATAAAATATATTTCAGTTTTTAGTTATAATAGCTCACACGTATATATAACTATAACTATAGTACCTAGTGTGAGCTTAGGTGCCCGTAGATTGGCAGACTATTTTGTTTTTTGCTGATAATTCTTAGTTTACTTATGCAGTGCCTAGACTTCAAATCAATATAAATTTTTAGCTTGCATACCTTTTTATACCAGAGACTTCAATTATAACCTGGAGAATCTACTACAAAGCAACTTATAGACATATTGAAATGTGCTTGTTTTGATAATTCCAAATTAGTACGTTCCTAGCTAGCACACAAGCTACACTTCAAGTAAAACCATTATTTATCACCCTTGAAAACAGTTTTTGAAAATATCTCAGAAACCAAAGATCTTACGAAGTTTTTGGATAAAATACAAATTATTGAGAAAAATGTAGTCTACTACACTCCGAAAACCGTATAAAATATAGCATTTTTAAAATGTGTTATTGTCAGAAAGGTGTCATTAGCATTAATGGTTTTTGAACAAAATCTAATCAGCTCGTTAGAGTGTCGAACATAATTGTACCTGAAAATTTTATGAAAATCGTTTTAGCAATTTAGAAGCTATCGTGTTACGGACAGAAATAATATATATATACACACACACGCACACAGACAGACATCACGACGATATTGCTAAGATATAGGAAAATACAGCCAAATAACACATTTTCGGCGTTATCTCAAAAAACATTTTTCGTAGAAAATAATACCATCCCTAGCCATTGCAAATCATTTAGGGGTAAATTATACAAGCCCAAAATTCCAAAATAGTAAAAAAATCGACAAGCAGAGGATGTTTTAGCTAAACATGAATGACCTAACCTAATCTGAGCTTGAGCTATTGGGTCCTATTGTTTTAATCGGATTTATTTAACTTGATTCCGTATATTTTTGTTTATTTTTCTATACGGTCTCGCTACCTTTTTTTTAAATTTTGAAACAGCTATTTCAGATACTACCCAATAAACCAAAGAGAAAGGTGTATAGGGTTATGGTGATAATAAAATCTAACATTTTTCTTTTTACAAATAAATTTAAAATAGTGGATAAAAATGGTGGACCTTCTTATTTATAAACCAATTTGCCTAAAATTTAAACTGTTTAAAAACTTCAAAAGAAGAAAATGGCGGACGTTTCCATAAATGAACCAATTTGAAGATACCAAAATCGAAACTTTAGGTCGTTTCAGGTGGCTGATTATAATTTTTGACCTACACTTAAAAAAAATCTACATGGCGGATGGAAAATGACGGATTTTCTTATTTATAAAACAATTTGTCGTAAACTTGAAATTTTTTGTCCTTAAGGTTACTTAATACATTTTTTGATTCAAACTTAAAAACAGACAATATAGACTTTCTAAACCGACATAGTATGGCGGACATTCTCATTTACGAACCAAGATAAATTTAAAACTTTAAGGTGTTTTAAGTCACTGATTTTAGTTTTTGAATCAGACCCAAAAAATAACTTGCCTGATTTAAAATAGCGAACAATCCTATTTATGCACCGATTTGTCTCAAATTCGGGATTTTTTTTATGGTTAATGGTCTCACCGTGTTTGAGCTCATGTATCAGCGAGTTTTTTAGAAACACTTGGTGAAAACTGGCTAATATGTTTCAGGGGATATTAGTATTCTTTACTAAGACGTTATGCAACCTGAAATTTGATAACAGTATACCAATTAGTGTGCCAATTTGGCGTCTAGTATATTTTAAACTTCACTAAAAAGGTCACTTTTGTTTTAATTCATTATGAATATCCTGTATCGAACAAAAGTAGGCCAACTCCCTAAAATTACTTGGTGGCCCAAAAAAAAACTTGCCAATATTTTTTCATTATAATTTTTGAACTATACCCTTAATTTCAAAGGACAGAGAATTAATCAGAGTTTTGAATAAATTTCTTGGTCCGCCATCTTAAAATCCAAGATGGCGGACAAAATTAAATTGTACCCTTCAAAGATGCTCATTTATTCTTCTGTCTAGTATATTTTAAACTTCACTAAAAAGGTCACTTTTGTCTTAATTCATTATGAATATCCTGTATCAAACAAAAGTAGGCCAACTCCCTAAAATTACTGGGTGGGCCAAAAAAACTTTTTTTTTTATAATTTTTGAACTATACCCTTGACTTCAAAGGACAGAGAATTAATCAGATTTTTGAATAAATTTTTTGTTCCGCCATCTTAAAATCCAAGATGGTGGACAAAATTAAATTGTACCCTTCAAAGATGCTCATTTATTCTTCTGTTGCGAACATGTTTTATTTTTTTTTAATCAGCAAAGAAGCTGCATTCTTGTTATACACAACAAGGTATGAGTCAGCAAAATCGGTTTGATGGTTTAAAAAAAAAACATTTTTGTTTCAACCATTGTTTTGAATATTAAAAGATTGCCTTGCCAATCATGTCTGCATTTATTTCCTTATAAATTCATTAATACTTAACCCATTTTGATGAAATAAAAAATATCCTAATGGAATTAATTGCTTTTTAAAGGTTATGATCAAAATTTATCGCCATCTTAAAATTTAAGATGGCGGACAGAATCATGCTAGATTCTTCAAAATGGCGTGTTTATTCTTATTTTCTGAAAATGTTTTAGTTTTTATTTTAATTTATAGAAAAGCTACAAATTATTAAAATAATGCACCACTTTTTTTTATTCAGGATCAGAATTATATACAATTTAAAGGAGTTGCTCTGGTTTTGGCTGATACTGTATGTCGGGGGGTTTTAAACGTTTTAATTTAACTTGTAATCCTTTTCGTGTGTTGTTTCTTAAATTCAGAGTAAAGGCAAAGTGTTTTCCTGCGGCAATAACTCTTTACTTTTCCTTTAAAATTCCTGTTTCCCGGCCCTAAAAGTCTTAAAACTTCTGCTTTTACATCCCCTGGTGTTAACAGTGACCGGAATGCTCAACGACCTCTTACGCTTCCCTGCATTAAACTTTTATTTTTGTTTCATTTAAGTTCATGGTTTGTAGGTCAAAAGTTTAAGTGTTTGTAAAGGAGGCAGGTAATTTAAAAAAAAATTCAAACCTTCATATAGTGGACTTTGTTTATACCTAGAATTTTATTTCTAGGTACATAAAAGCGATAAAAGAACTATACAAAGGAACAAATTCTCAAACTAAAATTGGAAATCAACTTTCAAAAGAATTCCTGGTAACAAGGATGTGGTATCTGTCCAACTCTTTTTAAAATATATATCGCAGTAGCTCTAAAAAACTGGAAACGAAAAGTACACGGCATGATAATACAACTTAACGACCGATTTACCATATACACACTACTGTTTGCTGACGACCAAGTAATTGTAGCTAATGTTAAAAAAAACATGGAGTATATGATGAGAAAGTTAACGGAAGAGTACCTAAAATGGGTGTTAACAGTGAACGTGGACAAGACACAGTACTTATGTATTGGAACAGAATCAAGTGGGTTAGAATCAGACACTGAACAAACAATATCTACATGCAATGAGTTTGTATACTTGGGTGTCACATTTGATAAGACAGAAACAGACTGTAAAGAACTGGAAAAAGGCTATTGGATGTCTTAACAGTATTTTATGGAGCAGAGAGAAAAAAAAAATTTAACATATATAAAACAATGGTGAAAAGCCCGCTGTTGTATGGAAGAGAGACTTGACGCGTAACAGAAAAATATAACACAAAAATGGAAAGTGTCGAAATGGATGCAATAAGAAGATCAATAAGAATATCTAGAACAGATCATATAAGAAATGAGATCATAAAAGAAAGAATGGGAATCGAGGGAAGCATAACGCATGACATTACTAAAAGACAACTGATATGGTACATGCATGTACATAGGATGAACGACGAAAGATTACCAAAGCAGATCCTAGAATGGCAACCAATGGGGCGCAGAAAACGAGAGCGTCCTAAACTAGAATGGCAACAGTCAATCTAAACCGATATAGTAGTAATTTTTGGGCTCATATTGACAAAAAATCTTCATGTGAACATATCGTCGTTGATCTTACAAACTGACGTAACTCATTTATTGTAATTTTACATGAGTATCTCGAATTACGTCTATTTGTGAGAGTGAAAATATGAATGTTTTGAAATACGACAAACGGATAACATCGTTGTTCGCTCTAGGCGTAATTCAAAGGACCGTAAATTATTTCCAATAGAATTTACCTATTGGTTTGCTGGAATGATATAAAAGTTTAGGAATAAACTATGTCGGACGCACAAGTTGCTGGCACTTACCCCTTAATCTCGTTCGAGCTGTTGGTTGGCCAACCCTTCGATATTCTTGTAGCCCTTTTTCCAGCTTGTACACACTAGTGAAAATATGTCGAAAGACAGTAATTAAATTTTTATTATAAGTACAAGAAAATTATTGGCAGCATGCCAGTATCGCAGATTTGATCGAAGTGTCATTTTTCGTCGTCACAGGTATGGGGCGCGCAGGTGCCGGGGCAGACCTGTGCGTCATGATTTCGCGCGCTTATTTGAATTTTAAAACTAAGAATATTTAACGGTACTTTGAAAGCAGCCGAAAACGATTAATTAAAACTAAAAATTATAAATAAAAAAAAATGCAGAACGTCAGTTTCCGACAATCGTACTGCTTTAAAAACTATAGCATTTGAGTTACGACACTTTGTGAGATGAAAGAACGACACAAATAAGGTAGTATTATGGTCTTTTCTTAAAACTGCATTTTTTTGAGACCCGTCAGTTTGTAAGATCAACGACGATATCTCTTAATTTAGCTTAGAGATGCATGCAGAATGTTAAAGATTTTTAAAAAATCTCTTTTTTAGATATGTTTGTAAAATTTGGTACATGTTAGACATCAAAAAATGCCTTTTATTTTATATTCATAAGGTTTGTAAAATAGCTTGTTTTAAAAAGTTAGCTTTAAAATACATAGTAAAACTATGATGAAATAAATGATTTTGCAAATTGAAAAGCAAGAAAAAGAGATTTTATTTTGTTATTATGGCACAAGACAAATTTTGGTTGACAAGCATTTTATATTCTTATTATTGACTTATGAGGGTCCCTAAAAAGTTGTTTGCCCCGGGGCTCCAAGACTTCTAGCTACGCCGCAGTATCACAGATATTAGGGACTTATTGGAATAAAACCTGACTTTATTTTAGAGTCGACTTTATTTTGACACATTTACACAGAAAACTAACAGCTGAACTCTCAAAATTGACATACCAAAGCCAAATTTAATAATAAAGATGCTAACTTTCATTTAATAAATACCGACACTAATAAATCCGGTTTTTAAATACACAAAGGCCGAATTTTTAAGGAGAGCAGCTGCTTTTTATATGTAAATCTGTCAGCATAGGATCGATTTTAAAATAAGATCAGGTTTTATTCCAATAAGTGTCTATTAATAAATAAGCAAAGTTCCTAAAAATTGTTAACAATCTGTATCTCAGAATGAACTGGTATATAGAGTTGAATTTTCAAAAGATTTTATATTTTTAATATTGTATTTTTACTTACTTGCATTCGATGCATGTTGATCTATCTGGTAGCAGGTTTGATTCTATCATACCCAATGTCTAAAAATGGAAAAAAATGTATAGTAGACAAAAGATTAGGGTGGTTTGTATTGTTTAGGTTAAAACGGTTAAATAATTTTATTTGCACACTAAAAAAACCAATAATAAAAAGATAATAATAAGAGGACGGAGGCCATGAAGATTTTGGGAACTTATTTTCTTTGTCAGCAAACATCGACAACACTGTTTCTTGATCAATTCTAAGCAAAATTTGTTAAATGAATCGGGGCCGGGGGGGGGGGGGGGGTTCCGATGAGTTTAGGCGCAATATGCAAAAGAAGTTATAAATTCGAGGAACTTTTTGTCTTAGTAATGCATATATGTTTATTATGAATCCTACTATGACTATGACTAACCTCTAAGTACAGGCAATATCTTTGGCAAAGTTGTCAAAAATTAAATACTCAATTTTTGACAATTTTGCTAGATATATTTCCTATATTTAGAGATAAGTCATACTATTTTTTATACTTAGCTTAAGTATAGCTTTCACTAATAAACATATATGCATTATTAAGAAAAGAAATTCCTCGAATTCATAACATTTTTTGCATTTTGCGACCATCGAAAAATAGGAAGGGTTTATATAGACAATTTTTCTGAGAATTGCTCACTGAGCCATTCTATTAATTCTCAAATACCAAATTGCAAATAATGCAAAGACCTAAAACTATAAACAACAAGTAAAATTAAAAAAAGCAAAATTATAAAAAGTTTGTCTTCGGCCGGGACTCGAACCCAGAATCTCTTGCTCTGTACGCAAAGGCTCATACACTAAGCCACCAAAGACCATACATAAATTTTTAGAAAACTTCTACTACGTATTAACTCAACCAAATCATTAATGCTAATGGAGGACAGGAAAAAATAAGTTTTTTGTCTGGGAGGAGCGGAACTGAATCAATCCAGCCCCCCTGGATCAGCCACTGAACATAAAAATCAAATAAATAAAATTTTATCAGCTTTTTCTAACTAAAATTTATTGCTATAGTAGTAAACCTTCCATGTTCACTTAAAATATTTTTCAATTAAGAAAGCCACGTTGGTTTGTTAGCTAGTACATTGCTAAAAGCTTTATAGCTAACCGAAGTAAATGTTAAGCTAAAATTAATGTATAGTTCAGAGATATTCTACAAGAAGATGCATGGCATACTTAGAAAAAAAAATTAATAGAAATATTTAAAAAAATTTACCTGAAATTTCTCAAAAACTATTTTGGCTATTTTAGAATTTAAGTAAACTGCTTCACGGGGTTAGTTTGATTCAACCTTATAATCACAATAGAGAAAGTGGGTCAATTATGAAAATCTAACAAGTGGATTTTGAGATATTCTCATCTTTTTAGAGATATTATATAATAGTTGTCAGAGACCCACTTTCTTTGTTGGAATTATAAGGGCGAAATCCACGAGAAAGAGGAGCAATTTTTGAAAATTTCAAAATATCCAAAATGTGCCTCCCTTGCAAACAAACTCAACGTGTTTTAGCATTTTTTTCAACTTTATAATAGTTCCAGGTGGATCCTTTTTAATATTCCACGGTGTGTAAAATATCTAAAAGTGTTATTGTGATGCTTTCTTCTTCTTGAGTTAGAAATTAATAGTAAGGGAGGTAGTGAAATTTTTTGGAATTTATTTTCTTAGTCCGCAAACATTAATAGCATTGTTCAGTGAGCAATTCTAAGAAAAAAATGTCTATATAAACCCTTCCTTTTTTATGATGGGTTTAGTCGCAAAATGCAAAAGATGATATGAATTCGAGGAACTTTTTTTCTTAGCAATGCATATACAGTGAAACCTCCTATAAGCGGACACTCACGGTTCCGTAGATTTTGTCCGCTTATTAGAGGTGTCCGCTTATGAGAGGGAACTGCGAAATTTTAATATATATTTATTAACAATTTCCGCTGCTTGAGTTTTTCCGATATTAAATTTTTAGCGAACTTTCGTGCTGATCGATGTCTCTTCTACGAAACGTTAACAACTTCCATTTTTTCACTACTACTAAGAATTTTTTTAAACTAAGAATTTTTTTAGTAGGCATCATTTCAAAGAGACCTATTAGTACCCAATTGAACAATAAAAATAAAACACAGCAGTCTCGCCCCCGACGAATAAGATATGTTGTAAATACGACAGAAGTATTTAGTCTCCGCATTAAAAAGGAAAAAGGTAATTCCCCAGCTGCGGAGTGCGTTGTTGCCAACATACTACATAATATTTATGCTCATGTCGTGCAGCGCTCCGTCCCGTTTTTAGAGGTTCGCGTCCGGTTAAGGGAGGTTTCAGAATTTTTTAATCGAAAAAAATTGTCCGCGTCCGGTTATTAGAGTGTCCGGTTATTTAAGTAAATTTTACATGTAAAGAAATAGGGAAAAGCTTGGTTCCAAAAAATTTGTCCGCCTAAAGGGAGTGTCCGCTTTATAGAGGTGTCCGCAAGGAGAGGTTTCACTGTATGTTTAATAGTGAAAGCTATACTTATGGTAAGTATAAAAAATAGTATGACTTGCCTCCAAATATGAGAAATATCCTGGCAAAATTGTCAAATGTTGAATATTTACCTTTTTGACAATTGATGAGCAGAAGTAACAAAGGGGCTAAGTGCCAAAACTGTTAAATGGAGATATTTAAAAAACTAATGACGAAAATGACCGATCACTTGCAGGAAGTGCCGTCTATTTGCGCGGTTGCTTACGAAATTAGTAGTCCTCCGACTTTGCACGTTTGATAGGATAGCCCCTTTGTTACTTCTGCTCCTCAATTTTGCCAGACATATTTCCTATACTTAAAGATTAGTCACACTATTTTTTATACTTAGTTTAAGTATAGCTTTTACGAATAAACATATATGCAATAGTAAGAAAAAAAGTTTCTCGATTTTATACCTTTTTTTGCATTTTGCGCATAAACCCATCAATTGAATTGATCAAGGGAGAGTTTTATTGAAGTTCGCAAAATCTTCACGGCCTCCCCTACTATATAACAAAATTTTGTAAAAATGTTATGGAAGCCAAAACTAAACAATAAAAAGAAAAAAAATACACAATGCCAATATTTTTTTTTACACAATTTCAGCCACACAAATATCAGAAAAAAATTACACTGGTATTTTTTTTTCATGTAAACCAAAAGAAAAAAACCATAATGAATGCTTAATCGGAAAGTTGGACAAAAGGTAGTTTTAAACTAGCTGACAAAGTTACTTTTGCCCCCGATAGCTACGAAAATTCTTCATTTGTAAATTACGGGTAGGTACAAATATTTTTGTTTGCTAATAATATTAGAGATTTATTGCAAATTGTAAAATAAGACTGGCAGTAATAAGGCAACAACGTTATTTAAATAGTGCTAGACCTTAACACGGCTGGGACAAATGAGTTATTGGAACATGCATTTATGCGGCCGTCTCTTATTTTTAATCTCACTTTTAAATGTTTAATCATTAGCTTGATTTATTAGGTTTTTTTTATGCTATGCTATGTTTATTGTTCTGTTCGTCATATTTTTAAAAGAATAATAAAAATATAAGATTTGTGGCGTGCTATTTTGGCGGAGGCGGATAGATAAAGTGTCTCCATTTAGAAATGTAACTGGCTTGAAACAAAGCATGGCCTATGACGCTTTGGGGCTAAACCTTAGCAACCCAGCATTCATTTTTTTATGCATGGGGTATGTCTTAAGACCCGGCTGGTGCCATGATAGCAAGTGCAACGTTGTCAAAGTAGGTCTTTGATAAAAGCGTGCACTCTCAAGTTGAATTTTTAAATGGAGACACTGTACCTATTATAATAGACCATTTGCATGTCAACGGGGATGGGGACAATAAGTTACAAGCGGGAAATACCTTTAACTTGGAATCTTGGATATATATATATATATATCTATATATATATATATATATATATATATATATATATATATATATATCTATATATATATATATATATATATATATATATATATATCTATATATATATATATATATATATATATATATATATATATCTATATATATATATATATATATATATATATATAAACTTTCGGAGGAGCAATGTTACATTTTCGTACAGGAATCACGAACGGATTCTTTTTTTGGAATTTTTTTTCTATATCAAACCAGGCCTTGATTCTCCACTTTGTTGACGTCACATCGAGGGCTGATTTTTTTTTATGGTAACGTCACGACACAGCTGATTGTCTTTAAAATATTGAAGTTAAAATAACCCTTCATAAATATTTGATTTTTTTAAATATAAAGCTTGTTTTGTGATTGTTTTTACGTTATTCTTGCAGAAAAATTATTTTTAATGCATATATAAAGGACATATCATAATTTTTGAGATAACTTTTTGACAGTTAGAACTGTTTACCATAATAAATAACATAGGCCAACGAAAAAAAGTTGTCAAAAGTTGTCTCAAAGATAATGGTATGGGGCTTATTTTTTCAGAGCCGCTTCATTAGCTCACACAAAAATTAAATTTAAAGCAGAAGCGAATGTTTTCGTTTCTGCGTGGAATGTAATCGGATTACATACATCTAAACCCTATATCATTATTTTTGAGACAACTTTTTACAACTTTTTTTCATTGGCCTATGCTATTTGTTATGGTAAACAGCTGATAACTGTCAAAAAATTATCTCAAAAATTATGATATAGGGTTTATTTGTTTATATTCGGCACTCGGCATTTAAAACTTAATATAGTTATTTACATGTGTTTGCAAAAACTACATCAAAAAATGATTTTTTTGTAGTAGAATTTTGTTTTAAAAAGATAAACGCTGGTATTTTTGGATTCTAAATGAACTTTATTGTAAAATCATTAAAAAATCTAAAAAGTTTTACAATACAAACAAATAAACAATGCCATAACAAAAAAGATGACAAAGTTAAATACATGTCAAATATAACAGTTGGTATGCGGTACATGGCGGGTAGTTTGAATTTAAAATAAGGAATCCTTACAAAAGTTTGGTGGAATATCGGGTTGGTGTTTGAGAATATTTCACTGAAATTTCGCGGAAATCTGTAGTGCCATTTAAAAATATCATAGAAAAACGTCTCCCCTCCCATAAGACCCAATGTAAAAGTCAGCACCCCGAGAACAGCTGATTTTTTGGCGGGTATTTTGTTGTTGGCCTTGATAAAACAATAGTCACAAAAAAAGCCATTTAAAAAATCAAGAAAATCTGTAATGAAACACTTTCCCAAAATTCTGGTTGATTTGACGTAAATCAACCCTGCATTCTATCCTTCCATTTCCCATAAAACCTTCCAAGCAATATCACTCCGGCGACAAATGTTAGAAATAAATTACTTCCAGGCAACTGACTCGGTTAAGCTACGTAAAACACACATTTTTGTTAGCGCAAACAAAACAAAAACACGGATGTATGTATACGGACCTGCAGATATGTTGGGAACTAAAAAAGAAAAATTAATTACCTGTAGCACTGTAAAGTAAATTATACTGTACAACACAAAATATGACATGACCCCCAGAAGCAAAACTATATTTTTTCAGAATAATATTAGTAGAGTAAATTTTCTGCGGTATAAACCACTGTCATATTTTCAGGAATGTAAATTACCATTGACTGTGCCACTCTAAGAAACCATTTTGGAAAAACGGATAACGCAAAATATGTTTCTATTGAGATAAGAAAGTGATTCCGCCTCCCTCCACATTGCTAAAAGGTTGATTGCCGCCTACCTACACAGCAGGTGGTTGATGCGAGAAAAACTACTGAAAAGTGAAGAGTGGGAGTTGTAATGGTCAAGTGTGGGGATACATCAAGTAGAGAGAGGGTTTTCCCTTCAAAGTGATTGGCCAAGGAGAAACTGTGAGATTAGAAAGAGTTGTCTATAAAATGTAACCCAAACTTTGACGAGACAAGTCGGTAGTCAAATTCCAAGTTTTGTTGAAATTAAACTAAAAGCTCTAAACTAATTATTGTCAGTACAGAAACATAACATTTTTCTATTTGAATAATATTTTGCAGTTTGTGTTTATGGTAAGTTAAAGTTTTTATTTTAATATTTTGGGTCTTGTTTGTTTTATAGGTCATAAGAAAAGTCTTGTAAAAATTTATAAATTGCAAGAGAGTTTTATTTTGTATTTATTAAAGTTTGTAACGTTTTTAAAACTGTTTTATATTTATTATATACACACAAGAGATCTACTACGGTACCCTCGTTTAAGGACTCGATTTAAAATAAAATCGTACCCGACAAGATGGTGGAGGCGCCGGGTATCCCCACGCTTAACCATTACAACTCCCACTCTTTACTTCTCAGTAGTTTTTCTTGCATCAACCACCTGCTGTGTAGGTAGGTGGCAACCAACCTTTTACCAATGTAGCGGAACCACTTTCTTATCTCAACAGATCCATATTTTGCGTTTTGCGTTTTTCTAAGATGGTTTCTTACAGTGGCACAGTCAATGGTAATTTACATTCCTGACATATGCCCCACCACTTTCTCAGCGACCTCGACGACAATACGTCCTACGGCCTAATGGTTGTTTGGATTTGACTATAACTAAACTCTGGAACTATTCATCTATGCTGTGGTACTGATTTCGAATGCTGGAAGTCTGGTTTAGGCTCGGTGGTGTGTATAATACGCAAAAAAACCTCTATTAGCCTTAAAAAACAATCTGTATTATGATTGCCGGCTTTGAAAATTTACCCTTAAAAAATAGACGTAATGTATAAGATCTCGACGGAGAAATAATGCTTTTTATATCTGAGAGAGTGTTTATCTCAATACAGGAATATTAATAACAATTTTTTTATTTAAAGAAACAAAATACTAGAAATGCAATAAAATATATTTATTGTGTACACAGTGGCGGCTCTGAGGAATAGTAAGAAATTAAAACAATGCAACTTGCCAAAAAAAACTTAAAATCAACTCAAATAATATCTTTTATAACAAACACATTTCATGTACAAAAAGCCAAGTACGCAAAAATGGTATTCGGTAAAAATAATTGAGATAAAAGTATAGCCAAGTTCTCCAATACACATTTTAAAATAAAAGGTTCTTACTAGTTTGAAAAAGTTTTGTTAAACTTTGCTATTGCAGCCAAACTTGTTTATGTTCAATTTGCAGCTTTAAAAGCCAAGTTAAAAAAAATCCAAACTAGTAAGAACGAGCATTTTTACAAAATTTTATTGGGACAGACCACCACTGTATATACTTGTTTATTAAATAAAATTATTGGTTTTACACGTTTTATTTTCTGAAAACTTATTAAAGATATTAATTTTAAACCTAAACATTAATAATAAAACTTTTCTGAATTGGAAATATTGCACGATTGTTAACGATATAATTGTTCCTGCAGATAATCACTTACCGTAAGTTCAATATTCTTAGCCAGAGTCGACTCAGCAATATTTGCAAATGGCTTATCGGCTCCCCAACATTCCACGTATTTCGTCATCTTGCTGGAAGGTCGGGTACGTTGGGGAAGACCTCCAGGAGTGGCGATTCCCATGTTTGCTTCGCAGATGCTGTTGCTACGTGCGTTGTGCATAGGCGCAGGTCTAAGTGTGCCATTTTGTGGTTCTTCTTTCTAAAAATTACATAAACGTTAGTCAGAATAATTATCTATACAGGGTGTCCCATAAGTTAGGGGCCATAGTGCAGCAAGTGATAGACGAGGCTATTTCCGAGAAAAAAGTTTATATAGCATGGGGGTCAACACACATCTGTTTTTAAGATATAGGATTTTTAATGTTAGAGGAGTGGGGGAAAAGGGGTTTTACAAAAAAAGAAAATCTGTCACAGTTAGCTGAATCCTCAGCTAATTGTAATTCAAAAATATGGTATTTCTTTTTTTTTTAATTCTAAGTTCAAGAGATACATGCTGTCATAATAACCTCCAAAAATGTATAAAAAATAATAATTTTTGCTTACTTATTCTTTTAAAAAATAACAATAATATTTTATTATTATGTCTCGCTAGAGACTTGTTTTTATTAACAAAAAAAAAACATATCGTTTAATATGGCATTCATAAAAGTTTATACCAAAAAAAATAGTTTTTTTTTTTAAAAATTGACCGACAAAATTTTTTTGAAATAATTTTTATTTCAATTTATTGCTCTTGTTCTAATGCACGATTTTACCCAATTTCATATTTTTGCTGCGTTTTTTAAAGAAGTTATTTTCAAAAAAGTTTAAAAAATCGCCAACTTTGATGCTCTGTTAGCTCCCGCTAAATTTCGCGGTTGTTTTTAAATTTTAAAACCACACAATTGGATGAAGGACAGAGTACATTTTTCGCGCATTTGACATGCGCACCAAGAATCAGAGAGATCCTTTCTACCGCCTCGAGAAAAATGGCGTGTTAATTACTTTCTCCAACTATTACAAATTTCTACACTTGAAAGTACTCGATTTTGGTGTACTGAAGCATAGAACTGGAAACTGGTAGCCTTTCAGCTACGTGGTGCCATCATTAGATCCAGACAGGGGCCCCTGGAACGTGGAGAAATTGGCTGCAAACTGGTGAGTACTTTGTTTCTGATTTCCGTTGTGTGGATAACAGCAATTAACCTATGGACCTTTGATTATTTCGTGATTACATATCAATTAATTTATGTTAGTTCGCGCTTTCATTTAACAAAATATATACAGTCCATTGCATTTATCGTTTTTCTAACTGCGGGCATACATAAAGTGTTCCTTCGAACCGAATAAATAAATTAAATCCATTCGACGGTATTTTAGAGCAGCCATTTTCACATTTTCTCCGCGACCACACGGCCTTGAATTTTGCCAATCGTATTGAACCGTAGATTTTCGATCGACCTTCGGTTTTTCGGCGCAATTCACCTGTTTTCGGTCCGCTGCTATGGTAACGCAGGGTCTACCGCGTGGTTATTTCAGTAAACAAAATCGAGGATCAATCAAAACAAACAACATTTCTGTGATTAGATTTGTTCCATACCATTTCGATATTTAAAACAATTTTCATCAATTGCGATAAATTAGTGCATATTTTCGACAATTCGTCATTTTTTCTATTTCAGAAGCATTAATTTAGCGTTAATTGTATATTTACCGACAATTTCGTAATTTCAAAGGTAAAATCATGTCTATCAAAAAAGCCGTGCAAAAACGCAAGGGTTTTTATCTGCGATCACCGAGTGTTATGTGTTTTCACAAACCGCGGCAACGGACGCAAAAGCGAGAAACGAATTTCAAGTGAGGTATTCCGATTTGGATGAAACCTTCGATAAATGCATGTTGGCACATAATGATGTCATTATGCTGATAGACGACTCGGACGACGAGGAGTTTAAAACGCAAGATACGATCCCTTCAGAAGCTCGTAAATATTTTTATGCGTGTAAGGGAGTTTACTCTGAAATATTTCCGGTTGAGGCCCCATCCTTTTCGGGACCATATGTTCGTCAAAACGAATCTGAAACTCCAAAACTCAAAGAGTTAGGTATTCCCATATTTCGAGGTGATAAAAAATTATGGCCAAGCTTTTTCGATCTTTTTAATAACATTATAGATCAAAATCAAAGTTTAAGTAACTTCCGAAAACTTCAATATTTATTTTCATATCTCAAAGATGAGCCTTTAAAATTGATATCAGGGATTAGCTTATCTGATCAAAATTATAAAATTGCTTACGACAAATTAGTCAATAGATATCAAAACAAGCGAGACCTCGCAAATGATGCTTTAAGCACAATTATGAACTCTACATTAAAGAACGAGTCAGCTAAAGAATTGCGTAATTTAATTGACACCTTTTCAGAATCCCTAGAAATTTTAAAATCACTTAGCTTTGACGTTGACAGTTGGGACTTTATTATTTTTTTCATTCTGTTAGAAAAATTGGATATTCCGACGCGTTCAAATTTCGAAATGAGTCACGCCAATACTAATGCCGAAATTCCCACTTTTCAATCACTTTTTCAATTTCTAGAAAAAAGATGTAAAGTTTTGGAATCACTTCCTCAATCAACGGCACTTAAAAAGGTGCCTACCTATCAAAAATCAAATTCTATGCAAAATCAGTTTGGGCAAAAGCCTACCTATAAATCATCCAATTCGCCTTTTATAGGACTGGCTGGCACCTCAACTAATTCAAGCACAGGAATAAAATGTTTCCTGTGTAATCAAGGTCACGTGCTTTCGAAATGTCAAACATTTCTTGACCTCTCACCTATCGATCGCCTATCTTTCGTCAAGCAGAAAAAATTATGTCTAGCGTGTTGTCATCCCTCGGGTAGATACGTGCAAATCAAAATATTCATGCAGGACTTGCAATAGTAAAAGGCACCACACTTTAACTCATATCTTAGAAACTAATAAAGAGTCTGGAAGCCAAGATACTAGTCCTGTCATTCACACACCACCTGTCAATAATCTTCATGTGTCATTAAATACCTCAGGACTTTCAGGTACCTTTCTTTTATGCACCGCCATAATAGACGTTATGGACGGTTGCGGAAATTTTCAACCTATAAGGGCACTGCTTGATTCTGGATCACAGACAGGATTCATCAGTGAAAAGTGTATTCAGCGTCTTAATCTTCCTAGGCGAAGTTACACCACTGAAATATTCGGATTAAATCAAATATCTTCTCTTACTTCCAAAGGGCTCGTTCAATGTCACATTAAGCCACAAGGACAGGTCACTCCTTTACTTAATTTCGAAGCAATTGTTGTTCCACAACTATGTTCCAATATGCCTACATTCACTTTGAACGATAATCAGTGGAGACCTGACATTCAAGGAGGGCAGGGTTCTTGGACAAATAGGGCAACCTTCAGCCCTTGAAACCATCTTTGGCTGGGTCGTCATGGAAAAAGTTGACGAAGTAGGTAATCTTACGGAACGAACCAGTTGAGGTCATTATCCCTAGGTTTTGGGAAATCGAACATTTGCCTAAAAAACAAATCTTATCAAAGGAAGAAAAACAAGCGGTATCAATTTTTACTGCGAGTGTCGTACGACAACCAAGCGGTAGATTCATGGTAGATCTTCCGTTTAAAGATAAAATAAACCCTGACCTAGGAAATACTTATCCGCAAGCTTATCGTAGATTTTTACTTCTAGAAAATAGATTACTCAAAAATCCTGATCTGTACACTGCCTATTCAAGTTTCATGCAAGACTATATCGATTCTAATCACATGAGTCTAGTTTTATCTAGTCAACCAAAAGTCGACGTATCATGTTTTTTGGCACATCATTGCGTACTAAAGCCGGCAAGCTTAAGTACAAAATTAAGGGTAGTCTGGGATTGTTCCGCAGTCACCCCAAAGAATATTAGTCTCAATGACACGTTGTTATCTGGACCGAAACTTCAAAAGGATATTGCTTCTTTACTCCTTACGTTTCGTCTTAATCCTATTGCCTACATTGCTGATATCAAACAGATGTTCCGTCAAGTCCTTATCAATCCTTATCACCGTCCTTTTCAAAGAATATTGTGGAGGTTTTCTCCACAAGCCCACTTTCAGTGTGGGAACTTTCTACTGTCACTTTTGGCATGACATGCTCACCTTTTTTAGTCATGCGTGCATTAAATGAGCTGGCAGAGAGAGAAAAGGAACGTTTTCCTATGGCTAGTACTGTTCTTAAAACGTCAATTTACATCGACGATTACATTCGCTTTCTGAAGCCCTTTCCCTTCAGACGGAACTCAATGATTTGTTGAAGTCGGGAGGATTTGAACTTAAAAAATGGGCAAGCAATTGTCCTGAGTTATTGGCAACATTGCCAGAATTTGACAAGGATGAACCACACTTTATCAAAGTTTTAGGCCTTCAATGGCATCCAAAAAACGACGTTTTTTCTTATCAATGCCGAATGAAGGACAAACCCCCAACTAAACGTTCTATTTTATCTATCATAGGAACAATCTTCGATCCCTTAGGTTTTCTTTGACCCTTGTTGCTACAAGCAAAATTTATTTTGCAACAGTTGTGGATATTGAAAATAGGCTGGGACGAAGAACCAGATTCTTTTATCATCGACTCTTGGAACAAACTTCGTTCTGAATTCCCGCTTCTTTCCAATTTTCAATTACCCCGACAAATCAAACTGTCTAAAACCAATACCTGTTAAATCATCGGCTTCTGTGACGCTTCAATTCGAGGTTACGCAGGCGTCATATATTTTCGTGTAGAAGAGGAAAACAATATATCTGTTTCTCTCATATCTGCAAAATCTAGGGTCGCGCCTATAAAGTCACAAACTTTTGCTAGGCTGGAACTCCTAGGCGCATTTCTTTTAAGCGAATTAATTGACATCGTTTTATCTAGCTATGAGGGAAAAATAACTTTTACAAATATCGTTACTTTCTGCGATTCGCAAGTCGTATTGCACTGGCTTTCATCCCCTTCTAATCGCTGGCAAACCTTTGTTGGAAATCGAGTCAGTAGAATCCAAGAAATCATTCCCTCAAACTCATGGCGCTACATTCCTTCTGCTTTAAATGCAGCCGATATTGCGTCACGAGGGGCCACCCCTTCACAGCTCATGTCACATGACATGTGGTGGAACGCACCGTCGTTTTTGTGGTCTCCCGAAAACGAATGGGCCGATTTTCATAAATCAAAAATGCCGATTGATTTCGGAGATATTAATCTGGAGGAAAAGCCAAAGGTCTGTTGCAATGCGATAATTGACGTTAACTTCTTAGATCAGCTTCTTATCAAATATTCATCTATATCAAGTCCTTCGAATAGTGAACCTTTTTCAAAACCATTCCGTTCTTGCTTTTCTGAGCTTTTTTCCGCGTTATCTAAGGATAAACCAATACCGAAACCTTTTCGAAAACTTTCACCTTTTCTTGATGAAAATAATATCATTAGAGTCGGTGGCAGATTACAAAAATCTGACCTTTTCTCTTATTCTGCAAAACACCCCGTCTTACTTTCGAGTAACCATCGTTTAACTACTCTTCTTATCGAGTCCACTCATCGACAATACCTTCATCCTGGGTTTAAAACATTACATAATCTACTTTTACAGCAATTTTGGATATTATATGCCCGACGGGCAATTCAAAAAACCATATCCAAGTGCTTGCAATGTTTTGATAATGAGTTCTCTTCCCGCTCATCGAATCAATCAACTTAAACCTTTTTCGAGTGTAGCTATCGACTTTTGTGGACCTTTCTTTGTGATTCCTCATCGTTACCGTGGTTGTAAAGCTTTCAAATCGAATGTCTGTGTGTTTGTCTGTACGGCCACACATTGCGTGCATTTGGAATTAACCATGGAACTGTCCACCGAAAGGTTTGTAGGTGCATTCCATCGATTCATTTCCAGACGTGGAAGCGTGACGCAATGCTGGTCAGATCAGGGCAGTAATTTTATAGGGTTTCGTAACCAATTACTTGATTACGCAAGAAGTGCGTCCACCAGACTTTCTATTCGCTGGCATCTGGGACCCCCTCTCAGTCCACATTTCAATAGCCTGGCAGAAGCTGGCGTCAAAAGTTTTAAAACTCACTTTGTTCGAGTTGTCGGCGACCAGAAGTTGTCCATCATGGAAATGTCCACCCTTACATGTCGCATAGAAGCTGTACTTAGTAGTCGCCCTTTATCTCCTGCCTCTTCAGACCCACACGATCTTCAACCTCTTACCCCTGGGCATTTTTTGACCCTTGAACCCCTTAATTCAGAAATTCCGAAGTCAGATTTGTCCGAGGTTCCCCTAAATCGGCTCTCGAGATGGCAACTAATCCAAAAACTACATAATGATTTTTGGAAGAGGTATTCTGTAGAGTATTTGCATACGCTACAACAGCGACACAAGTGGGCTGATTCGTTCCCAAATATCAAATTAAATGATTTGGTTGATCATATCGAGTGATCACACCCAATCACCTTTGAAATGGCCAGTCGGTCGGGTTCTCGAATTGCATCCCGGCGGAGACGGTCAAGTGCGTGTAGCGACGGTACGAACGGCTACCGGTGTTTACAAGCGGCCAGTTGTAAAACTGTGCCTCTTGCCGAATTAAAACTAATTTTCATTTTTCTACCTATTACCGGGTATTACAATAGGTTTTTCTTTATTTTTATTTTTTTTGAATTTTTGTTTATTTGTTTTGCCTTTTTCGGGTTTTCGTTATCTCTTAATAAACTTACGCTACTTATCTGTTTTTCATTCATTTATATTTTTCGGTCGATCATTTTTCTTATATCTATATCTGTCCGGCTGATATTCTAAAATTGTGTGTTTTGGAGGGCAGTTATGTTAGCTCCCGCTAAATTTCGCGGTTGTTTTTAAATTTTAAAACCACACAATTGGATGAAGGACAGAGTACATTTTTCGCGCATTTGACATGAGCACCAAGAATCAGAGAGATCTTTCTATCGCCTCGAGAAAAATGGCGTGTTAATTACTTTCTCCAACTATTACAAATTTCTACAGTTGAAAGTGCTCGATTTTGGTGTACTGAAGCATAGAGCTGGAAACTTCAGCCTTTCAGCTACGTGGTGCCATCATTAGATCCAGACAGGGGCCCCTGGAACGTGGAGAAATTGGCTGCAAACTGGTGAGTACTTTATTTCTGATTTCCGTTGTGTGGGTAACAGCAATTAACCTATGGACCTTTGATTATTTCGTGATTACATATCAATTAATTTATGTTTGTTCGCGCTTTCATTTAATAAAATATATACAGTCCATTGCAGTTATCGTTTTTCTAACTGCGGGCCTACATGCTCTGTATTTCGACACAGAAAGAGTTTTGACCCATGCATTTAAGGAAAATCTGTAAAAAAATACAGTTACAAAAACTGAAAAATACGAGAACGATCAGCTGATTCACATAGTACAAGTTAGAGCTCATAGATGGTTTGGGCGCCGAAAAACAATAGGGTCACTGCATCCTGGAAGCCTGGCGTCGCTGGATGCAGTGACCCTAAAAAACAAGAGTCTAAGGTGACGTCGCTGGGACCAGGCTTCAAAAGCTCAAACATCCAAATTGGTAGGGTCAATCGGGGTTAATGTGATACAACCTAAAAAGTGAGGCTAATCTACTACTACTATGTCGGTTTAGAATGTTTTTCTACATTGTCCGACGCCTATTATCCACATTCTTCGATCCTGACAGTCATCTTCCGTCAGGTTTTTTTGACTCATTGATTTTTGGATTGACTGTTGCCATTTCAGTTTAGGACGCCCTCTTTTTCTGCGCCCTATTGGTTGCCATTCTAGGACCTGCTTTGGTAATTTTTCGTCGCTCATCCGTTGTACATGGCCGTACCATATCAGTTGCCTTTTAGTGATGTCATCCGTTATGCTTCCCTCGATTCCCATCCTTTTTTTTATGATCTCATTTCTTATATGATCTGTTCTAGATATTCTCATTGATCTTCTTATTGCATCCATTTCGACACTTTCCATTTTTGCTTTGTATTTTTCTGTTACGCGACAAGTCTCTATTCCATACAACAGCGTGCTTTTCACCATTGTTTCATATATGTTAAATTTTACATTCTTTTTTATCTCTCTGCTACATAAAATACTGTTAAGACAACCAATAACCTTTTTTGCTTTTACTATTCTTTTTTCCAGTTCTTTACAGTCTGTTCCGGTCACCCAAGTATACATACTCATTACATGGAGATATTGTTTGTCCATTTTCTAGTTCTAATTCACTTGATTCGTTTCCAATACATAAGTACTGTGTCTTGTCCACGTTCACTGTTAACCCCCACTTTTGGTATTCTTTCGTTAACTTTCTCATCATATACTCCATGTCGTCTTTATCATTAGCTACAATTACTTGGTCGTAAGTTGGTGGTAAATCGGTCGTTAAGTTGTATTCCCATGCCGTGCACTTTGCGTTTCCAGTTTTTTAGAGCTACTGCGATATATATTTTAAAAAGAGTTGGAGAGATACAACAGCCCTGTCTTACGCCTTTCGTTACCAGGAATTCTTTTGAAGGTCGATTTCCAATTTTAATTTTAGATTTTGACCCTTTGTATAGTTCTTTTATCGCTTTTATGGATGTATGTTTGATATTAGTCTGCTCTAACACTGTCCATAATTTTCCTACTGGAACGGTATCATATGCTTTTTGTAGGTCCACAAAGGTAACATGAGTCTCTATATTTCTGGCGCTCCTTTTCTCAATTACTTGTTTAAGACAAAAAACATTATCACTACAAGATCTGCCTGCACGAAACCCACTTTGCTCTTCTTCTTCTTGTTCATGAAAATCATTCTCTATTAGATCTCTAAGAATCCTACCGTACAATCTACTTAGAGTACTGGTTACTGAAATTCCTCTGTAATTGTTGCAATCCAGCTTGTTTCCTTTTTTATGTATTGAGGATATTCTGATGCACTTTAAAATATTTATCTAAAGTTAGTCAAACATTATAAAAAAAATACATTTATTTGTACAATATATTGTGTAACTGTTTATCATAATCTTTTAAACTATAAATTGTTTAGAGGTAAGAAACTGAAAATCGAGTGTGCCAATATTTCAAGATCAAAACTTTTCCATGATGGTTCTGAAACTTTTCTGATAAATTTATTTCCAATTTAACTAGAAAAATTTTAAAAACAGCTTTGCACTAAAAAGAAGATTCTCTGGACTTATCTCTCAAAAAGTTTAAAAAGTTATGGGATCTAACATGAAGTATTTGAGTTTACACTTAAGGGGTTAATGAGACAGTGGTGTTAATAATACACCAAAGGGGCTAATTGAATACTATTCTTAGAATGACTATTATTGGTTCAGTTTCAAACCAAGAGAACCATTTTACATTATGTTGGCCAAATTATCGAGGCCGGAGAAGCAAAAGTTAAATTTACAAAATTTAGAGAGAAGTGCGAAAACAATGCAGTTTTTGTTGGAAAAAGCCAGAAGATCTTTTATTTATCAACATAAAAGATCTCTTAGAAAAGCTTCCTGTGTCCGATATTTGGCGTAGCGGAGAACTAATATTCCAGTTCATATTTAAAAATTACAATTTATAGTAGGTAGCTGTGTTCAACAATTTTTGATTTCAAAAGTTTTTTTGTAACCTTTTTTATCAATAAAGGAGCCTAAAAATGGATTTTGTCTCATTACCTTCCAAGCCCGCATAGCAATGGCTAGAGAAGGCATTGTTTTTGGGTGTATTTTGACCCACCCTAGCATTATCGTCGTGATATCTGTCTGTGTTTCGATTCTGTAACGACCTGATTAGATTTTTCGGAATATTGTAGCGCGTATTTTCAAAAATTTGTGTTGTAACTAAAAACTTGGTGGGAGCTTTCGTTTCAGAGATATTTACAAAAAACTGTTTTTAAGGTCCATATAACATGGAGTTTACTTGAAGTGTGCTAATGGATTAGGAAGGTATCAGATCCGCCACGGATCCATTTATTTTTTCTAAGTATTTCTTAGGGCTCTAAATATTTACTTGTACCTTTAGAGCCCTTAAAGCTAAAAATTTAAGAAAAATAAAGATGATACAATACACTATGATTCTATTACATTAGCCCCGTCAAATTTTAACCATCAGTAACAACTGAATCGGTGAGAATAAGAACAGTACAAGTCCATTGGTACAGTTTTGGAAAAACGAAAAAACTCTCTAACAAGTCCCGACTTGTACTGTTTTCACACTCAATGCTTTACGATAAGCGTTGCCATACACCTTAATATAGTGATATTAGTACTGTTTTTACACTCATTCAATGCAGCTTGGTATTAAAAACAAAATGGCTAAAATAGGTCGAAATATCAAATTTTGGACTTGTACTGTTCTTATTCTCACCGATTCAACTGAGATTGCACTGTGTATCTTTTTTGTCTTGAACCGAACCGAACAGCTTTAGATTACTTTAAACTTTAGGTTTATATTTTGGTATCATGATAGCCCCGATTTACCCTAAGACCTCGCGAGCATAAGTCAAACTTGTCGAAAAAGGACGCGCCTGCTTCTATTTCATTGATGCAAACCAAATGTTTACTCAGGTTGTCTAGAGAATTTGACGAGTCATGTGAACTTAACTGGACGACTGTAGCTGCGTCATCGGGTTTCCATATAACAAATGGTTTGAGGCAACCCGGTGAGGTAGATTTTTTAATCTAATTACAGTTGACCAGTAGGTTCAATGACCTTTCAAATTTTGTAGGTAACCTATGTAAAAGTATAAAGACCTTGGATGCGAACAGCAGAAATCCAAAAAAAAAACAGTGTTGTCAACAGCAGCGGAGCTAGAACGTCAAACACATGCTGCAATGATTTTTAGGTTTTTCCACGATATGTGTGTGTGTAAACCATTTTGAAGTTAGGAAATCCATGATATAACGGCGTAACTGTAAACGGGGTAGAAACAAAATTTCGGACATCCATTGTGTTTATTTATTTTAAAAACGATCGGATCGGATAGTAAGTACCTCTAACCGTTTTCAAGTGTAAACTAAACATTCCAGTCTACAAGCTACTACTTATACTACTTGGTGTGCAGTAAGGTGTTTAATCCTAAGACGCTTGTTTTCCATAAGGAGTGGTTTTGAAATGTTTGATATATTTGTGCTTGCTTGGCTGAAAACTTATTTGTTCTGCATTATAGATGCAGCTTCAACATACTTTCGTTTTCACCAATGAGACCCCTTATGCAAAGCTTTAGCTTAAACAGATTCTTAAATCCATTAAATCACGCATGATTCAGTATATATTACCAATCAATGCATAAACGGACATCCAATACCAGATGATTGGAAAATTACATTCATATCCTCAATAAATAAAAAAGGAAACAAGCTGGATTGCAACATTTACAGAGGAATTTCAGTAACCAGTACTCTAAGTAGATTGATTGTACGGTAGGATTACTCGAGATCTAATAGAGAATGATTTTCATGAACAACAAGAAGAAGAAGAGCAAAGTGGGTTTCGTGTAGGCAGATCTTGTAGTGGTAATGTTTTTTATCCTTGACAAGTAATTGAGAAACGTAGTGCCAGAAATATAGAAACTTATGTTCCCTTTGTGGACCTACAAAAACCATATGATACCGTTCCAGTAGAAAACTTGTGGACAGTGTTAGAGCAAACTAATATCATACTTACATAAAAGCAATTAAAGAACTATACAAAGGGTCGAAATCTAAAATTAAAATTGGAAATCGACTTTCAAAAGAATTCCTGGTAACGCAAGGCTTAAGACAGGGATGTTGCTTTTCTCCAACTCTTTTTAAAATATATATCGCACTAAACATGGAGTATATGATGAAAAAGTTAACGGAAAAATACCAAAAGTGGCAGTTAACAGTAAACGTGGATAATGGCAAAACAATATCTCCATGCAATGAGTATGTATACTTGGGTGTCACATTTAATAAGACAGGAACAGACTGTAAAGAACTGGAAAAAAGAATAGTAAAAGGAAAAAATGATATTGGATGGCTTAACACTATTTTATGGAGCAGAGAGATAAAAAAGAATGTAACATTTAACATATATGAAACAATGGTGAAACAAACGCTGTCGTATGGAATAGAGACTTGTCTTGAAACAGAAAAATACAAAGCAAAAATGGAAAGTGTCGAAATGGATGCAATAAGAAGATCAATGAGAATATCTAAAACAGATCATATAAGAAATGAGATAATAAAAAAAATAATGAGAATCGGGGGACGCATAACGGATGACCTCACTAAAAAACAACTAATATGGTACGGCCATGTACAATGGATGAACGACGAAAGATTACCAAAGCAGGTACTAGATTGGAAAACAATAGGGCGCAGAAAAATGGAGCGTCCTAAACTAGAATGGCAACAGTCAATCCAGTCAGAAAAACCTGACAGAAGGTGATTGTCAGGATCGAAGGAGGTGGAGAATAGGCGTCGGCCAACGTAGAAAAACGTTCTAAACCGACATAGTTGTAGTATGATTCAGTAAACCTGATTTTTCAATATCCCCTAAGTGCGTACTTTTTTTTACTCTCACCTGAAGAAGGCGTTTCGTCTCTTAGATAGCTTAAAGCTTATTGAGACCATCTGATGTTTACCGGTGTCATTTATTGTATGATTGATGATCTGATTTAAACGAGCGTATAATAGACTCTTTGAGAAATTGTATCTTATTTGATATTGCTGCAAATACCTAATATTTATTTATGGAATTTTGTCAATGTGTCAATTCTTTCCAGTCTAAGAGCTTCGTATTTTAGACATATCAAGTATATTTTCATCAATATATCATTATTATAAAGAAATACTTTTTTATCTTTATTTTGAAAAAAATGCATATCAATCAAACTTGATTTTTTAATACAAAAATATGGAAATATAAATAAGATTTTTCCTTTAAATTTAAAGGAAGTTCACGAGGCAAAAATTTCACAGGTAAAGGTAGCTCGGGACGCGTTGTGTCCTCATTGGGCCTCATTCAGACACATATTTTTTAAATAACCATGCTTATAAAATCGTCCTTGCAATAAACAAATTGGGAAGTAGGAAAAAATTATAATGATGTGTTAAAACAACAACAATAGTAGCGGAGGCTGTGAAATTTTTTGGAACTTAGTTTTTTAGTCAGCAAACATTAATAGAATTGTTCAGTGAGTAATTCTAAGAAAAAATGTCTATATAAACCCTTCCTATTTTCCGATGGGTTTAGTTGCAAAATGCAAAAGAAGATATTAATTCGAGAAACTTTTTTCTTAGTAATGCATATGTTTATTAGTGAAAGCTATACTTAAGCTTAGTATAAAAAACAGTATGACTTATCTCTAAATATGGGAAATATCTCTGCCAAAATTATTAAAAATTGAATATTTTATTTTTTTACAATTTGGCCAGAGATATTTCCTATACATAGAGATTAGTCATACTATTGTTTATACTAAGATTAGGTATAGCTTTCACGAGTAAACATATTATATGCAATACCAAGAAAAAAAGTTCCCCGAATGTATAACTTTTTTGCATTTTGCGCATAAACCCATCTGAAACCCCCCCCCCCTATTCATGAAACAAATTTTGCTGAGAATTGATCAAGGAACAGTTTTATCGATGTTTGCTGACAAAGAAAATAAATTCCGAAAATCTTCACGGCCTCCCCTACTACAACTTTTTCATTCCATACCAACCACCGAAATATGTTAAATTCATTTTTCCAGATACCATTTCGTTTCAAGTCAAAAATTTATTCTAAATACAGGACTAATAAGGACTTATTGCAATAATGCCTGGCTTTAATATGCCAGGCAGTATTCTGACAGTTTTACATTGAACACTGATAGTTGATCTTTTAAAATTGACCTAAGAAAGTCGAATTTAATACTAAGTCGTTTATTTTCCATTAATAAAAGATGGCAGTATGTATTCCAGCTCATATTGCAGTTTATTTCTGTACAAAATACAATATTTCTTAAATTTTTAAATTAGCAGCACAATGGTCACAAATATATATACAAAAACAAACGGATCCCCGCAAAAGCTTCCTTGCGCGCGGGTAAAGAATATATAGTAAAGAAAGGCCGTATATTGAAAGATCACAGCTGATCTTGCAATGTGAAGGTTTTTTTGTTTATACTGGGATTTTCCATCCAATCAGGATCAATCCCCCAGTTTTGCAAAGATAGAGCGATGTTAAAGCATTTTAAGCAATCACAAACAACCAAGTACCTCTAGCCAGGAATCAAACCCGTACCGCCGGAGTGTGAAGCAAATCTTGCTACCACTACACTACGGACGATGACTTGGATGGTTGTTTAGCTAACTTGATGCAGTTTTTGCCAGAGACATGACATTCTTTTAGTCTAAAAATACTTTTACAAACTTACATGATTCCTGAAAATTACAATTACAAAATTGTCATTACAAGCATTATTTTTAATTTCTCTTATCAATATCGTAAGATGAGATTTATATACCGTCTTTTTAGCTTTACAAAGATGTCACATTGACCATGCGATGTTCTGAAGAGTCCCCTAAGAATGAAACAGTAGCGTGTCGTGGATAAAAGGGCGGGGGGAGCGAAGACATTAAGGGGCGCAAATATAGGGGTCAAATAAATTACAAACCTTTTTTTAAAATAATAACATTATTAATTCTATTTTTTTCTCAAATGACGCCAGGGGCGCCAAGCGCAAAGGGGCGGGGGGGACGCCACTGGAATGAAATAGTTAACTGTCAACACTTAATAGGTGCCCATTAGATCTTGGACCCCCGTAAGTGTACAGCTTTCGAACTGCCCACGGAAAATTCAAAAGAGACTACTACTAGAGATATACCCGCTTAGCCACGGAAAAATGCATAATATATTTATTTAATTTTGAATCAAGGAAAATCAACCCGACGTTATTTTTAAGACCAAGTGTACCTACTATCGGATTCTATGTATCTATTATCCAATGCATCATTATTCATTCCAAGAATTGTTCTCAGTGTCTTTTTAAACGTATGTATAGAAAGACATGTATTATAGCCTAAAGAATGAAAATTTAGAATTCTTGCGACAAAGTGACGAAATATTAGAGCAGAAGTTATTGTCGTGGAAAACGTTATTTCCTAATTTTCCGCGTCATTTGCTTTTCTAGCGTAGGCTGACGAAATTCATATTCATCGAATAAATTTGCGTAGATATTTATGTGTCATGTTATATTCAACACACCATTGGGTCAATATAGAGAGTGAGGCGAATAATATTGACACAAATTCAACTAATTTTTTTTTGCAAATGCACATAGCGGTTTTCCGAGAAGTATAGAAGCAACTAAATAAAAATCTCAAAATTTAACTAAATATTTATTTCCCTAATGGCTCTGCCACAGAAGAGCGCCCTACAAAATAGCGCTGCTTTAAAATAGCGCTGCTTCAAAATAGCGCTCTTACAAAATAGCGCTGCTACAACACGACGTTTACAAAACAGCGCTGCTACAGAATAGCGCACTGCGGCAAAAAAGCGATATCTAATAAAAACAGCGAAATTAAAAAAAGCATCATTAAAAATAGCAACTGATTGACTAAGGGGTCTCTTTCTAACATATTTGTTCAAAAACTTTCCTGACTTCTTTCCCGGGATCCTAGCGGGTGTGAAACAAAACTGAACCGAACCGAACGGAACCCAATCGAAGTTTCGGTTTAGTTCGGTTTGGTTTCACAACCCCTAGGATGCCGGTTGGGTTCGGTTCGGTTCGGTTCGGTTCGCTTCGGTTCGGTTCGGTTCGGTTTGGTTCGGTTCGGTTGGGTTTCACACCCTCTAGGATCCCGGGAAAAAGCCAGGGAAGTTTTTGTTTTGAAAATATATGTTAGAAATAGGTTACCTGGAGTGCAAAATCATAAAACGCTATTTTAAAGCAACGCCATTTTGATGCGCGCCATTTTGATGCGCGCTATTTTGTAGCAGCGCTATTCTAAGGCAGCGCCATTTTAATGCGCGCGATTTTGTAGCAGCGCTACTTTATAGCAGCGCTGTTTTGATGCGCGCTATTTTGTAGGAGCGCCATTTTGTTCGCACTATTTTGATGCGCGCTATATTGATGCGCGCTATTTTAATGCGCGCTATTTCGATGCGCGCTATTTTGATGCGCGCTATTTTGTAGCAGCGCTATTTTGTGGCAGCGCCATTTTGTAGCAGCTCCATTTTGTAAGGCGCTATTCTGTAGCAGAGCCAATTATTGAACTCTGTAGAAGCAAATCGTTCGAACCATTAGAATGGATATGCAGACCGTGGGGTAGGAAAGAAACCCGTCATTTGGGTTATAAAAATCACACGAAAATGCACGCACATGGTTCTGATAAACTAACTGGTATATAGAGGGGATATATTTTTTTTTAATTTCTATTAAATATCTTTCACTGTAAATATGTGGTAAAAAAACTGTGTCGATAATTTATTGTTTTTTCTATTTTTTTCTTTTAGTTTTTAAAATATGTCTTTTTTAATGGACAGCGGTTCGTAACCAGACCAAAAGAACTGTTGTCACAATTTCTATTTTTTAAAAGTTTTTATCCAAAAGAAGCCTCTACACCCTGAAGAAGATGACAATTCTTTCCTGAAATTGTGAGAAGACGATATTGATATTGACATATTTGATGATGAGGACTTGGAAGGTGTCATTCCCATCAATAAAGAATCTTTTTAAGAGATGCCACAAGCAAATTATGAACCACAAGATGAATACACATATAGTGATGAGCCTCTCAGCGAGATCAGGAAACGTATTGTTGCTGAAAATGAAAGTCCATGTCAACAAGAAACTCATCTGGCCCTAAAAGTTCCCCTTGAGGGTCCGAGGCCTAAAACACTCTGTTAGAAGCAAAAATACAAAAATATAACGGAAAATCTAAAGTATTTTGCGCTTCTTGCCGCATGCATTCCTGTTTAACTGGAAGCAAGAATTGTAATATACAGTTTCAAACTGTTAAAATGTATTGAATTAGTCCTAAACTCCATTTAGGTGGCCGTTTTTTTCTTGAAAACTGGAATAAAAATGCAGATTTTTTTTTAGGCTTTGATTTTATTTGGACTAAAACTCGATTATTTTGAAAAATTTAGCAAAATATGCCTAAAGATAAAGCCTGGCGTCTCAGGAGGATATATACCGGGTGTTGTTTAATTTAACATGTTTTAATAATATCTTTAAATCGGTAAAATAGCTGCGTTCTTACTTACCACGTACAACAAGGTACGAATCAGCACAATGGGTTTGGTGACTCTAAAAAAATATATTTTTGTTTCAACGATTGTTTTGAATATTACTCGATTGCCTTGCCAATCATGTCTGCATTTATTTCCTTATTACTACTGAACCGATTTTAATGAAATAAAAACATCCTGGTGAGAATTGATTGCTTTTTATAGAACATAATTAAAATTTATCGCGATCTTAAAATTTAAGATGGCGAACAGAATCGTACTTGATTCTTCACAATGGCGTGTTTATTCTTATTTTTTTTTTAATGTTTTATTTTTTTTTTAATTTATAGAAAAGCAAAAATTTTTCCCCGTACAGCAAGGTATAACCTAGTAAAATCGGTGTAATGGTTCTGAAAAAATCTATTTTTGTTTCAGCCATTGTTTTACAGATTATAAGATTGCACTGTCAATCCTGTCTGCATTAATTTCCTTATAAACTCGTTATTACTAAACCGATCTTAGTGAAATAAAAAATCATGGTGAGAATTGATCGTTCTTTAAAGATTATGATCGAAGTTTGCCGCTTTCATAAAAGTTAAGATGTCGGACAGAATCATACTTGACCCATCCATCAAACGCCTTTTTGAAGAGTCAAGCATGATTCGTTCCGACATCTTAAATTCTAAAATAACGGCAAATTTCGACTATAATATTTAGAGAGCAAGTAATTCTCACCATGATTTTCTTTATTTCACTAAAATCGGTTTAGTAATAACGAATTTATAAGAAAATTAATGCAGACAGGATTGGAAATGCAATCGTATAATCTGTAAAACAATGGTTGAAACAAAAATAGATTTTTTGAGAACCGTCACACCGACTACCAATCTGTACCTCGTTATGTGGGGGAAAGTAGTGCTTTTCTGTAAATTAAAAAAAAACCTAAAACATTTTTGGAAAATAAGAATAAACACCATCTTCAATTTTAGTAAGGCGATAAACTTTGATTATATTCTTAAAAAAGCAATCAATTCTTACCAGGTTGTTTTTTATTTCATTAAAATCGATTCAGTAGTAATAAATTTATAAAGAAATAAATGCAGACATGATTAGCAAGGCAATCGTATAATATGCAAAACAATGGTTGAAACAAAAATATTTTATTTTAGAACCACTAAACCCATTTTGCTGATTCATACCTTGTTGTGCGTTCTGACAATGCAGCTTTTTTTTCTAATTTAAAAAAACTATTAAAGCATGTTCACAACGGATGAATAAACGAGCATCTTTGAAGGGTATATTTTAATTATATTTTAATCTTGGATTTTGAGATGGCGGAAAAAAATATATATTTAAATAAATAATAATATAACTCTAATTAATTCCATGCCAAGTGCAGTTTGTCCCATCAAAATTGATTGTACAGTTCAAAGGTTATAATGAAAAGAAAAATGTCCGGTTTTTTTTGGCCCACTTGGTACATAGAAAAAATTACAGCGTTAATTGCACAATAGCTAAAATGAAAGCTATAATTGCAGTGTAGGTTTTTTATACGCTTCGACTATTTTCCGAAGGCATAGCAAATCAAACCGAACCTCAACCCTTTCTTCCTTAAAGGCCGCTTGACATGGTGCATGACAATAAAATTTGCAGGCAAATGGCATGAAATTTTGCCCAGGTGCATGCGCAGTACAAATCCAGCTGATTGTTGCAGGCAATCCATTTTTATCGGTCCGGTGCCATTCTTTTGCATGCAAACTGTACTTGCATGCAAACTGGGGAATTTTTACCTAGATTCTGGGGAATCAATGCATGGCCATGCACAATGTCAAACGAATAGAAGATTTTTTGCAGGCAACAATTTGAGCGAAATTTTTTGCTTGCAAATATTTGCAGCGTGTCATGCACCATGTCAAGCGGCCTTTAGTAAAATCATGCTGTAAGTGTGTATTTCACAATATATGATGGAATCTTAGCATATAATGGAAAAAAGAAAAATTTTTTGTCAATTTAAAAAAGATGTAAATTGAGAATTTCTTAAAACCCGTTTTATTTCCGTTTGAATAACACATCGCCTTCGGTAGACATCGTTAAACGCGTTTTGAAAATGTTTTTTTCACTTATATCTCCCTAGTGCTTGAGTTATTTCCTTAACATTTTCTAGAAAAATGCGTGACCGAGGAAAAAATTTTTAATCTTCGGTTCAAGTGCGAATGAGATTTGGTAAACACCAAAAAAAATTATTAAATAAAATATTTAGCGTGTTAATCATTTTAAAATAAATTTTACAGTACAGAAAAACAAATTAAATTTTCGGTGGTATATAATATAACCAGTGGTTGAAATTATTTGGTAAATTTTTAAGAAAGAATTTTATTTTTATATGTCTCAAATGAAATATTTTTTGTTTACTTTTATATGTTTTGTGTATAATATTTTTTATTCGACTGTCTTGTAAAAGGGGGTTTTGCGCACGGAGAACACGATCTGAAAAAGGCATTTTGCGCACGCTGTGTGCAAAACGTTTTGCACACGCTTATGTCATTTTTGCGCACGCCTATGTCATTTCTGCATACGGGTCTCCCGTCATTGTGATTTTTGGTGTTGTCACCCATCAATATAAGTTGGCTTAGTTCCGTAGCAACCGTCACTGCTCGTATGTTTTGTTGATTAGATACGTCAAAAAATTGTTGAATTTTTAAAGTTTTGTTGTAAAAATGTCGGAAATAAAAACAAGTTAAATTAAAATTTGATTTTTCTTTCTTTATTAGCAGTCGTATAAAAATATTGTAAAAAACTCGTTTGAAAACCTCTTTGCATACTCCCTCGACTTGTACTCGTTTAAAAACCTCTTTGCACACTCCCTCGACTTGTAGACCTCTCCTTCGGCTCGGTCTTCCAAACTGTCTCGATTGTGTGCAAAGAGTCGTTTTCAAACCTTTTTGTTTAAATAACTATTAAGACTCGTCCAAAATATATTTTTCTCTCTTTCACTTCTCTTGTAGCATTGAATCTACCTATATACCAAAATTGATTTACTTCCAAAACATCAAAAAACTTAAGATTTGTTGACTTTGAAGTTTCGACTGTGTATAATGTCATGACAACGTGGAATTTCGGCGGTAATTTTTAAATATTCAGTAATTCATTTGATATCCGGTGAGTGATAAACAATAAATGAGTAAAATATTCTAATAATTGCGTTCTATTGTAGCAATTATCGGCGTATATAATAGGGGGGTAATTACCTCCCTCACCTAGATTTATTCAAACTGAGGTGTTTTCCACTAAGAATGCTAAACTTTTGCTTGCGGCGCATGGACATTGTCTTTATTATTACCAAAATTGTTTCACTATAAGTTATATTGGTTTAAACTGAGGTTAAACCTAAATTCGTCCACTAAAATTAAAATTTCGTCCCTGTAAATATGGCGAAAATAAACAAAACTGAAGAACTTTTTAAATTACCTCTTACAGGATCCGGTTTTAAATACTCCGTTGCTAAAAATTAACAAAGAAAAAGTTATTTTGCATAACTCACCTTTGGAGGAACAATAAGGTAGGTTTCAATCTTGTGGTCGGCCAGATAGCCTTCTCTTTCTACGCCATTGCCTGGCTCCACTTCGAATCTGTCTCCCAGTTGGAGGAGGGTAGCTTTAGTTATATGCACTCTTCTGCAACAATAAGAAAACCTATTGAATAAAACTTTTTAAACAGAATTCAGGTTCATATTTGATTATCCTCGTATTTTGGCCTTTAGTATTGTAAAGAATACTAGATAATTGGTAACCTTAGAAATCCAAAAAGCACCCTTACGGCCCCGTGATAGTATAACAAAGAATAATAACGCCTAGGCTGATATATCGGTTGGGTTTGTTTTGGTTTGGTTCGGTTACAAAAATTATAAAACCGTAGAATTTCATCCGATTTAAGAAGGCAACTTGTTAGTGTCTGGGTCGAATACTGAAACTCAGTTTTCGAACACGAATCCTAAATACTGTATTCTAAATTCTATTGGTTTAAATATAAATACATTTAATTAAAAAAAAACTACGCATTTTAAACTTTATTTGTACTTAAGTCAAAAAAATATGGAGTACAGTAAACTTACAAAAATAATAGATTTTTCTTAACAAAGAAAGCTATCGTTAAAAAAAGATAAACTGAGAGTTAAAATATTTTTTGGTTTTTTTAATTAAAAAAAATAGGGATAAATCATTGACTTCTATACCCTACGGGTAGACCCGGCATGGGCCAAAATTGCCATTATATCAAGCTTTTATCGCAATTGACCAAATACAAGTAAGAATTTAATGAGCAAAATAGGGATGAAAATAGAATTTCGGTTTGGTGAGTCCGGAAACATGCAACATCGCAAAAATATTCTATTTGCTTGTCTTGGATAAAAAAGGGCAGTGGCGGCGCAAAATAAAAATTTTGAATTCCACTAGAATTTTTTTATCAACAATTTTCTGTTTGAATAATAAATAATTCATGAATACTTACTTGTGTGTGTTTACAAAATTCTCTTCAGTAAAAAAAAAGAGTAAAAAGAATTGCTAAGTGCAGTGGATGTATTAAAATTATTGTTTTCATCTTAGAACTTTACAAATGTTGTACCTTCCAGGTAAAATATTTTCTTTCTTTGAACAAGGGTCTTCTTCAACTCTTCTTTTCTTGGGTGGACTACAAGTTATGCTCGAGTCAGATGAAATTTCGGAACTAAAAATTTCAATTCGAAATGGGACAACCGGGCGCCGGGCCAACTCGGCGCCGCCAACAGGGCGCCACGCCGGGCCTAATGGGCGCCGGGCCAACTCAGCGCCGGACTATTTTTTTTTTCGATAAAATGTGCAGATAAAAACAAAATAAATATGTTATTTATACAAAACTTTCAACATCTATTAAGTCGAGTGTTGAAATTTGGTAGGTGTAGTGTTCTGCGACTTGAAACACCGCCAAGTTCCATATTCGATACATATCGATGCATAAATAAGAAAGTCCGCCATTTTGGATCCGCCACTTTAATTTTTTTAAGGTTGTTTTTCATCTGCACATTTTATCAAGAAAAAATATTTTAGTCCGGCGCCCAGTTGGCTCGGCGTCAAGTTGGCCCGGCGCCCAGTTGGCCTGCCGCCCAGTTGGTGGCGCCGAGTTGGCGGCGCCCAGTTGTCCTAGACTGCAACACATTTCAGGGGTCTGGTACGTTTTACCACCTTTCTTAAAACTACGAAGTTTTTTGAAAAATGATAATTTTAGACCATTTTATAGTGATTTCTAAAAAAAAAATTGCGGACTATCGTTGATTTTGTTAAAAAAATTGAAATTGAAACATTCTTAAAACCCCATTAAAACCCATACAAATTGCTACAAAAGAAGCATTTTCTCATTTCAAACTGAAACAAAACGGTCCCTGACGTCTATCAGCTGTCAACAAAAACTTGAAATAACTAAGGTCACTGATCCAAATCGGGTCAGTTTTTTTGGTCCTTTTATGAAAATGCACAATTTTTAAAAAAGCATGAAATTCAAAACAAAATCAAGAAAATTATGATTCCTACATTTTTACAAATAAAAATTAGTTTAATTGAACATTATATCAATTTTTATTCTTTAAAACACTAAAAATTAATAATTATTTACTTTTTTAAAATTTATCGAAGGTCTAACTGAACAAAAGCAAACTGAACCCATCCGTATCGAAATGAACCAAATCAAACCGAATCTAACGGTTCGGTTTGGTTCGGTTCGATTTGCTTAAACTGAACCGAACCTAACCGAATATAGCTAAACCTAACCTAAACAATCCTAGCGGAACCTAACCGAACATACTCAAACTGAACCAACCTAACCCAACCTAACCCAACCTAACCCAACCTAACCCAACCTAACCCAACCTAACCCAACCTAACCCAACCTAACCCAACCTAACCCAACCTAACCCAACCTAACCCAACCTAACCCAACCTAACCCAACCTAACCCAACCTAACCCAACCTAACCCAACCTAACCCAACCTAACCCAACCTAACCCAACCTAACCCAACCTAACCCAACCTAACCCAACCTTACCCAACCTAACCCAACCTAACCTACCTATTGTTAATAAATATAGTAAAAGTTGTTAGGTTTATGTCCAGGGGGTAACCATTGTCCATAATCGTCGGAAATCGAGTTAGGATTAGTGTATGCGACCATAAACATTGAGTGGCGAGTGAGTGTTTGGTCTTCAATTTTTTTAGGGAAATTTTTCAAAATCTTTTTTGCGCACTCTGGGCACCCTAATAAACCGTAATCTGGTCACCCTAATCCATCGCAATCAAAGAAAATGGTTAATCGAAGTGTCACAAATTTTTTGTTGGTTTCTATTCTTCTTTTATATTATGTAGGACAAAATTATTAATTAAACTAAGTGACCTTATTAAGTAAGACAGCATGATAGTCAAATGACATTAGAAGGACATAAACATATGATACCGGCCTGTAGACCGGTCGCGGTGGTCATATAATAATAAATATATACTTTCGCGATGAAAGACCAAAATTTAACTTAAAATTACTGTAAAGTCCGCAAAAAAACATTAAATTTATCGAAATTTATAAAAACATAGATCAGTGTGTGTAACAATTCATCAAGATGTATGAAACTCGACCGTGATATGTCAAAAGTTTGGTTCGAAAAAACAAAAACAACTGGATAAAAATCGGTATGTAAGAGTTTAAAAAGAAATCATTTTTAAGAAAATCAAATACTTTTTGTTAATTTTCATGCAATGCAAAAAAAAGTGCGGGGAAGTGACACTTTCTGAATCAAAATGTGTGAGGGTAAAATCGCACGGTCGCAGAAAAAACTATCTATCGTGACGCTACTGAACTTTCTCGTGTTTTAGGAAAAACTATCTGTCAAGACGACTTACCCATGAAATGTTGTTTTTTTATGGATTTTTTTTCTTCTTTTGCACAAAAAACAATTTTGGACCATGTTTAAACTCAAATAGTTACTTCTAAACTTGTTTTTAAACGTTTTAAGATTTCTTTTTGTAATATTTCCGCACAAAATTCAAAAAAAATCATTTCCGTACTTAGACAACATTGTCTATCAGTTTTCCCTGTATACACGGACTAACCGGTAGAATAACTCAAAATAAGGCAGATGGTTTAAAGGTAGCCAGCTGCTTTTCTGTCGCACTTATGCCGTCAGTGTGAAAGAGATAAAAGTACCCTTATATTATCTAGGGTATTATTAGCATGCAAAATCACCCTATCTTTGTCCGTTTCACATGTTCAATAATGTCTATCTCTGTTTTTATTGTAAAAGAAATACCCGACCATAGGAACCAAATTGGATAGGGTCAATAAAAAATGCCTTGTCTTTCCGTCTCTAACGCCCTTTTAGGGCGTTATACAACTCAATGGGATAAATATAATATACCTCGTAGCGACGCATTACATAAAAAGAACATGAATCCAAAAGAAACATAAAGAATTTCCAATCAGTTCGCCATTAATAAAACCAGCATTTTAAAAAGATCGTCACTTAAATTTTGACACTTTGGTGTATTTACCATACTGGCAAATACCGGGATTTGAATACAGTATTCGAATACAAAGTGGGCATTCTAATACTGGTATTCCGAAACGGTATTCAGAATCCATAATACCGAGTACTGACCAAAATAGTATTCAGTCGAATACCGAAATCCAAATACACAAGGTATTGGAAAAGGATTCGAATATCAGCCAAATGTATTCCGAATATTATTCAGAATAACATGGAATCATAACAAAAACATTTTAAGTAAAAAAAGCCAAGTGCGCGAAAATGATATTCCGTAAAAAACAAGTTGAGATAAAAGTATAGCAGTTTAACATTATAAATTATAAAATGAAAATTTCTTACTAGTTTGGAAATGTTTTTTTAAACTTTGCTATTACAGCCAAACTTCTTTAGGTTCAAATATTATACTCGTTTCTGGTTCAAGTTAGCGCTGTGCCTAAGAGGCATTTGCAGCCGTAAGAGCCAAGTTTAGGAAAACATTTCCAAACTAATAAGAACCATTTATTTTAAAATTTATAATGGAGAACTTGGCTTTACTTTTATCTCAATTCTTTTTACGGAGTACCATTTTCGCGTACTTGGTTTTTTTACATGAAATGTTTCTATCGGCCTTCCAAAGTTCAGCTCTCAGTTTTGAAATTTTTTTCTATATTTTTTCATAGTTCCTCAGTCTGCCAAGCTCAGCTCTCTAGCGTTTCTTGAAGTGGGCACATAACTTTACATTTATAGGGGAGCGAGGTAAATTAGAATGTTGGGGTTTTTTATAACGATTTGGTCATAATTTCTATCAGTCTGCCAAATATCAGCTTTGTAGCATGTCTGGAAGTACGGTAGAATTTTGATAATCTATACATGAGTGAGTGGCAATTTCGACGTTTTTTGAAATTTCGAAACTACTTTACTACTCTATGAAAGTTCATGAAACTGGAGAGATTGTTGACTCTATAAAGATCTACGACTGTGCAAAGTTTGAGTTTCGTAGCTCATTCCGAAGTAGAGTTTTAAAAAGGTCAAATATGGGCTGAAATGTTTCAAGAAAAGATGGTACAGTAGTTGCGCGAACTGCCGTGCTCTCAGAGTGCCGGTTACTTAATAAAAATTCTAAAATGTATAGAAAAAAATAAATAATTGGACTTATCTGTCTATAGCTTTGTAAATTTATCGTACGGAGATGATATTTTCAATTATTATGATGAAATGACCTTTCCTATGTGATCGGATATGACCCAAATCGGAAGGTCAATTGTCCTCAGCTAATGGATTCCGCATCGACGATTGCCGGTGTATGATGCTTAGTAAAAGTCTTTTTTATGACTATGACATATTTACCTAACATACACCCAAACACGTTAGAGCATAAATATGAGGCATACGCATGCATTCTCACACGCGATGCTTGAAGCCAGGACCCATATTTAATTCTTAATGTTCCTTTTTCGAGTAGACAGGATTTCGGTTATTGCGCATGCGTCAGTTTTGGTGGTTTTGGAACATACTCCGTTACATCACCACATTATTTGACAATTGTCAAATGTTTAGGGTTATGTCTATTATTTTTTTCTAGAAACTAGTTAATTGGGTGAAAATTTATCAAATTGTGGATAAAAATTGTAGTTTTTTTAAAACTAATTGTGCAGATTTATTGTGGACACCATGAAGAGTGTTTAAAGGCATATATAAACCACACCTAACTTTATTAACAAATTATAAAGAAAAATACACGTAGTTACCTATGGAATGGTACTCCCTTAGTTCTTCCGGACAAAAAAAACATAATTTTACACGACAAACGCAAAACACCGCAACATGTCAGTATGGCCCACTAGCAGCTGTGTGTCTACATGACAAAATGCACGCATGCGCACTTGAAAATTCGCATCCGCGAATTTAAATTTGCCATTGTTTCCAAAGCCAGCTATGAGCGCTTCACTTTTTGATTCTTTGAACATGTAAACTCTATATCATAATTTTTAAGATAACTTTTTGACAGTTATCAGCTGTTTACCATCACAAATAGCATAGGCCAGCGAAAAAAAGTTGTAAAATGTTGTCTCAAAAATAATGATATGAACAGTATTTATGCTATAACGTATGTGCATACACCTATCGGTAATACTTTTTTATAATGATTTTGCCCTCAACCATAATTTGAGACATCTTTGGATATTGCAAACAGTTTTCTTCTTTTTTTCCTTATAAATTTTAGGAATGAGAAACAAGGCAACATGTTTTGAAGAATATTAAAAGGCTGGCCAATAGCTTTAATATGGTTTGTGGAAAAGAAATAATATATAAAAAGTAAAAAAAACATCATAGAAATTTAGAATTTTAGAAATTTGGCCGTTATTTTATTTTGAACGGAGGATTTTGAATGTTAGCATTAATTATTTTTCCTTAATAAATAAAATCTTTAGGTGTTACATAGAAGTTTTTAGGGCTATGTTAAATTCCATATCATAATTTTTGAGATAACTATTTGACAGTTATCAGCTGTTTACCATAATAAACAGCATAGGCCAACGAAAAAAAGTTGAAAAAGCAGCAGATATGTATTATTAAAAATTGGCTGTTTGCAGGGCTTATTAAAGCTGAGATTTTTACAAAAAAGGCTATTTTTTTGACAAATAAATAAACTATTAAGGAAACCAGGGCGAAACTACATGTTGGGCAGAAGGAAAATTTTTGTTTTCAATATTTATATACATATATATACAAATTTTGTAAATGTGTTTTCGTTTTTATTTTTTTAAATATTTACACTATTATTATTTACACTTAATGTTATATTTTTTGTATTTGACGTATCTTATCTACATTATTGTAGCTGAAAAGATTAACAAAGTTGTCTATTGTCTATCCAAACGGACGGGCCACGATCCTCCACTTTGTTGACGTCAGATCGGGGGCTGATTTTTTTTTGATGGTCACCTCACGACACTGCCTATTGTCTTTAAAATATTGAAGTAGGAATGACGGTTCATGAGTATTTGATTTTTTCAAAAATAAAGCCGGTTTTGAGATTATTTTTACTATATTCTTGCAGAACAATTTTTTTTAATTTATGGTAATCCTTAATTTTTCAGAGCCGCTTGTCACATGTCAAATATAACAGTTGGCATGCGGGACATAGCGGGTAATTTGAATTTAATATAAGGAATGCTAAATATTGAAGATTTTAACCTTTTAATCATCTTGCATCCTTACAAAAGTTTGGTGGAATTTGAGGATGGTGTCTGAGAATATTTCACTGAAATTTCACGGAAATCTGTAATGCCATTTTGAAAATATTATAAAAAAACTTCTGACCTCCTTTAAGAGCTAATGTAAAAGTGAGCCCTCGGAGAACAGCTGATTTTTTCAGGGTCGTGGCCTGTATTTTTTTGTTGGCCTTGAGGAAACTTCTTCCATAGTTATCTGAGTGTCTAATGGTTTCATAAGGCTACTAATTAATGTTATCTATTGTTACAACAAAATAAAAAAAAATTGCTAATTTTTTTAACAAATTTGGGTTTGCCTGAACCAAGTCTTCATATGCTTGTATAATATGTTTCTCGAAGTAATATTAATTTCTGTTAATTTTCTTGAAATAAGTCCCCACACGTTTTGATTAGATTGCATCGGATCGGAAGTTTTGACTGGCTATGACAAAACCTCGATGTTGTCAAAGAAGGTATTTCAACAAGACGCGACAAAACCTATATGACAGTAATTCAGTCCTATTACACTGAGAGAAAAAGTTGTGCAATTTACAGTTATTATTATTTAAAAATGGATGATTTTCTTGACCACAGTATAGCTACATACGAGTACAATTACACCATCAAGCAAAGTTACACAATACGTTGTTCTCTTGAAACCACTATCGTGAAAATTGCGCTGTGTGGATAGGGCAGTTGTCTTGATTGATGATGATTCATATGTGAGTGGGCCTTGCAGCCCTTCCACTGCCTCCACCAGTGCGTCTATTGTGGCTCACTTTTATGTGGTTTCCACCACTGTATGCCTAATCCTCCAAAAAGGCCGGCTATCAGTTTGGGTGAGACACTGTTCAGATCTGAGTCAATCTGAGGTTTACCGAAAGTGTTCTGACGTAAACGTGCAATAGCCGGACATTCGCACAGTACAAGTCTGTTTCGTCATCCTCCATACAGAGTCTACATTTGGTCTCTTCTGTAAGTCCCATTCTGTGCATGGGTACTCTCATTCAACAGTGACCCGTAAAAAGACCAGTTACTATACGTATCTCCTGTCTGGTAAGTCCAATAATGTTCCTGGCTCTGTTTCTACAAGGTCCTTTAATGAACTATTTAGAGTGAGTCAGTTCTGGTATATTTATCCAGTATTGTTGGAAGCTATTCTCCATCCATTTTAATATGGTTGATTTAGTAGCATTGTATGATATCCCCAGGGCTGGCACGAAGACGAAAAATTCGGCAGATGCCGCATCCCTCGCTGCTAGGGAAGTTGTCTTTCTGGTATACAAAACCATCTGGGTAAAGAATCCTGACTTGAGGAAGCATGACGTCTCTCATGATGGTAACATAAGCCTGAGCATTAAACCTACCAAGGATTGTAAAAACAGCCCCATGTCCTCTTGGCGAAATCCACCCCCAAACATTCACAGAAAAACTTCCGGCTAAGTCTTTATTTCCCGAAATATATTTATCTTGGTAGCGCGATCTTGGTCACCGATAAACTAAAATTTGTTTTCGATCACTGTGTGATTGAAATATCATTTTATCTGTGCACAACAAGTTAAAGCAAAAATTGTGCGGGCTTGTTTTTTTCTGTATTTACAAGATTTTTTTTTGCTTCCACACGACATCTTAATCTGGAACGCCTTATTCGCCTTCGACTTGTTGTAAGTGAACCAGAAAAAAAAAGATGCAATTATTGCTTTACAGGCCTTGGAAAAAGGATGTTCTTCTAAAAATTCTATTAGTTGCTGATCTTTTTCGAGCGTGCTGATTTTGGTCAAGCCAGTACCTTACTTTCGCTGAACATTTTCCTCTTCTTATATTTTCTTTTGAGTCGTACAATCGATGACGTGTTTGGTCCATAGTGAGCGGCTACTCAATGCACCGACCAACCGGCATCTAATTTTTCCAAAATTTGAGCTTTATCAAATTCGGAAAATTGTGGCGGTATTTCAGGCAGAAAATTCAGCGTCTTCGAGCTACCTTTACCTCTGAGAAGTTGCACTTAAAACCTTTTTGCTTAGTCGTTTGACTCGATGAACTTCTAAAATATATGTACTTATATCTAATTATACCTTAGAGTAATAATATTTTTTATTACGAATTATACATATATGATATATAAAAAATAATCTGCCTACACTTGTAAGAAACCAAAACCTTCTAAGAAACTCGAGAACCTTCAAGATAAGAAGGCCATTTTGCTGATCTGTGTTTCCTATAGAACAAACAAGACGAGCATTCCAGTCGATTCAGTACTTTATTTAAGAAGTATATAATTCTAGAATACCAAGGAATTATTCCTGGCTTTATCAGCACTTCTTGTTTATATAAGCTCAAACTCTTGTATTGTCTTAAGTCATTCTTTTTAGAATGGTTCTTAAGCACACACGTTCAACTAAAATGTTTAAGTACTAAGTTTTAAAAAAATTAAGTAAATTTTAAAGTATCATATATATGCCTAAACTAACACACTTCACAAAAAATGTCACAATCGCGGAAAATGTGTTTAGGGCTCTATATCCCCGCGCGTGTTGCTTTTGTTTAAACTGACGTTCTTTTGTCTAAATAACTCAATAGCGATGCCTCCGCAGCTTATCTCTTCATCTCTGCGGTCGCCAGCCATCCGTTTTTATTTTGAGAAAAATGTGTGGATATAGAAAAATACCCGAGATAATTTTTTTTTACTTACGCAGTAAAATAAAAATTTGCTATAATTAATAATAAAATAAAGGTAATTCCAACTTTTTCCTTTAGAGTTTTTTTAGAACATGACGATTTGTTTAATGCCAAATTTTGATAGGAGGTTTCGAGGAGGTTTCTTGTTTTAACTAAAACATCATATACCTATTTTTACCTTCCTAGCGCAGCAATGACTAGAGAAAGTATTGTTTTTGAATGAAAACAAATCGATGTAACACCGAAAATAGGGACTAATTGCCACGACCTTGCGTAAACGTAACGAACGTTACGTAAATGAGATACGATGCGCATTGAAATTAATTGAAGACAGAGTAAAAGCAATAGTCAAAACGTCACGGTCCCTAAAATTAGACTGGTCTTCGGATCTTATATTTTTCACGTCACTGGTGGTCCAGCTGATTTTTGTAAACAAAAGTTAGACATGATATGAACAACTAATAATTTTTGAATTTTTTGAAAAGTATAATCTTACAAAATAATATTCTGTATTCTAGGGACCGTGTCAAAACGTATCCACTTATAACTATCTTTTGTGAAATTAGCTCCACAAAATTAAAATGGACCAGATAGACTATACTGTAACAATAAACAAATTAAAAGCTCTTTTATTTTTCGGAATTTTGACTTAAAACTTAAAATAGCTGTGAAGAAATCAGAGTGGTCCTTATGGGTTATCATTTTGTTGTAAAAGTCAGTGGAGGAAGTAGGAATGTTTAAATCTTATTAAAGTAAATAAGGCGCTAGGTCTCTAATTACGTCATTTTGACAGGTTGTGACTTGCATACATTGTAAAAGGATTGCTCCCCTATGGCTGCTATCTTTGACCATTTTATTAGAAACGTCAGTGATGGAGATTGGAATTTAAAAAAAATTGCAGTGAATATGAACCTAGGTCCCTAATTACCAAATTTTGACAGCTTTTGACCTAAAACTTGCACACATTGTCACTGCTATATTTTAGTATTTTGTTACAAACGTCAGTGGCGGAGATAAGAATTTGTAAACTTTATTGAAGTGAATATGGAGCTAGGTCCCTAATTATGACATTTTGACAGCTTTTGACTTAAAACTTGGGTACATTGTAAAACAGTCGCCACTCTACCGATGCTCATGTATACAAATTTTAGGTCAGAAGCTGTCAAAATGTCTTAATTAGGGACCTAGCTCCATATTCACTTTAATAAAATTTAAAAATTCCTATCTCCGCCACAGACGTCTAAAACAAAATAGTAAAAAATTATAGAAGAGCGATCGCTTTACAATGCACGCAAGTTTTAGGTCAAAAGCTTTAAAAAATTACGTAATTAGGGACCTGACCTCTCCGCCACTGGGTAATGAGCTGAAAGAAGTTTGGTCAAAATTCAATAATGCTAATGAAAATTTTTCATGAGCATGAAGTTAGCGAAGCACCCATCGCAGATCGAATCGTGACTAGGTGGATAATTTGCCGCTAATTAGTCGTTAATTAGTTGTGGGAAAATAAATTTTGTCGCTCTTATTTTTGACCGTTTTTTTGGGTGCTTCGCTAACTTCATATTTTGGCACCCATCGCAATTCAAATCGCGACTAGGTGGATAATTTGCCGTTAATTAGTCGTGAATTAGTTGTGGAAAAATTAATTTTGTCGCTCTTATTTTTGACCGTTTTTTAGGGTGCTTCGCTAACTTCATATGAAGTTAGCGAAGCACCCTCTTAAAAATGGCTTTAGACGTGACGTATCAAAATCGAATATGGTGGATAATTTGCCGTTAATTAGTCGTGAATTAGTTGTGAAAAAATTAATTTTGTCGTTCTTATTTTTGACCGTTTTTTAGGGTGCTTCGCTAAGTTCATATGTAGTTAGCGAAGCACCCTCGTAAAAATGGCTTTAGACATGACGTATCGAAATCGAATATGGTGGATAATTTGCCGCTAATTAGTCGTTAAATAGTTGTGGAAAAATTAATTTTGTCGCGTTTAGTTTTGAGTGTTTTTTGGGTGCCTCTCTAACTTCATATAAATTAAGCGAAGCACTCAAAAAACGGTCAAAAATAAGAGCGACAAAATTAATTTTTCCCCAGCTAATTCACGACGAATTAACGGCAAATTATCCACCATATTCGATTTTGATACTTCATGTCTAAAGCCATTTTTAAGAGGGTGCTTCGCTAACTTCATATTAAGTTAGCGAAGCACCCTAAAAAACGGTCAAAAATAAGAGCGACAAAATTAATTTTTCCACAACTAATTCACGACTAATTAGCGGCAAATTATCCACCATATTCGGTTTCGATAGGTCATGTCTAAAGCCATTTTTGACAAGGGTGAGTCGCTAACTTCATATGAAGTTAGCGGTTCAGTTCGGTTCAGCACCCAAAAAAACGGTCAAAAATAAGAGCGACAAAAAGAATTTTTCCACAACTAATTCACGACTAATTAACGGCAAATTATCCACCTAATCGCGATTCGATTTGCGATGGGTGCTTCGCTAACTTCATGTTCATAAGTTTTTCGGTAGTTAAAATAATTTGTATTTAACCAAAAACCAAACATTTTTAATAAAAGTTTGAAAAGCGGAAAAAAGGTAAATTAAACCTCCGAAATATTAGCTAATATTTTCCTTTAAAATTTTTGTTGGGCCTTGGATGAGTGATAAGTCTTATAACATAAAAGACCAAAAAAGAACGTTAAAGATTTTTCTTTTTAATTTTATATATAACGACCTAATTAGTTTTCTTAAATTATCTCCAGATTCGTCATTGCTTGATTGCTCTGGCTGAAAATACAAATAATTAAATTAATTAAATTAAAAAAATAAAAACAGGTGTGCATCCTAAAGCAATGATCCTATCAACCGTGTTAAAGCGAACTAATTAAAAATTTAATTAAAATCACGTTGACTTAAAAAAAAAGACAAACTTTTTCTTTCGCCTCTTTTAACTTTTTAAAAGTTTACGCTAACGCTCTTAAAAGAGAAGTCATCAAATCCACTAGAAGTTAAAAACTCCCTGTGTTCGACAGGCTATAATTTTGCAGAAATAATTTGAAGGGTTCCGCAGAAATATTTTTAGCAACCTGTACACAGATGTCTTAAAACTGGGTAAAAAGTTCTTTAAGGATAAAAAAGCACATTTTGACCCTCATTTTACAGTCATGGTAATAAAGAATATATTATTTTTCTATACTGTCAAACCATGTCATTTCTGAAAGTAGTTACGAAATTTCAAAAAGGGTCGAAATTGCCACTCACTCACTCACTCATATCTAGATCATCATCAAAATTCTACTGTACTTCCAGACATGCTACAAAGCTGAAATTTGGCAGACTGATAGAAATTATGACCAAACCCTTGGAAAAAATATACCAAAATTCAAAATTACTCCCCTCCCCTATGCATGTAAAGTTATGTAAAACTATCACTGCCCACTGCCAGCAACGCTAGAGAGCTGAGCCTTGGCAGACCGATAGAAACTATGATAAAACTATAGGAAAAAATTTAAATAACCCATTATTTTAATTCACTTCCCTCCCCTTTAAATGTAAAATTATGTAAAAGTTACATTGCCCAATTCCAGAAACGCTAGAGAGCTGAGCTTTGGAAGGCCGATAGGAACTATGATAAAACTGTAGAAAAGAAATTTTAAATCCCCAAAATTTTAATTTACTTCCTTCTTCTATAAATTTAAAGTTATGTAAAAATTACATTGCCCACTTCCAGAAACGATAGAGAGCTGAGCTTTGGAACACTGATAAAACTATAGGAAAAAATTTAAAAACATTAAAATTTTAATTTACTTTCCTCCTCTATAAATGTAAAGTTATATAAAAGTAACATTGTCCACTTCCAGAGCTGAGCTTTGGAACGCTGATAGGAACTATGAAAAACCAAGGGAAAAAAATCAAAAACCTCAAAATTTTAAATAAGGCATTGCAAAAGTTTTAAAACAATAGAGAATTACTGAAATATAGCCAGGCTATAATAGTTCCGGCCACTATTCTGACATTTTCACATTGAAAAATGACAGTTAATCCTTCAAAATTGACATAACAGTCGGTCGAATTTAAAACTTTCGACGTTATTTTCCATTAATAAAGGAAGGCACTATTTATTCCGGTTTTTATAGTAAACGAAGGCCGTCTGTTGAAAGATCACAGCTAATATTACAATGTGAAGTTGTCAAAATAGTGCCTGGCACTATTATAGCTCGGCTTTATTTCAATAATTCTCTAATACTCCGCATATTTTACCACTTTAAAACTTAAATATTATCCAAATTCTTTAAAAAAGGAGTGAAATCATAACAAAAACATTTCATGTAAAAAAAATTGTGTGTGTTTAAGACCACACGGCAGAAGTGTAAACTTCAACAAGGCGAAATTAATAATACGAAATAAAAGATTTTTTCCGTTGTATCTTGACAAAGTAATATACAATTTACATAATTATAATTGGGTATAAATTACTCTCTCATTATCCTATCGCTCTGCTGACTGTTCCTCTCACAGTTAGTCGACTCGAGCCGACTTCACCCGAATGAGCGTTACATAGCCGAGCGTGACGGCTCAGTTGAATTCAGTACCCATAAAAAGTGCTAAACGCGCCTAAAGAAGTTTACACTTCAAAAAGCCAAGAACGCGCCAAGATAAAGAAGTTTGGCTGTAATAGCAAACTTTAAAAAAACATTTCTAAGCTAGTAAGAACTTTTCATTTTGGAATTTTTATTGGAGAACTTGGCTTTACCTTTATCTTTATATTATTATTATATAATTCTTTTTAAGGAATACCATTTTCGTGTACTTGGCTCTTTTTACATGAAATGTTTTTGTTATTATTATTATTTGTTTGACAAAAAGCATATGGTAACTCACTTAAGATTTGGGACTGCTTACTTAGTTTCCTAGAAAAGACCATTAAGAAAAGACCTTTAATAAAGGGCGGGTCTTATACCCCTCAGCCATCTCTCTCTCATTAGTGTTAAAAATTCATTAATTTTAAAAATTGTGCAACAGCCCCGCATCGCAATCAAATAGGTGGAGAAAAATGTATTTAGAAAACTAATTAACTGCCCAGGAAAAAATATATATAGCTACCACAATATTAAAAGTCTTCCATGATTTAAGCCACTCTAAAATGTTTACAGGGTATTTTTTTATTAACTCAATAATTTTAAAGAGCTATAGAGGTAAAAAAGATAATACGGACTTATTGAAATAAAGCCAGGCAGTAATTGTGCCGGGCACTATTCTGACAGTTTTGCATTATAACACCAGATGTCTTCTTTTAAGAATAGGCCTTTGTGTATTATAAGAGCCGGAATGAAAAGTGCCCCCATAATCGAAAATAAACGACTGGATTTATAAATTCGACTCTCGTATGTCAATTTTGAAAGATCAACTGTCAGTTTTCAATGGAAAACTGTCAGATTAGTGCCCAGCACTATTACTGCCTGGCTTTATTGCAATAAGTCCCTAATAAGTTTAGAAGCCATAAATTTTAATAAAATCTTTAGTTTTTTGAATTTTTTTTGTGGAATTTACCCAATACTTATTTTTATCTTTGACCTATCTTATGAATATTGTCGAGACGTCTGTCCGTCTGTGTGTGTGTGTGTTTGTATGTCTGTCCGGACCACGGTTGCTACTGAACCGCTGGACCGATTTTCATCAAATTTTCATGAAAAATAGTGTTCGACACTGCAACAAGCTGATTGGATTGGATTGGATTTGTTATTGATATTGACAATTTTTTTCACAGTTATAACATTTAATAAATGCTTACTATTTAACAAAACATCGCAATAATATGCGGTTTTCAGAATAAAGTGAAATTAAAAATAAAGATTTTTCTCATCTAATTAATAACATGTTTATTAATTTGATAACACCCTGTACATCTAATCAAAGACTTTAGTATGGTAATCTTAATTTTTCAACAAGCTGAATTTTTTATAAAGAGGTAGTTTTTTTCGTAAAACAAAAATAAATGATATTTTCCTCTTGTCAACTCCATCCGGGGACACACTGTATTATGTAGGTACCTAGCTATTTCATTAGGTAGATGCATACGAATCTAGAAACCTAAAAAAATACAAACTGACTTTCTAAAAATTTCAAAAATCCAAAACCATTAGTTATATCTTTAAAATTGGAACTCCACACAGTTTTATTAAAAAAATTAAAAAGCGTAATTGATACGCCATTGATTCTTTTTGTGTATGAAATGTGCCTAATCATCCTGTTTGAGTCCAGCGATAACAATAGAAGCCCAATAAAAGAGTGTGACTTGTTAAACGTTCCAGACGAGTACCGTTTTTGCTTGTAATAATAAAATTTTGTTCATGGTAAATTTGCTAAAAGACCACCCAGTAAGACCAAAGTGCTGTAAACAGAGGGAGATAGATTTAGTTGAGCCATCTCTTTTGCGCCTCATTTTATTCTGGCCGGACAGTATCAGATCCGTCATGGATCCATTTATTTTAGCTTTTATTGTGGTTCACAACAAATTAATTTTTTTTTTCGGGATTCTTAGGATATTAAAAACTTTGATAATAAATGTAGAGTGGAAAGGCTAATAGATCTAAGTGCCAAAAAGCATTTTTGTGGGAATCTAATAAAAACTGTACAATTTATGCAAGTGGACGGATAACGTCATTTTAAATATGTCATATTGAGCATAAGGTGAGGAAATGACACTTAGATCTTATAGCCCCGTATTGGCCTTGACACCTACATCATTTTGGGTGGAAAATCTAAAATTTGTATATTTTGGCACTTAGATCATTTAGCCTGGCCACTCTACAAATATGTATCTTCATGCTTTTGTTCATAAAATGTAAAGCTTTGTTTAAAACCCAAGGGTGTTGTGCAAGTATATCGGACCTTTTTTTCCCTTTTAACCTTATCTAGTGTTGTAATCTTTATGCGTAACACACAATACATTTTTGATTACATCCTCATTTGATAATAATATAGCTCTACGGGATGGAGTAGCTGATTAACCATAACCTTGCCCGGTGTCGGCTAATACTAATAGCCTGAACCCCTGATACCTATCAGAATGAAATTGGATTTCCTTAGTTAAGGGACTCTATTCCTAAGTGAGTTAGTATCATTGAGTTGTATAAGGCTCAGGGTATAGAAGTCAATGGTTAGTATAAAATTTAGATCTCCAAACTTACTACTTAAGTACTTCTTTAATGTCATCTTGAAATTGTTTAAACTTGTTTGGAAAGCCCAGAATTTCAACGGGCTTTAAAAACTGCTTAAAGGATGATACTTATTTAAAACCATGACGTAATGCCAAACAATGCACTGTTTCTCCGTATTCAACAAATGTGTAAAAAATTAGAAGATATTAAAAAAGTGGGACAGCGTACACTATTGACACGATATAAGTGGGACATGATAAACATAGGTATTTTTGAAATATCATGGTTAACTCAGCTGTTATCGTGAGCTGAATTTTACATTGGGTCTTATGGAAGAACAGAGGTTTATTTGTGATATTTTCAAAATGGCATTACAAATTTTCGCGAAATTTCAGTTAAATATTTCCAGACACTATTCCGATGTTCCATTAAACTTCTGTAAGGATGCAAGATGATTAAAAGGTTAAAATCTTCAAGAATTAGCATTCCTTATTTTGAATTCAAATTTCCCGCCATGTACCGCACGCCAACTCTTATATTTGACATGTATTTGACTTTCTCATCTGTTTTTGTCATGGCATTTGTTTATTTGTATGTATTGTAAAAATTTTTCGATTTCTTAATGATTTTTTACAATAATGTTCATTTAGAATTCAAAAATACCAGTGTAATCTTTACTACAAAAAAAATATTTTTTGATGTTGTAATTTTTGTGAACAAATGTAAATAACTAAGTATATTAAGTTTTAAAAGTCTGCCGAATATAAACAAATAGATATAGGTGAGCCGATTACTTTCCATGCAGGAACGAATACATTCGCTTCTGCTTTAAATTTAATTTTTGTGTGAGCTAATAAAGCGGCTCTGAAAAATTAATGATTGCTATACATTAAAAATAAAAAGAAAATAGTAAAAACATTCTCAAAACCTGCTTTATTTAAAAAAAATTAAATATTCATGAACCGTCATTCCAACTTTAATATTTCAAATACAATCTGCTGTGTCGTGATGTGACCAACAAAAAGAAAATCAGCCTTTGCTGTGACGTCAACAAAGTTGTAAATCGTGGCCCGTCCGTTTTGATAGCCCTGTGCTAACATATAATATCTTCGAAAAACCCATAGACCCATAATACGAATGGACTGAAAAGAAAATTGATTCAAGAGTGCGATGGAGCTAGTGAGGGCAAAACACGGACAAAAACGCATTATATTGTAAAACTAAAGTTTGTGCAGTTGCTCTAGAATCTAGAAAGGTAAAGTTTAATGCGAATGTTCATTTAAAAACATACTTAAACTCAATTTGAACTTTAGTCTTTTTTAGGAATCAAACACAGGTTATTGTCTTCCTCCACTAATTTTTAATTTGTTTTTAACAAATAGACCCGACATGTTTCGTAAGTAGTATCTTACATCTGCAAGGGACATTACTAAAAGAATAACAAAAGAAAGGTAAAAACTTAAAATTAATAAAAACTTGTAAAAATAATAACTAACAAATTTGAGAACCTGCCTACATAAAAAATCTAATTAGAGGACTTACCTAAAGTTTTTTGTGGCTATTACGGCTGTAAATGACTCTTAGGCACAGTGCTAAATTAAACATAAAGAAGTTTGACTGTAATAGCAAAGTTGACAAAATTTTTCCTAGAACCTTTCATTTTGAAATTTGTATTGGAGAACTTGGCTTTACTTTTATCTCAATTCTTTTTACGGAATGCCATTTTCGCGTACTTGGCCTTTTTTACATAAAATGTTTTTTTATGATACTTTTCTTTTGTAATTATTTTAGTAATATTCCCTGCAGATGTAAGTTACTACTTACGAAACATGTCGGTACTATTTGTTTAAAACCAATAAAAAATTAGTGGAGGAAGACAATAACCTGCTTGATTCCTATTTAATGACCCCACCATAATACCTAAGGAATATTTCCTAAAATTAGTATTTTTTTAATTTAATAAAATATAACTAGGTTATACTTGACTATCTTAAAGTTCGTCAAAAAATCTACTAGTTTGCCAATTTAAGGTTTTGGAATTTAACTTGGAACACCCTGTATATATGCCAGTACGAAAATATCTGTAGCTACCTATTTTTTCTTGTAATTTGACCTACGATTACAAGTTTCATAAGACTTATTAAAATAAAGTTTGCAATAGTGCAAGAGTTTCCTGGGTCACCCTGTACATTATTTATAGTACATTTTGGTGTTTTGTGGGACCTTATAGGTGGTGACCTAAATAGAGGTCTCAAGGTAGACATTTCAGCCTCCCTGTAAATTTAATGTCCTAGTTATATTTTATTAAATTAAAAAAAAGACTGGTTTAAATTAAGTTTAAGTATGTTTTAGCAATAGTTTCAAAACGAGCTTTTACCTCGTTTCAAAACATGACATTGAATGACACATGTTATGTCATTTTTTGACGTTTAGCTGAAAAATCAATATTAAAAAGTCAATGTTAAAATTTTGTTTTTTTAATTGAGACTTTGTTTCTTAATTTTATTTAGTTTTTACTAAAATATTGACAATAAATTCACAATTTACACCTTTGTGAACGGTATTTCATCGTATAACGCCCATAAATTCGAAAATATAGATATGAAACGTCACCAATTGATGACGTATTTATTGAACCACACTGTTTTAAATCTCATAGCACAAAAATTCGCCTCTTGCCTCGCTTCTGTTGGTAGCACTGTTTTTTTTTTGGTTTGCACTGTTTGCACCACTGAAAAACCTAGAGGCAGGCGCGTCGTTTTTTGACAAGTTGGACATTTGCTAGGGTTTGCCGGTTTGGACACTCAAGCTTTCGAAGACCGATCACCGCGGCGCCACCTTAGACTCTCGTTTTTTCCGCACTCAAACCACCGCTGAGCTTCACCATGTTCGGTGTAAATCAGCTAACCGTTCTCGTATTTTCTAAAGTTAAAATTTTTGTTTTTGTAACTTCAATTTTTACGGATTCTACCAAATGTTCGTATGATCGTATGTGTGCCAAATCATTTCTCACTTACTTAATCTCAAGTAAGTGTGACTCACAACGTCAAACGCATGGTGCAATGGTTTGTTATATTAAGCGTTAGCTATCCATTTTAGGTTAAGACGTTCGTCGTCAGAATGAAATACAGAAAAACATATTCTTTAACAGTTTCAATAAAATACAATATGGGTGTTATTGTTTCTAAAAATAGAATGAAGTATTACAACAAAACGTATTGTAAACCACTTTTATGATGCCGCAAGAAGTCCAAACCAAGAAAAACATTTGCCAGACATAACCTGTTGCCCGTGTATGCCGGCGACTGAGCAACACATGGACTTCCTTAAGTATAAAAAAATCACTTAAACTGATCGGAAGTCGAGTCTGTACAATGTACCTTATATAAAAGTGCTAGGGGTCTTAAGATCTTTGTATGGCGTTAGGAGATAAGAATACCACAAGGGTAACCCCTGAACCTGTCGTAAGAGGCGATTAAAGGGCATTGAAAATGAGGTGGCTAGCATGAGGTCGTCACTAAAAGCGTAACTTAACGATCTGCAGAGCTTTTCAAACTGTGTTATGGTGTGTGGTATGGTTATCATTCTTTGTAACTTTACAGTCCAAAAGGCGCGGTGACTGGGAACTGCTCCATTCAGAACCTATACAAACCTGGTACTTGTACCACAAAGTATATAGCCTATAGCAATACTGGCAGCATCATAATAAAAGTGGTACGCAATACTTTTTGTTGTCTATTTTTACAAACGAAGTCACCTATACTTTATATTTTAAACATGATAAAGATTATGTCGTTTATCATTATGGATAACAAGTTCTAATACATTGTTAGGTAAAAAAAAGCAAAGGTAGGGAAGAGCGGGGCAAGATTGGCACGTGGGGCAAGATGGGCAGTTGTCTACTACTCCTTATCTATGATCACTAGAAAACAAATAACTACAAAAATTGATCAATAGCATTAGTCCCCTTACCCCTGATAGTTTGGTAAAGATCCCAAAGACGGCAACACAGTAGAAAATGTTTAAGATCAAAAATTTTAGTTTCGCGATAGACCTAAAAAAATTTGGCTTATTTGTAACCTGTCTATTGAAAAATTTACAAAATAATTTTTCTGGTTATCGTTTAATCGCTAAAGGTTTATTATAGATAATCTATAAAATAAAAACCAAAAAATGTGTTGGTGGGGCAAGATGGGCATGTCAAGTAGGGGGCAAGATGGGCAGGTGTCCATCTTGCCCCACTATGTAAAATCTGCTTGTTTTACCAGACAATATTATGCGTTATCCTCAGGTAGACCAAATAAATAAGAGAAAGACCAATCGCAAAAAGTGGTCAGCTAGAGTTTTGACAAGCACGCCCTATAAAGAGGAGCTTGAAGAGTCCTAAATACAACCAAAAACCTAAAGAAAAGATACAGTGAACCAAAAACGACTGCTGTAAAAAAAGTAAAGAAAAATATTTTGAACTAGAGAAAAAAAGTGGAAATCTCCAGCAGCGAATCTGGTTAAAAAAATAACGATGCCACCTGCCTTTACTGTGATTATCTATACTCAGAATCTATGGAAGTATGGGAAAAATGCATGAAATGTCAAAGATGAGCTCATTGTTCCTGTGCGGGAGAAAACGAGGAAGACGATGATCTAAATTTCATTTGCGATTTTCGTAAATAATAGGAGTTTTTAAGACCTGCCCATCTTGCCCCACACAAAAGCTCATCTTGCCTCACCCGTGGGGCAAGATGGGCTTTTTATATACTGTAAGGTTTTTTTAATTCTTTTTAAGAAAGTCTTTGTTTTTTAGGTTTTTTATATATTTCTTATAATAAAGAAATATTGTCAAATTTAGGCTTCTTAGTTAGTTCTTTGTTTTGATCTATTCACAATAGTTTTTTTTAAAATGTCCTTCCCCTATGAAGGTTACGGATCAACCAACTCTGCCGTCCAAAGCGAAACGGGTGTAACTGCAATACATATAAAATTGAGTTATGGGCATTTTAGACTTCTAGTTGATCAATTTGTATCCTTAAAACTCAAAATACATATCGCCACCCTAATTTTGAAACGCCGTAACCCAACTCAACAAAATTTTAGGAATAAGAAAAGTTTGAAGCAAATTACATAGCGTAAGCATTATGCGACTTATCAGAAATCGCGGGAATAACCGATTTATTTTTTATTTTTTGGTCTTGAGGATTTAGCAGCATATAGCTATGCATCATTACTTATCTTTGACGCAAAAATATGAATTTATATTTTTTTGTGGGTTACGACGTTTCAGAATTAGGGTGACGATATACATTTACACTTTTATACTGATACAGCGAAATAAAAAATATAAATAAAAAAATATAAAAACAGAATTAAAGAAAATCATAATTTAGTCTTAAACATATTCATCAATATTCCAACATTATTAGGAATAGACCTCCTCAATTCCAAGATGTGTGCATGTGCTACACAAGGTAACTACTCCAATAATGTCGCTATTTAATGGAAACTTGCACTAATGGAATCCGGCATTATCCATGGAATGTTGCGTCATGGAATAATATCTAGGGGGTCTTATTATGGGTTAGGTGGAAAGGGATTAAAGCGTGGACCGTTTAACTGATATACTATTGGATCTATCTATCTATCTATCTATTGAGCCTTCTTTGATCCATCTTTAGACACAGGCCTCCGCCAATATCTTCCACTCTTCCCTGTGTGTCGCCATGTTCATCCATCTAGTTTTCGCATGTTTCTTTAAGTCCTCTACGCCCATCTCAGTTGGGGTCTTCCCTTACTTCTTTTATTTTCCAAGTTCTCCAGTTTTCAATACATTTGCTCCATCGATCGTCTTTCTGTCTGATGTTATGACGGGCACATTTCCATTTTAATTTTGCTACTACTCCTCTGACATCCCTTACTTGTGTTTTATTTCTTATCCATTCATTCCTTTTTCTATCCGTTAGCTTTACATGTAACATTTGTATTTCCATGGATCTTTGGACTTTTGTTAATTTATCAATATTTGATTTTGTAAGTGTCAAAATCTGAGATCCATAAGTAAGTACAGGAAGGATACATCGGTTATACACTTTCGTTTTGAGGCACTGAGGATATTTTTAAATTTTTAATTTTTTACTCGTCTCTTGATTTCAGCTGTTTGGTTTTCTTTTTTTAGTTTAATAATTTGTCCCAGGAGTTGGTATTATCTTTAACTAGGAGGTTCTGCCAGTATTTCTTATAGGTTTGAACATCAACTAGTATTGCTTAGAGTCCCTGTATGTGACAGATATTCCAATATCTGTCACATACAGGGACTCTAGTATTGGTAAGCCTTCACACGTTCAAGAAACGTTTTTTTACCTTACGTGAATTTAGCTGGGGTCACACACAAAAACACACTTTTCAAAAACATTTTTTTCGAAGACATTTTGATCGACAACCTAAATTTTAAATGACAGTCTTTTCGAAAACATCAATTTCGAATGACTTTTTTGCCAAATGACGTTTCTTTCAGACATTTTTTTCAATTTACGTTTTTTAATGAATATATTTTAATTGAAAACATTTTTAAAACTTTTGTTCAAAAATATTTTCTTGAAAGAAAACTTTCCCGGGATCCTAGAAGGTGTGAATCCGAAACTAACTGAACCAAACTGAACTAAATTTTTTTTTCAAACTAACTGTTTTCGAAAAAAATGTCATTAGAAAAAAATGTTGTCGAAAAAAATGTCATTCAAAAAAAATGTTTTGAAAAAAATTGTCATTTGAAAAAAATGTTTTCAAAAAAACGTCATTTGAAATAATTATCTGTTATTTGAAAATTAGGTTTTCGATCAAAATGTCTTCTAAAAAAGTGTTTTCGAAAAGTGTATTTTCGAAAAACAGAGAGTGACCCATTTAGCTGAAATATTAATCTTAAACGGACTGTGTAAACGCGGTTTAATGGTTGCAGATAACTGTTTGTTATTTCGCAATTTAAACTTTTAATTTCATCCAAACTGCGATGTACAATTTTGCCAGCTTTATAGCTCTCGCTGTATTTAACGACTATGCAAACTGAGATTGGTTTAGTTTATAATATGTTTGCACTGCTAAAATTTGATGCAAATAATTTAAAGTTTAAAGATATTTTACAAAAATATGACTTTAACTTTAACTTTAAAACTTTATTTAGCATGAATATGCTACTATTTCATTAGTAGTAAAGCAAATTAACTGGACATACACAAAATCAAACATGGATAAGGTAACCAAAGCCCAAAGATCAATGGAAAGATAAATGTTACATGTAAAGTTAACAGATAGAAAAAGAAATGAATGGATAAGAAATAAAACAAAAGTAAGGGATGTCAGAGGAGAAGTAGCAAAATTAAAATGGAAAAATGTCGGTTATAATATCAGACAGATAGACGCTCAATGGAACAAATGTATTGTAAACTGGAGACCTTTATAAATATGTTAAGATCGACATGTGACATATCGCGAGATTGAAGCTTCATTGGGGATTTTAAAGACCTCAATTTAAATAATTTTGCATGAAGAATTAGGGGTAAGAATATTAGTTTCAAGCAGGATACCGCATCTGTTAACCGAAAAACGGAAAGAAGCTAGAGTAAATTGGTGTCAGAAAACTCTAGACCGATTTGAGGCAGGAAACTTGAAAAACGTGTACAGCATTGTCAGTGGTGATGAATCGTGGATTTATTCATATGAACCCGAAAATAAACGTCAGTCGTCTGTTTCGGTGTTCCAAGATGAAGAAAAGCCAACAAAAGTCATCCGTTCTCGAATTGTATCCAAAAAGATGGTCGCGATATTTGTCTCAAAAGCAGGTCATGTAGCAACAATTCCTTTGGAAGATTAAAGGACTGTTACTTCAGATTGGTACATCACCATTTGTTTAGCGAGTCATCGCTAAGTTTCGAAAAACGAACCCCGAATGACGAATCATCCTCCACCAAGACAATGCAAGTTCGCACAAAGCACAAAACACCATTGAATTTTTAACACAACAAAACGTCGTATTCTCAAATTCCAAATTGCAAATTATGCAAGGACCTAAAACTATAAACAACAAGTGAAATTAAAGAATGAAAAAATAAGAAAAAAGTTTTTCTGTCTTCGGCCGGGACTCGAACCCGGAACCTCCTCTGCTCTGTACGCAAACGCGAAGAATACTTCGAAAAACAATAGTCTTTAAAAGTTATCTTCATAGTTCATATACCACTTCTTGACAGCCATAAAACGTGTCTTGAACAGGCGCCTGAAAAAACAGGGAAGGAAAATGATAAGCCAAACTCCTTATCGTGAAATTTTATGCTTCCAGCAGGGAGAGGTCTTTAGTTTACATTTAGAAGAAAATATTTGATTCTGGTGAAATGGCTCTTACGAGGATACCTCAATATTCTGGGTGTCATTGAATGCTCGGAGTATTCATGGTGTATAAAATACTCTGCCAATATATGGGCCCCTAAGCTCACACTAGGTACTATAGTTATAGAGCTAATAAAACTAAAACCTGAAATATATCTTATTCAACTCCAGACTAAATTACCTTTTGTTTGATACCACACAAGCCATGTTTTGACTTCAACTCAAATTTTTGAAATCTACCCCCACCCTTAAAAAAACAAAAACTAAAATGTATTTTGTTTAACTCCGGACTTAATTACCTTTCGTTTGATATCACACACGCCATATTTTCACGTAAACTCTAATTTTTGAAATCTACCCCCACTCTTTTTGAAGAAAAAAACACTAAAATGTATTTCGTTTAACTCCACGCTCAATTACCTTTCGTTTGATATCACACAAGCCATATTTTCACATAAACTCTAATTTTTGAAATCTTCCCCCACCCTTTTATTTGGCTTGTGTTCGGTGAATTTTGTTCATTTTTAAATGGGACCATCTCGCCCCAAGACCCAGCCTAGTTACCAAATTTCATTAAAATGGGCCTAGCGGTTTTTGAGTTATGCGCGTTGGTCGTTACAGACAGACATACAGACATATAGACAGACAGACAGACAGACAGACAGACAGACAGACAGACAGACAGACAGACAGACAGACAGACAGACAGACAGACAGACAGACAGACAGACAGACATACAGACAGACATACAGACAGACGGCGCGACAAAAAAGTTTCAAAATCATCTGAAACGCAAAGATATATAAAAAAATTTGAAATCGGAGCAACTTTTTTTTCTCGCAAAAATTAGGATCACCATAGCTCACACTACTATAGTATAGTATATGTGTGAGCTAAAATGAAGAATCTTCTCTGCGTCTTAGGGCCGGTTTATCAATGGCGGGGTATCTCTTCGTGTTAACCAGCCCTGGGCCAACTCTAACCTTGGGGTAACCCCCGAGTTAAAGAGAAAAGTGTTTAGCCACGCGATTTTAACCCAGAGCTCCGAAACTCGCAGGTTGGCAATGCTGGTAACAATCGACCATCGAAGTTTTCCCTTCTTATTTAATAGTCTGTGGAATTTTTGACATTTTGTGGTTATAATCATAGGTTTTTTGTATCCTTGTTAAAAAATATTATTTTAAAAAAAACTTATTCAGTTTCTTCAGTTATTGTACTCTAGCCGGTAAGTATCTACTATATGTATGATGAAAATAATTTAGCTGTATTAAAATTAGCATGTAGTTCCAACTTTGTAAATTGTTTTTGTTGTGCTTTACTACTAATTATAGTCTAAAATAAAAATGCATCTATAGGTACCTCTATCTACCTATTAAAGCTAGGTAATTCAAGAGGTAAAATAAGTTAAAAGCAAATGGATTAATGTCTTATTGGGTATTGGATCATAATTCTACATTTTTTAAGTTTATTTTTAAGCTAATACACCTATTTTATTTTTGTTACAGGTCATGTCTTAACAAGGAAACCAAACAAACTTCTACATTTTAATAAAGAAATATCAATAAGGCACATCAACAAGAAATAATGGTACTAGTTTCTGACACATCAACATGTTTTCCTGGAATGACTGACACCCCCCTGTGCAGAGCAAGCAGAGGCTTCCTGGGTGACCAGAAAGTGTTTTAAAACCTTGATGTGATATATTATTTATTCTGTAGAATATTTTTTTGAATTATAAAAGTGCTCTAGCATGTTGCAATAATTTAAGTATTTTATTTTGATGTTACGTACTATATATATGTAAACCTAATTGTTGATTATTTCTGATTCCTAAAATACTGTTGTATAACAAAAGAACTTAATAGTCATTTTTCAGGGGCCGCCAAATAAAATTTTTAAAAAACTCAGTGTTTAAAATATACATTCACTTTTTATTTTACATTTTTAAATACATATTAAAAGTTTTAAAATTATATTCATAAATTAGTAACTATAATAAAACTCGTATGATGAAGATTCATATAGAGTGGCCCTTGCAGCCCTTCCGCTGTGACCGCCAGTGGATCTATATTGTGGCTCGGTACCTACACATATTAGGTACAGCTCTGTTGGCAGGTGGGATGTTTATTGGGTGCTTTTCTATTAAACATGATCTTACTCATAGAAAAAAGAATATTTATTTTTGGCTTGCTTGGTAGGCTGCTTCCATGGCAAAAATCTCCATGTCTGTGGAGAATTCCATCATCTCAGCCTCGCACCATAAAAAGTATCACCGCTGGTGTTTTAAAAATTTCGGAGCATCCTATTTAACACTAAAATTGAAGTAAAGAAGTTGAATGTTATACTTTTGAGAAAAATCAACCAAAATAAAAAAAAACACTTCAAAATAATTGGAAATTTTGACGTTCACCCAGAGCTAAATACGCTACCCTGCCGTTCGAGCGCGGGTCAAGTTAGCCTAGGGTTAACCCTCGAGTTTGCATTTAACCTTGGATGGATAAACACTTTTGACAACTTTAACCCAGGGCTATCTCTAACTCGAGGGGTAACCCTCCATTGATAAACCGGCCCTTAATCGAGTGCCTTGCACTTACCGCGGCAAAACACTTACATTTAAGAATAAAACTGTGTGCCCAGCCCCAAAGCTATTCAATAAATAGTGTAACTAGGGGCATATTTTAAGTCTAGAACGAATACAAACTAGTTTCTATTAGTCATTGCTACGCCTTCCATTAAACACCAGCTCAGCTCTTGTCAGGCTTAAAACTGGCTCCTCTCAAAGACTGCCAAAAATCTACCTTGATCGTCAGATTAATCTACTTGAAGTTACGTTGGAGGGTCTTTCAGGTTAAAAATCTATTCGCGACTTTCTGGATCTTGGATCTCCTTCTTCTTAACAAAATCGCAAAAATATGTTTCAACTTTGCCAAGAAAAATGTTTTGATATGGATAAATACCTTACTTCTAGCGCAATGTCTACTAACTTTTACTCGACATTTTGTCCTACTATTAATTTGTAGCCCAAATACCTCGATTTTAAATATGACCTTTCTCATATACGCTTAATGGCTCAAATTCGAACAAGCAATAAACATGTTTGCAAATTTAATATAAAAAACATTAACAATTCGACCCGGAAGTATTTTGTTCCGTCTGTAACCTGCACGAGAATGAGACCTATCACCATGACTTTTTTATATGCCTTTTGTAAGACATCTTCATCCGCTTGATTGGAGTGACCGAACGCCCTACTGCTCTTATTTAAATTTAAATAATTTAGTTTTAGATAAGGCCCAGGAGATCTGTAACTTTTCACAAATCAGGTCTTCTTACGTAATGATTTGTAGGGACCAGTCGTTTTTTTTTATTTTTTATCATTTTGTATTTCCTTTTTTAAATAATTTTATTACTGTAGATAAACATTTTATGCTATCGCTCTATACTATTTGAGGCAGGAATGTTTTATGCATTAAATATTTATATATTTATCGGTTTCACAACGTTCTACGTCTTCCGATACCCAATCTCCACTCGTTTCTGTTTGCCCATAATTCATCATCTAGGCCTCTTATTCTTATTTCACTGTCTATTCCTTCTCTCCAGCTTCTCCTTGGCCGTCCTCGTTTTCTTCGGCCAGTTGGTTTCCATTGTAGTATTTGTTTAGGTAGTCTTTCATTATTCATTCTTTGTACATGTCCGTACCACACCAGTTGTTTTGTTCTTATATCATCCACTAAAGTACGTTCACCCACTGTCATAATTTCTCTTATTTTTTGATTTGTAACTCTTTCTCTTTTTGATTTCCCTGCTGCTCTTCTCCAATAGTCCATCTCCGTAGCGGAAAGCATTTTTTCTGTTCTATCCTTGATTGGCCATACTTCTGAGCCGTATGTAATAATACTTTTTATAATGGTGTTATATATAAGCTTTTTGTTATGTTTTGATATACTTTGGTCCCAAATTATTCCATTTAATAAAGTTATTGCTTTTCTTCCTTGTACGTTACGATCTTTTATAGCTTTGTCTAGTGTTCCGTCAGCTGTAATTTTTAGACCTAAGTATTTATACTCATCACAGGAGTGAATTCGCTGCCCGGTATTTAAGATTAGATCCTGTTTCATTCCACCGATACACATATACTCTGTCTTATTGAGATTAACCTCTAGTCCCCACTTATTGTACTCTTCTATTAGTTTTCGTGTCATATATTCGAGGTCGTCATAATCCTGAGCCACTACTATCTGATCATCGGCGAAACATAAAGTATACAAGGTGGTTTCGTCCAACGGAATTCCCATGTTTTGGCATTTTCTCTTCCATACTTTAAGGACTTGTTCCAAGTATATCTTGAAGAGCGTAGGCGAGATACAGCAACCTTGTTTAAGACCTTTATTTACTTGAAAGCCTTTGGTTAGTTTTGCTTTTATTTTAACTTTTGCCTTACTATTGCGGTATAACTCTTGGATGGCCTTAATTAGTTGTACGCTTATGTTTGTGTTTTCCAACGCTTTCCAAAGCAGATTTAGTGGTATACTATCATATGCCTTCTGCAGATCCACGTAAAGCAGATGCAGCTCTTGACCGTATGCCATTTTCTTTTAAATAACTTGGGTTATACAAAAGAGGTGATCTGAAGTCGATCTACCCGCCCTGAAACCAGCTTGTTCTTCTGCCTCCATGTCTTTATATTCGCTCCCTACTTTATTTCTTATTATTTTACCGTATATTCTGCTTAGCGTACTAGTCACAGATATACCTCTATAATTGTCACATATATCTTTCCTTCCTTTTTTGTGTATTGTGGATATATATGACGTTTTCCACTCAGTTGGGACTACAGTTCCATTTAAATATTTTTGGAAAAGATTCCGTAATCTCCAAAACAGTTCTTCAGTGCCATATTTAATAAGTTCGGCTGGGATATTTCCGGGTCCGGCAGATTTACCGCTTTTTAAGGTTGTGCACACGTTTTTGACCTCAGAGATTGTGAGGGGTACTGGAGATCCCATCGTTCTAATTATATTGTCTCTTGCGTCTTCCTTGAATTCTGCTCTATCTTCAGTTAAAAGTTTTTTAAAATGCTCATCCCATTCTTTGTCTGGTATTGGTGAAATGATATCTCTGCATGTTTCTTTTTTAATCGATCTTATAGTTTTCCAGCTTTCGGTACTTCTCCTACCTCCTAAGTAAGAATCTATTTTCTGGCACTTTTGCGTCCACGAATGATTTTTCTTATCACTGATCATTCTTCTCACCTTTGATTGCGCGATTTTGTATTCTTGTCTGCTTCTATCTGTCTTTTGGGATAAGTAGGTGTGATATAATTTCCTTTTTTCCTCTATTTCTCTCTCAATCTCAGCATCCCACCAGTATGGTTTTCTTCTTTTAGAAGTTTCTTCCACTAATCCTAGTGCTTCTTTTGCAGCTTGGTGGATGCTTAATGTAATACATTCGTATTCCTCATCTGGGGTTTCACCTGAACTTGTATTAAGTTTTTCGTTCAGTCTCTTTTTGTATAAGTTTTTTACGCTGTCATGTTCTAGGCTTAGTAGATTATATTTACAGTGATCAATTTCTTCAATCACTGTATCATCAAGATGTTGTTGATGCAGGCTTCGGCCTTGATAAGGAAAGAGAATTTTGGACTCCAGAAAATAGTGATCACTTCCGCATGTTGATCCACGCTTTGTTCTGACATCTTGAATTTTTAGTTTTGTCTTTTGTTTAGTGATAAGATAATCAATGACGGATTTCAGGTTTTGTGAGGGTTTGGTCCAGGTATATTTGTGTATTTCCTTATGTTGAAAAAAACCGTTTTGGATTTTTAGGTCTAATTGCTCACATACTGTAATTAGCCGGTTTCCATCGTCATTAACAAGATTTTCTCCATATTGGCCAACTGTCAGATCATTAACTCTGTTACCGGTTCTACTATTTAAATCTCCCAATATGACAATTTCTCTAGATGCACTTACTGCTGATATTTCATTGTGTATTTCTTCAAAAAAATTGTCTTTCACGGCTACATTTGCATCGTCGTTATACGCATAGATTCCAAAAATCGTAAGTCTCATTCCTTTTATTGTTATATTCATTTTAATTAGCCTTTCATTGACTGCTTCCCAGTTCGTGATAAATTTTCTAAATCTTTTGTTGACCAAAATAGATACTCCTTGTTGGGCATGTTTTTCTTTTGCCACTCCGCTATAGAAATGGTCATATTGTCCTAGGTTTTCAGATCCTTTTCCTTTCTTTTTCGTTTCTGTTAGTACAGCAAGGTCTACCTTCATTCTGCTGCACTCATGTACTATTTCATTCATTTTTCGATTCATTCCTTGTACGTTCCATGTACCAAAAATCATATTCCTGTTTCTTTGCTTGGTTCGTCTTAGGTTTTTCATTTCTTTCCGAGGCGTTTGATTGGGTTTTTTAACAGTGTACGTTTTTTCCGGGTATCAGAGAGTTAGTCTGATGCCCCAACCCCCAACCTGGAGGACCAGGTGATTTTTGATCGAGGTTTTCTTCCCCTAGCCTTTGACGATTCCAACGCCGGTACTACAAGGCAGTAGTCTTTTATACTATCCCTAAAAGAAAGGGTTGCCACCTACGCTATGATCACCGTACCGAGGTCCATTCTCTCCGCCTTTCATATCGATGTGGTCTTCTCCCGTAACCCTGGGAAAGGGACCCTATACAGGTGCTAACTCTCCGGGTCGAAGAGTACCTGGAATCTACGGAGGGCAGGGGTCGATTCATTTCCCCTGATAGACATCTGACGAGGTCTACCCGTACCCGATTTTTTATTAATTTTGCTGATATTTTAACGCATTTACTGGTTGGTCTTTGTAGAGATAAGCTGTTTTTTGTGATCGAGTGACCTTAAGTACAAGGTACTACACAAGTACAAGGGGCATAGCAAGGTGACCTTAGTGTGTGAGCAATTGCTCTCATAAAACTCTATTTTTTTTTCGTCTGGGTATTTGACACTTAAAACCACCAGTTACAAGTTAACCCGTATATTTACATAAAATGTAGATACTTAAACCGAGTAGGAGATCAAAATTTTAAGCCCATAATAGGTAAACTGATTACTATAGCTATAGATGTATTCCAATTAAATATCTTTGATATATTCTCAATAGTTTATCCTATTAGGAATTAGGTACGTTTCCGTAGGTGCAATTATTGCTAACTTTGAATGAGTCGAATTATTCCGAAATGTATGGGAAATGGAGATAACTAGAAAATCGGTAACCCTTAGAGTCATTGGAGTATAGCAAAATATAATAACAAGGCAAACTGGTTATGTTTTGCCAACTTTATACCTTTAGGTTTTGCATATACAGCTGGAATAAAACATTAGATTACTTTTAAAGACTTTATAAAAATTAACACTTTTGTATGCGCTCAAACCAGTTGTCAAAACTATAATTCCACTCGTTTGTTGGTACTGTCAAAATTGCATTCTTGAAGGCGTCGACTACTTTCTCTGGCGACTGAAATGTTTGACCACGCAGTCCATTCTTGATTTTCGGAAAAGTATAGAAATCGTTGGGACTAATTTGACGTTTTGTTGGGGGAAAAATTCAATGGTTTTTTGTGCCTTGTGCGAACTTACAATGTCTTGGTGGAGGATGATTCGGAGTTCACTTTTCGAATCTCAGCGATGAATTTCGGCATACACTTCGACAACCGATGACTTTTGTTGGATTTTCTTCATCTTGGAACACACAAACAGACGACTGACGTTAATTATCGGGTCCATATGAGTAAACTTAGATTCATCACCACTGACAATACTGTAAACGTTTTGCCAGTTTCCTAGCTCAAAGCGGTCTAGAGTGTTCTGACACCAATTGACCCTAGCTTATTTCTGTTCTTCGGTGAACAGATGCGGTATCCAGCGGGAAACTCATTTTCTCACCCCTAATTCTTCATGCAAAATTTTTTAAATTGAGGTTTTTGAAATCCCCAATGAAGCGTCGATCTCGCAATATGTCAGATGACGATCTTCTATAATGAGCATGCCCACAGCATCGATGTTTTCCTGGGTGAGCCGTTTTTGATGCACATGGCTTTGGATCGTCGCTAAGGGCAATCCGTCTACGCTTGAATTCTCTATATCAACGAGAAACTGTCGATTGATGTGGTGCTTCATTACCGAAAACAGAAAGAAACTCGGTAAGGCATTCTTGTTGAGATAATTTCATTTTTCGACTGATTTCTAAACTGATCTGAACTGATTCACTGTAGCTATAAAACTATATCTATCGCACTGACGTTTTGAATTTAGGTTAGGTAAAGCTTGAGGTTAAGTTAGAGTAACGATATTCGATCAGTGTCGCCCTCTAGATTCCTATATGCAAAATATAAAAGACAGTTCTCGTATTGAGACGGTGAGCATATTATGTGATGAAGTCTTTATGTATGGGCCTAGATACCCGTATGTATGATATATTTTTATAAATAAAAAAAGACAGAGTCTCTATATGGATCTAGTAATAAATGGTTTTTTGATACCAATATACAGGGTATCCCAAATTCAAAGTTTTTGGGGGTTTGGGGCATTTATAGGGGAGATAATAAAAAAAAGCTTAAATATACAAACCGTACCTTAATATAGGAAACCATTTTTAAGCTACAGGGGGTTTTCGAAAAGTCTGCATTTCGTTAAGAGATCTATAACTTTTTTATTTATGAAAAAAAGAATCTGTGGGAAAACTGCTGCTCGGTCAGTAGGTGGATTCCCAAAAATCGAGCCCCAAGTACAATATACCTGCATTACATACTACCGATACCCCTCAGTTGATGGCATGACTGTGCTGTAGTGGTTTCTCACACTGAATTTGAATTATACATTCCACGAGATAATAAGGGGGGGAGGCATTACTCTTTGGATAAGTATGTATCTAATATTACGATTTTTTGGGCGATTTATTAAGACGTACCTCCTCGTACACCTATCAAGGTTGTCAAAATACCGGACTTCCCTGCCAAGTAAATAAAAAAACCGGTGGTAACCCTGAGGTTACCATTTTTCTTCATCGCATTAAAATTATATCTTACCAATCTACATTTTACTTCAATTAGTATCATTTTCTTCATTTTAGTGTACTTGAAGTACTTTACTTGACAAAATCAATTACATTTCCAATTACATTGTTAAATGTACTTGAAGTAACAAGTACAATTACTGGATTGTATTCAACACGCAAATAAAAATACTCTGCCAATCTATGGGCACCTAAGCTCACTCTAGGTACTATAGTTATAGTGTACGTGTGAGCTAATATAACTAAAAACTGAAATATATTTTATTGAACTCCAGACTTAATTACCTTTCGTTTGATACCACACAAGCCATGTTTTGACTTAAACTTTAATTTTTCAAATCTACCCCCACCTTTTTTTGAAACTAAAATGTATTTTGTTTAACTTCAGACTCAATTACCTTTCGTTTGATATCACACATGCCATATTTCCACATAAACAATAATTTTTTTAATTTACCCCCACCCTTTTTTTAAAAGTAAAATGTATTTTATTTAACTCCAGACGCAATTACCTTTCGTTCGATATCACACAAGCCATATTTTTACATATACTCTAATTTTTGAAAGATACCCCCACCCTTTTATTTGGCTTGTGTTTGGTGGATTTTGTTCATTTTTAAATGGGACCATCTCGACCCAAAACCCAGCGTAGGTACCAAATTTCATTACCAGACAGACGGCGCAACAAAAAAGTTTCAAAATCATCTGAAACGCAAAGATATATAAAAAATTTTGAAATCGGAGCAACTTTTTTTTTCTCGAAAAATTTAGGATCACTATAGCTCACACTACTATAGTATAGTAGTAGTGTGAGCTAAACAGCATGACCAGCGGCCCCGGTCTCGCCTATTCAGAAAAATAAAAATATCTCCATTAAGCTACATTTCTAATCGTGTTTGCGGGTCGACACGAACGCAGGCACGGGAGTCGTCACGGACTAGGCCATTTCCAATGGTGTTGCATGCCAGCGTGCGTGTTGTGGTAAGCGCATGCGTAATTGATGTGTTTATAGCTCACTTTTATTTCTACAACTGGCTGAGTGGACTCTGCATGCCGCTTTGTATAGTGTAATTGAAACATCGAGAATGTTTTAAAAATTCCAGATCATAAACATTCCAGACATTTTTCGGGAATGCGTATTTCTTTTGGTCGCGCAAGTGCACCTTTAATATATGTATATATCTTTCTTTTACTCGTACTAATATAGGAGACAGATATAGCCAAAAAGATCTTGATTGAGATTATTCCCGATACCGATTATTTAGGTAATAAAACTCCGCATGTCTGGTACGCCGCACGGACGCCAGCACGGGCCGCAGAGTTTGCAGCTTGCAAGCATGAAGGACCGTGTGGGCACGGTGGTCGTCAGTAGAAATGGTTACCTTGATTCTCATATGCCTAGCACCATTGAGTAAATAACCCATATAGAGGAGCCACCGGCGTGCTTTACCATATTGAGGGGCAGATGGCGCTGAAATAAATTCGTCTGGTACGCAATATTCAGGGACTGCTGGTACGATTTAGTTATGTGCGAGTTCCGAGGCTCATACCTATCATACAAATGCCATTAGATCATAGTAGTTGTCTCTGAATATTGCGTACCAGACGAATTTATTTCAGCGCCATCTGCCCCTCAATATGGTAAAGCTTTCTGGTGGCTCCTCTATATGGGTTATTTACTCAATCCTAGCACGCGTGTCGGATTGCAACTCTGCCAGCGAACACGATTAGAAATGCACCTTTAATATTATATAGTTAGCGCCGATGCAGAAAAACGCGTGTGTGTACCGGCGCTTAGGGTTGCATAAGTGGAATGTGTGATACATAGCTATGAAACTTTCGAAAGATACTACAAATAAAACTAAAACCACTTTTTATTGGACAATTTATACCAAAACAACCAAACCGAACCCAACCGAACCAATCTCCTCCTTATGGCTTCATCAAAGTACAAACAGTATGTATTTGGAACAAAGGGCTCCTAAAAATGTTACAAAACTATTTTTTGTCTAAACAGGTTTTCCTCCCCTGGTGACGCCATCAATAACAAACGATTCGGTTTTCTTTCTGACTATTTGTTTTTCCTTTAAATTGTATTTAGATTTTTATTTTTTGTATAAAATTGTGTTTATTGCTGAAAAATAAAGACCTTTTTATTTTATTTATTCATTATTTATGTATGTATGTACACCAAAATTCCAAATTTTCTATTTTTTTTTTTGGCGTAGACAATAGTTAAGCATAAAGTAAGAAAATATTTTCGATATCTATTTTATATTGAGTAAAGTTGATTTAATAAAAAAGAAAAAAAAACAAACAAATTGAAAAAATTCCACATCGAGATTTTAGGTTCAAAAATTGGGCATATTGTTTACGAAAGACCTGGCCGTGGGGCAAGATGTCTAAAACTGATCAAAGAAAAATAAGAAACCCTTCAGTTGTGGTATTTTTTTCGCTAAATTTATTTTGGTTTGAAATTGTGTTCGGCAAATTAGATTTCAATAAAAAAATTGGGCAAATAAAAAATATCTAACAAAATAAGGCAGAACTTAATTTATTTATTCATTCTAAAGCTGCCTTCAGACGGTCATTAGAAAGTTTTTTAAACACTTATCTATGACAGTTAGCAGTGGCAGTGGCGTAGCGTGGGGGGTTTGTCGCCCCCCGCCCCGAGGGTACTGGCGCCCCGTGGATGCCCCAAGCGCCCTAATAGCAGGGTCGGAAACTAAGACATGACCTTTTTTTGGTCGCAAGATTGGAAAGTAAAAACGACATGATGACCTTTTTTTTTTTTGGTCCCAAGATTTTTGGCGCCCTTTTTATCTGTCGACCCCCCGCCCCTTGAGGGACGCGACACTGCTGAGCAGTGGTTGTGGTAATCACTATGTCTGCGCACTAGGTAAACGTCATTTCGTAGTGGTATTTAACCACTACGACTGCCGTTAGCTACGATACCTTTCGTTGAATTAGCGGTAATTTTTTATTATTTTATTTTTAGTTTTTTTTGCGGATTTTTATTTAAAACAATAAAATGTTACCAGTTTCTATCATACAAGACATTTATGTGTAAAATAAGGCCTAAAATAAAGATTAGGATAATATTTTGACGACCTTGAATATATGACACGAAAACTAATAGAAGAGTACAGAGGTTAATGTCAATAAGACAGAGTATATGTGTGTTGGTGGAACGAAACAGGATCTAATCTTAAATACTGGGCAGCGAATTCAGTCCTGTGATGAGTATAAATACTTAGGTCTAAAAATTACAGCTGACGGAACACTAGACAAAGCTATAAAATATAGAAACGTACAAGGAAGAAAAGCAATAACTTTTTTAAATGGAATAATTTGGGACCAAAGTATATCAAAACATAAAAAAAGCTTATATATAACACCATTGTAAAAAGTATTATTACATACGGCTCAGAAGTATGGCCAATCAAAGATAGAACAGAAAAAATGCTTTCCGCTACGGAGATGGACTATTGGAGAAGAGCAGCAGGGAAATCAAAAAGAGAAAGAGTTACAAATCAAAGAATAAGAGAAATTATGACAGTGGCTGAACGTACTTTAGTGGATGATATAAGAACAAAACAACTGGTGTGGTACGGACATGTACAAAGAATGGATGATGGAAGACTACTTAAACAAATATTACAATGGAAACCAACTGGCCGAAGAAAACGAGGAAGGCCGAGGAGAAGCTGGAGAGAAGGAATAGACAGTGAAGTAAGAATAAGAGGCCTAGATGATGAATTATGGGCAAACAGAAACGAGTGGAGATTGGGTATCGGAAGACGTAGAACGTTGTGAAACCGATAAATATATATATAATATTTTGACTTTACAAGTAACAGAATTAAATCTGTTCCCAAAACTCTGGAAAGCATTCCGTGCATATTATATTATGTAATATTTAATCTCATGGTAGTGTTAGTAGTTTTTAATTTTTTTTAAGGATATTAGAAGATACAAACAATAAAAAGTAATATCGGTTTTACTTACCCGGCAATGCCTCCGCTTTCCATATGATTAGCCAGCGTGACGTCATCCGACCAAACGTCAAACTGCCATTTGCGTAGGCCCAAGACGCCGCATAAAACGTTGCCTGTGTGGATACCAATGCGCATGTCTACGTTGAAGCCCGTGGCTTCTCGAACAAATCTGAAATAATTTAATATTACATTTGGCATAATCATTAAGGACATACAAATTTTGTTGAAAAAGACCGAAAGTTGTGAAATTTGTCATGATCATAGGGTGTCTAATATTCTAAGCAGTTTGTGACCTCAAGCGATTTTGTTCGCGTCTTCTTTGAAAAATGGCGCCTTAATTCAGTTTTTCAAAGATATCTTTATTTTTGTAGGTTGCAGAGAAACAAGTTATAGCTGGCAAAATTTCCAACAAAAATGCTAAGACATATTTTTTGTGAGGCAAATAGTTTTAATACCCCCATTTCTCATGTATTTCTGTATTATAAGTAAAATTAAATGAAATTATTAGGTTTTATCTAGCATTTATAAAAACTGAGGATTTATTGTAAGAAATTAAATTATTACCTAAATAGACTTCATTGGCGTCCAAATGTTGGGGTTATTTATTAAAGTTTTTTTACCTACATTAACCCCTGATAAAGGCCAGGCAAACATAGCTAATGATCGTGTTTGCTATTTTTACAAGCTTTTATTTAGCTTCAGATGTTCTGTCTAACTATCTAACTATCTAACTATCTAACTAACTATCTAACTAACTATCTATCAAATCTTGTGAAGCGTTTTTGACACACTTCCCATTATCCGATTTGGATGAAATTTGGTACACACATAGTGGTCCCATGACAATACAACATTAAGAAAAAAATGTCAACATAGCAGGTCATCAAAGATATGTTTGATATGCCGCAATGTTATGCCATTGCTATACCTATGTCAGAGAAATTCTGGGGTATCTTGGGTCGGGTTGGGTGGATTTGGTACCTCTGCATTTTTCTGCTAGATTGATTTTTGCAAATAGTGATATTTAATTGATACGGATATCTTATCGTGCTAACATCGTCAAAATTTCCATCAGTCGGCCATCGCTTTTATTATCATGATAATATTAGAATGTTGGAAAATTATTTTTTAATTTTTAGTGCATTTTATAAAAGCTTGCGACTTAAATTTTTTTTGTTACCAATTTATTTTCTATGACCACAAGATATAAACTTTACCAGTGGCGGATCCAAGGGGGGGGGCACTAGGGGCACTTGCCCCCCCCCCCCCCCCGTGAATTTTTTGAATATACAAAAGTGAGTAAAAAGTAATGTTTTTGCTAATAAAAATTCAAAATTTTTGCCTGGGCGCATGAAAGTGTCTATTGTTATTATCATCGAAAATACAACCACTGACTAGTTCAATAAAATGCTGCTTAAAAAAATATATACCGTTTTTTACCAACAGAGAATGTCACCCTGAGAAGCACCTCTGGATCCGCCCTTGAACTTTACCTATAAATTTCTTTGTTATTTTTCTTAAAATCAACTTTTTTTTTTTCGTCTAAATAAACGAGAATGGAAATAAGTTATTATATACCCAGGGATAAAAGTTGCACTTTCGATTCTCTCTTATCACAAGGTTTATACGCCATTTTTTTCACTTTTTTCCGAGTTTTCAATTTTTTTTGGGTTTTTAGGTTTTTACGTTTTTTAGGGTTTTTACTTTTTATTCCTGGTCTTTCACTTTTTGTCACTCTTTATTTCGATGTTTTACTTTTTATATTCGGGATGAAAAGTTACGAACTGGGGATAAAAAGTAAGATATCAGGCCTTTTATCCCTAAAATGCGAAATAAAGATTGCACTTTTCTTCGCCAAAGTGCGAAAGTTCTATGTATGCTATACGGGTATTAAAAAAAAGAGCACAATTATAAAAATATGTCATACATACGGAGTCTCTAGCTCAGTCAAATACTTGTAATTTTCATCTATATAAAAGAAAATATTTTCGTCACTCTAGTGACGAAAATAAAAATGAATATGCTGTTGAAACATGCACCTCCTGAAACAGAGTGCATATTTTTGCAATTTTTGTATAGGTATGGTGGTATAAGAAAAGGTATATAATCAAAGCCATAAAAAACATGTTGTAATAGTATATTTCTTAACATGTGTAGAAAGTGGGATTGTAGTGGGCTTACCGATGCGTAGCAGAGTTCAGTTAGCAATCAAGTGCGGAAAAGAAACTTTTCGCAAGAGTTAGGAACACTATTTTTTCTTCGAACGAGTGTGCGGAAAACATAAAAAACAAAAATTATAAAAAAACGTTTAGTAAATTCATAGGGTTTCACATCCACACCACATTGCAAAACCTAAAACCGGACATTTTACTTAAAACCTTAACAAGCGGTTCTTGAAAACTATTTGAAAGTTGAGTTGCTAAGGACACCGAAGAAAATTAATAATAAGTTTTTATTAGGTTTTTCGAAGCGTGCGGAAAAGCGGAAAAGTAGCACTTTCAAGACTTAAATGCGTGCGGAAAAGTGACAATTTCCACTCTTAAGAATTTTTTTTTTGCCCCTAACCTTTAATATTAGCGTTATTTGAGGAGATTACTCTCCATGATTTTATTAATTTATACTTTTAACTAATTATATGTTGAAAAAGAAAGTCTTGATCATTAATTATTTTGTGTAGCGCATTTTTATGTCTCCCCTCAACATAATGCCGACGTGGCGTCCTCTTAAATCTAAAAACAAAATGACCAAAAAAATGTGTCTTTTATGTTATTTAAAATGCTCTTTAACTTACCTTTTTCAAGATTCTTTTAACGTAGGTACTTGTATACTTCGTATGGCTTTTTAAAAATTTAACTTAAAAGGATTTTTAAGTCTCTTGACAGACTTAAAGCCAAAATAATACCATAAAAGGAAAAAAGTTTTCCCTTGATTTGTAAAGAAACTTTTGACCTTAATGTGAGGTCTTTACTTTTAGTCAATTGTATAAAATATAATAAGATTATAAATAAACGTAAAGTTTAGTACCCGTGAAGAAAGAAAACAACAATTATTTGTGACTAAGGGACTATAGAAAGATTTTGCTTGTCTTGTATTTTTCCGTGGGCAGCTGGAGAGCTGTACAAATACGGCAATCCAAGATTTAATGGACAGCTATTAAGTAATGATAGTTAATTGTTTCGCTCTTAAAGGACTCTTCAGAACATCGCATTGTCAATTTGACACTTTTGTAAAGCTAAAGAGAAGGTATATAAATCTCATCTGAAGATATTGGTAAGAGTCATGAAAAATAATGGCTGCGATACCGTATGCTTTTGACATAAATGGCGACATCTACCAAATACAAAAGAAACCAGAGTAAAAACAAAAGACAGACAGACGCGACGACGTTTTATTTCGCGTCAGCGGAGTGTAAACCAGAAATACTACAGTAAAGTTTTTAGTCCGTCTAAATAAAGAAAATAACAATTTTTCATGGCTAAGTATTTATAGAAAGATTTAGCTTTACGAAAGTGTCACAGTGACAATGTAGTGTCCTGAAGAGTCCATTAAGGACGAAATAGTTCCCTGTCAACACTTAATAGGTGTCCATTAGATCTTGGACCCCTGTGGGTGTATAGCTTTCGGGCTGCCCACGAAAAAATACAAGAGAAACAAAATCTTTCTATACCTGCTTAGCGACGAAAGATATTAAGATTATATTTTTATACAAAATAAAAACAAAACGCTTTGCAAGATCCCCTCGAAGATCCCCATTACCTTCTTATTAAACTTTTATAAAAACAAAAATATTCCACTTTTGATATGACATGTAACGTACTTCGAACTTAAGTAAAAGGTTAAGAAAAATATTTCTTATAAGAATTGTGAAAATTTTTTCTGGTTTTAACATTGTGACAATTAACATCTTAAATGGCATTTTAAAAAATCCACGATTTTATTGAAATTTTAGTATGATAGATCTCGATTTCCTGATCAAAAGTTCTGATGGGCTCAAAAGAATCCTATGACTGGTTTCCAAGATGGAGAGGCTGGTATGGGGCTCCCTCAAAGTACGAATAAATTGGAATTCCTTTGTAGAACTTAAACTTTAATACAAAAAAGTGATAAAAATAACTGACTCTTATATTTGATAACCATGCTAGATGACACGTGACAATTTTTGTGGACAGGGGATACTCAAAATGTATAATATTTTTATTTAGTTTATACTTTTACTAGAATACAGTTACTGGAAAAATGGTCGCTAAAGCTAGGTCAAAGTTTATCTATTAAATTAAAAGGAGTTGATCGGCCTTTAGTGGAGAATGTCAGTGTTGTTGGCGCCCTTGGCGTCCTTTGAGAAAAAAATAGAAAAACTAAATTTAACGCAAAAACAAATGGTGACCCCCCCGCCCTTTTATATACGACACGCTACTGGAGAATGTGTTAGTTAAGTATTTTGCAGATCTAAAGTATATTTCAATTTCCTGGTTAATACTTCGCAAACAATACATGCAAAACCTAAGAAAAAACAAAAAATTCACATTTTTGTTGTTTAAATATATAATTTGACGTAATATTAATAATATTAATTAATATTATTATTATTATAGGTCAAATTTCCAATGAGAAACTGAAGTTTCGTCTTGCGCTTTATTGCAATTTTTCTAATATCTGCTTTTTCTAAAAAAAATACTTTTTGAAAATGTCCAAAACTCTCGTTGTACATATAGCAATGAAATCTTAGACGAAACGCGATTTTCGGAAATGTCAACTAAAAATCATTTTGACGTTTAAATTATGCGTTTTTTGCCTCTCCATGGAAACTTTGCTTTCGTAAAATAACCAGCCCACTTTATTTTGCAAAACACTAACTTAATCAACACACCTTCCGCTGAAATCCGATTAACTCCTATCTATTTAGTAGATGCCCTTTGACCTACCTTTAGCGTCCTTTTTTCTAGTGAATGTCCGTTTTTTTAAAATAAAAGTATGAATTAAATAAAAATATTATACTTTTTGAGCATCCCCTGTACATAAAAATTGTCACGTGACATCTGGCATGGTCGTCAAATATAGGAGTCAATTATTTTTATCACTTTTTTGTATTAAAACTTAAGTTTTACAAAGTAGTTTCAATTTATTCGTATTTTGGGGGAGCCCCATGTATCTCAGGAACCAGTCATAGCATCGTTTTAAGCCCAAAATAACTTTTTATCAGGACATCGAGATCTAGATCATACTAAAATTTCATTAAAATTGTGGATTTTTTAAAA